>JAMXBB010000005.1:50733182-51333182 GCA_024138015.1 Lumnitzera littorea | reverse complement strand
TTTTAGATAATGATACTTAATTGAGTAAAATTTTGTTTAATAGGTTTAAAAACAATCTACATGAGAAAACGAGAAGATAGAAACAAATTTCACTCATATCGGAGTTAAAATGAGCAAGTTATAAAGGTTTGAAGATTGACACAACTAAACAACATAACTATACCGTTTCCAAGCAAATTTGGAGCTTATTTTCAACTGCCACAACCCAGTACACGACCAAATGATATGACCATGTCCTGGTCATATTGTTTCCAGTTTTTTTTTTTTTTAAAAAAAGGTGCAATCGTGAATCACAATCAAGGACATGACCAAAAGACACGATCGTGTCCTCAGTTGTGTCTTTTCTCTTTGACCTTTTTTTTTTTTGTTCACTTCCTATATAAGGCCTTATTAGGGTTTGTTTTAGAGAAAGCTTTTTTAGCATGACTTTTAGAGAGTTTTTAAAGTCAAGAACATTCAAGAGAGCGAAGAGAAGAGAAGGCTTCAAGATTTAATTTTATTTGGATTTCATGATTTTTTCTTCTACTCTTTTCTATACTTTGATTTTAGATTTTTATTTTAGGATGTATAGAGAGTAGATCTTTGGTATCTAAATCTTGTTGAATCTAGATCTACTCATGTGACATCATTATTATTTGATTAATTTAATTCTTTAGTCTTTTCTTAGTTCAACTATATATACTTTATGATTTAGGTTATTATTTCTGTAGGTAATAATCTAGAATTTGACATCTTATAAGAGAATCAAGAGATTTCTTATAAGATTGGATCTAGGCATAGTTGACAAAGGTTTTTGCAAGATTCTTTCAAAATTTTGAATTAAAGCATAAGGAATTTGTTGTTCAATAATGCAATTTTAAGTCATGCTATTGAGAAGAGATTCTAATAGGTGACTTTAAGATTAGAGTTAATTAGCTTAAGAAAGTGATTAACTTTAGTTGAGAATTCTCTCGATCAAGAAAGATTAAAGAATAAATTAAATTATCTTTAATGGAATTCACATGTTAGGTTTAGGAGAAGCAAAGATTTAGATACGGTTTTTGAATCTTGAAATAGTTGACACTTTTTTTTCTTTTTTGTTTAAGTTCTTGAATAATTCTTGACTAGTTTTTAATTTAGTAATTGCTACAATTAGATTAGATATTTTAAATTCTCAAACTCGAATTCATATGTTAGATAATAGAGATCTAGTGAGTATTAATAATCAAAGTCCTTGAGGGATTGATACTTGGACTTAATCTGCTTTCTATAAATTTGATAGGTGTCATAAAAGGAAAGAAAACTAACAAGGTAAAGAAAGATGCTTAGAGGAGTTCAAACCTATTAGAGATCATACATATGAATATTTGCTATCTAAATATGGACATGTATGATTAGAAGTACTTCATTTCTTTTATAGATGACTATTTACGATTTATATATCTTACTTGCTTCATAACAAAAATGAGGCATTAGATGCTTTTAAGGTGTTCAAACCAAAAGTTGAGAAATAATGCAAAAAGCAAATTAAGATCATGAGATCAGATAAAGGAGGAGAATATCATGGCGACATTAAGGATGGACAAGCATTTGGTCCTTTCGCAAGATTTCTTCAAGAACATGAGATAGTTGCCCAATATACCATGCATGGGTCTCCAAACCAAAATGGTGTAGTAGAAAGAAGAAATCGAATGTTAATGGACATGGTGTGAAGTATGCTTAGTAGTTCCAAGCTGCCCAAATCTTTATGGACTAAAGCTTTTAAAATAGTAGCATATATACTGAATTGAGTTTCCAACTAACGTTATACCTAAAACGCCATTTCAGTTATTCAAGGGTTAGAAATTGAGTTTGAGACATATACATGTTTAGGGATGCTCGTCTAAAGTAAGAGTTGATAATCTACAAGAAAAGAAATTAGATCTATGGACAACAAGTGAGTATTTCATTGGTTATGCTGAAAAGTCCAAAGGATATAGATTTTACTATCCATCTCATAACATTAGGATTATGAAATTAAGAAATGCAAAATTTCTTAAGAATGTCTTAATTAGTAGGGGTTATCAATCTCAAATTTTCATTTCTGATAAGGATCATTATGGCACTCAAACTTCCACTTCCAATGAAAGATTGATTATTATACACAACACCTCTCAAGTCTATCCAAGTGTTAAGCAACCAACTGTTGAAGTTCCACCAGTTGTTGATGATCTAATTGATCTAGCTATTCAATAAGTTCCTGAAATCATTGAACAACTAAATGTACAACCTACTCCTCGGCAAGATGTTGGTACAATATTAAGAAGATCGACTAAAGAAAAGAAATCAGCAATACTTAGTGATTACATTGTATATCTACAAGAATTTGACTATAATGTCGAAGCTAAAAATGATCCTAAAACATTTTCACAAGCCATGAGCTATAATGAATCTAATTTATGGTATAATGCCATAAAGGATGAGATAAATTCTATGGCAACTATGGAGCATGGGATCTCGTCAACTTACCTAATGGTATAAACTAAAGGTCATTGGATGTAAGTAGGTCTTTAAAATGAAAAGAAACTCAAATGGTAACACTGAGAGATATAAAGTAAGCCTTGTTGTCAAGGGATTCACTCAATAAGAAGGAATCGATTTCGTGAAAACCTTTTCTCTTGTATTTCAAAAAGATTCCCTTTGTACGATTTTGGCATTAGTTGCACATTTTGATTTGGAATGGCATCAAATGGATGTGAAAACAACATTTCTCAATGGAGTGCAGGAAGAGGTGGTTTATATGAAACGACATGAAGGATTCTCCTCTAAAGATGGTAAGCATTGAGTATGTAAGCTCAAGAAATCCATATATAGACTAAAATAAGCCTTTTGTCGATAGTACTTAAAGTTTCATGATGTAATCTCTTCCTTTGGTTTTGAAGAGAATATCATGAATCAATGTATGTACCAAAAGGTTAATGGGAGTAAGATTTATTTCCTTATTCTACAAGGATGACATTCTTTTAGCAATTAATGATAAGGGGTTGCTATATAAGCTAAAACAATTTCTTTCTAAGAGTTTTGATATGAAGGATATGTGTGAGGCATCTTATGTCATTAGCATTAAGATCCATAGAGACAAATCTAAACAAGTTTTAAGTCTATCATAAGAAACCTATATTAGTAAGGTTTTGGAGAAATTCAAAATGAAAGATTGTTCACCAAGCAAGGCACCTATTGTGAAGGATGACAGATTCAATTTGAACCAACACTTATAAAATGAGCTTGAAAGGGAGCAAATGAAAAACATTCCATATGCTTCCACTATCGAAAGTCTAATGTATACTCAAGTTTATACAAGACTTGACATTGCTTTTGCTATTAGAATGTTGAGAAGATATCAAAGTAACTCAAGTATGTACTACCAAAGAGCAGCTAAAAAGTTGATGAGTTACCTTAAGGATACTAAAGACTACATGCTTATGTACAAGAGAACCAACAATTTGGAGGTAGTTGGTTACTCGAATTCAAACTTCGTTAGATGTATTGATTTGTAAAAATTGACATCAGGATATGCATTTATGCTTGCTAGCAAAACCATTTCTTGGAGGAGTGCAAAACAAACATTAACTACCACTTCTATCATAAGTTTGTTTCTTGTTTTAAGGCAACTTCACATGGTATATGGTTAAAGAATTTCATATATGGGCTTAAACTAGTAGTTTCCATCTTTAAGCTATTGAGGATGTACTGGGAAAATTTGACTGCAGTTTTCTTAGCTAAGAACCATAAAAGTCGAAGTCGAAGTCAAAGTAAACACATTAACATCAAGTATTTAGCCATAAGGGAGTGGATAAATGAAGATAAAGTTGTCATTAACCACATAAGCACTGAATTAATGTTAGTTGATCCTTTAACACAAGGCATGCATGTAAGCCCTATAACCAACCACTCGAGGTTTCGATCGTTTGAAAAATCCGATCGAATCTAAATTATAAAATAAAGCTAGAAATATTAGTAAAAATGACCCCCACAAACTTGAATTTAAGAAAATAAGTAATAAAATAGGAGACTATAAAATTTTCAAATTTTAAGTATAATAATTGTTAATTATTGAAAAGGCGAAAAGTGTAATCTAATAACTAATAAATTACTAAAGATAAATTATATGTATAATAAAAATCACAGAATGACCTAAATAATAATTAGGAATGTTCACATGTACCCCACATGTATTTATGTGTAGATAAAAATATGCGAAATTACTTAAATTGGCTAAAAACTTATTAAATAATTAAAGAAAATTCATAATTAATTAAGGAAAAATAAATAAAAATTAGAAAAAATAAGGAATGATTCAGATTTAGGTCGTGGAAGTTAGGGAAAATAAGAAAAAAATTAGTCAATTAAATTAGAACAACACAAAAGGCAAATTTGAAAAAGATAAGATAATTGTCTAATCAAATTAATGCATAATAATTTCCTTAAAGCTTTATAAATAGCAAGAAAATTTCATAAGCTCATTTGGTTAGTTTGGAGAGTGAGAAAAATAAAGAGAGGCGAAATTAAGAGTAAATTAGAGTTAGAAAAAAAAAACTGTACAATTAGGCCCTTAAAGGGGAACCAACACCAGACGAGCACCTAAGAGTGAACGGTCACCACCACCACACGGTGGTGGCAATCCCTAGATCGGCCGACAAGGCCTCGGTGGCCGGCGATGGTCGAAGTCACCCAAATCGGTGAGTTCGATTTCTAGTCCGATTTTGTGTAATTTTTAAGAATATACAAGAATAGTAAATATTCTTAAAAAAATTATGAATTTTGTTATTCTAGAATATTTTAGTATGTAGTTTTTAAGAAAAATATTATTTTGATGAAAATATGTCCCGTGATATATAGTCCTTAAGAAATCATGCAAAATCAAGTATGTTTTAGTTTTAAAATAAATGACCTTAGGAGTATAGTTTTGAGCTCAAAATTTTTGGGTAGGCTACTTAAATGATATAGAACAGTGCTATGAAGTCTGTTTTCAAAAATTAATTTTCAAAAATTTTAGATAATTTTTAGGCCTTAAAATGAGGCATAAAATGGATAATTTAGGGTTAATTATGTAATTAAATGGTCAATTACTGATTTAGTGAATAATTATATATTTTAGGATATTGAAATCTGATGAAGTATGATACTTGTAGTATTTAAGGTGTTAGATATAATTATTAGGATAATTATGTAATAAATAAGTAATAGAGAAAAATAGTACATTTTAAGTTAATTTCGTAATTTAGGGCAATTAGGTGTAAAATTTGATTTAGGATGAATTTAGATATTTTGAAATGATAATTGATGTTGGGAAATGGTAATTAGAGTGTTAGAAATATTATATGTGTATTATATACAGAATAGGTGATAATACATAATATGTAATTATTAGAAATATAATAAATAGAAGATATTAGAATAAAAATTGATATTATATAAATAATAGGGATATATAATAAATCTGGTAGAAATTTTGAATTTATGTAATTATATGAAAAATGTAAAAATTTCTTACATCAAAAGTAAATTCGGTATACTATTAAGGATTTAAGTGTACCGAGTATAATAAAATATTGACTAGGGGTAATTATGGTTTTTAGGATATCTTGAACTAAAGTGATTAATTTCACATTATGAGTTAAAACAAGTTTCTAGAGTTCGGGTATAAAACAGTACTTAGAAATCGAACTAGAACCTAATTTAGAAATTGATGCGGAAATGAAACCGAACCTAAACCTAACCCCAAACCTAAAATAATTGTAAAACATTTGAGACCTTAGATAACTGGATATATTAAACCCTAAACAAAACATAATAATAAGCATTATAAGATAAAACCAACTTATGATAACTATATGAAAACTAAAACCACGTTTGTGTTATAGGGATGATTAGCGATGGCCTGAGCAAGTTGGACCTCGAGTGAGTGAGCAAAGAGTCTAGGTAAGTTGAGATTAATACGTTGCTATATTTTGGAGGCTTAAGATTATACTTGATTGTGCTTGTTAAATAGTTGGTTGTGTGCATGTGTTTGATTATAAGTGATGCTATTATTCTGTTTGTTGTTCTGGCTTGTATTGTATGATTTGTATGAAATAATTGATCACCCTAAACTAGACCTAATCAAATATACAACTCGTAATCATAATCGGACCTGCATAGCAACCTATTAGGGGAAACCTAGGATTCTCCGGCCAAATACTGACCTCTTCGAAAGGGATAGCACAGGATTGCATAACGGTCCCTTCTTCATCCTTAATCGAGCTAAGTTACAGGAAAGGAGGTCGCGGCGAGAGTGAAGTCAATAGTACAAAGGTAGTCGTAGGAGGAGCGGTGTCTCCATTGCACAAGCCTGGGTTTGGTCGTGAGCTGTTGCATTGACGATAACTCCTCAACCCAGATTAAAGTGAGTGCAATTTCTCTAATCTCACGATGGGCTAGACAACGTCGTACGATGGCATTTGCTTAAACGTGCATTGCACCTAATAAGTTACTTGGTAACCTTGTTATGTTTATGGTATAGTTTTAAGTCCTCCATCCTAACTTACTGAGCTGTGGTTGCTCATATCCCTATAAACATTGTGCAAATGCTGGCTAAGAAGCGACCTATAACTACTTTGAAGCTAGCAACTATTGAATCCTAGTAAGTGAGGAAAAACATTTGAAGAACAAACATATATTTTTAAGGTCTAAGCTTTTATTTTAGAATTTTTCATTTATGAATAATATAATAATTAGGAAATATATTACGATGAAACATTGTAATCGTTAATTGTAATAACTGAATATATATATATATATTCTCACTTTCTTAGGTAAATGATTTATTTAAATTACAAACTGCTTACTTCAAAGCGAGTTAGTCGTGAACGCCTTGTGTAGATCAAGTCTAGGATACCGGTTGTAAAACCAACTTCTATCTTAGAATGGTTTACTCGGCGGGGATGTTACGACTCTGCTGTTTCGGGGTGTAACAATACCACCAAAGGGTTTTAAGGATCATGTAGTACAATTAGGATTTAATCCTAATATGTGATGTGCATTCTAGTCATTTATGTTGAAACTTATTTCAGTTGGTTGTTTTTACTTTTGGTATACAAATTTTGGTTTTAGAACAATTATATTCAGTTAGACCTTGAAATAAACCTGAGATTTATTGATAAAGTTGACTAATATTAAAGAAATAAAATGCATTGTGATACATGGAAGATAATACTTATTCTAAGAGGACCTATCACCATGTTTCATATATTTTATTTCTTAGTTAAAGATAAGGAATTCATAGAATTTAGTGTAAAAATATGCAAGCTAAGTGGGAGAATATAATACATATTTTATACTTTAAGTACGTTATTAATATAAAATGCATAAAGTGGTTACATGATGCCTAACCCATTATCGAATCGTAGTCTACATATTTTTCTATAAACCAAGTTAGTTTAAGGTTTTTTAAAATAATCATTTATGGAAGGACCATGATTCCTAACCTCTACACACTCAAAAATCTTAAAGAAACTATACACCATTAAGAGAGTTTGTCAATGGGCTAGAAGCATCCAAGTTCTAAAAATAAAGACAACTTTAGAGAAAATCTATTGATCAATGGCTGGAGATATATCTATCATACTTTGCTGCACTTATTTATCTATATAATTTTATATATAAATCAAGATTTTGTATATAACAATGCAACGAGGTAGGACATTAATACTAATATCTATAAAGTTTTGGTTAGTAAATCGAGTAAGGGTATGAGGGAAAAAGATTTATTAGATTTTATATTGTGTATATGTATATGTAATTACTAATTATGTTTGAATACATATTATTACATTCAAAACACATGGTACCAACTACCATTATTATATATTTAAATATGATTGGTAGTTTCACACTAAGTGTATATATACATAACTTGTACTATTCAATAAATCTTTTTTTAGCATGTGGAATGCAATAAATCCAGTTAAATAAAAGAATGTAATAATACCTTAAAGAAACATATAGAATTATGAAATAAGGATAAAAGTATCATTTTCTTTTTCCTAAGAAAATAAATTTTGATATATATTTTAATTAAATAATTATCTTAGAAATCAAGTTCAATGAGGAGTAGGATATGTCATTGGATAACTAGTCCAGTCCATGCTCTAACTGGTTTAATTTGAAGGCAAATCTAGTATATGCGCGTTCAGTTTTAGTTCAATTTTTTAGAAGACACTGAAGGAATATGGATGCGCCTTCAGTGTTCTAATATTTTAAACTGAAGGCGCATCTAGTACACGCGCTTTCAATTTAAGTTTTTTTTTTTTTTAATATTAAAGGCACATGTACAAAATGCACCTTTAATCTTTGAATTTGAATTGAAGACGCATACATTACGTGTGCCTTTAGTGTTTTAATTTGATGCGCCTTCAACCTATTTTGCATGTATAATTTCCCCTAATCCCATACAATTAAAACATATACGTCCACCCATACATTACAAACCGAATGAAAAGGTTGCTATAAAAGTCGATTGCATAAAATAACATTTGATGAAACGCCTTAACAAAGATAGCAAGTAGGAAAAAAAATGGTACACAAAATGATCATCAATTTACCATAGGAGTTGGTTACAGTAAAGAATAACGGAAAATTGTAATGCCAAGGAAAATAAAGAATACGACAAACTGCAATCTTTGATGAAAACTAAATTGCGTTTCGAATAATCAGTATATATACAAAATTTGTCATGACTCAATGTCAATATCAATACAATGGTAAAAGAAGAAAAAAAAAAAAAGACAAAACATATCTACTGTTGCCTACGCTGTGTGAAGGTCCTCACAACATGGGATAGAAGTAAACACCCCCATTTATCATGTGACTGCATAGGCTAAGGCAGTAGATCATCAAGATCATGTTCCTTAAGAGGAATTAGGTCAACTAAAGGGGCTGCCTACAGTTGAGTGATGCCCTCACCCATGAAGGACTGTATGGGGGTAGAATGTCGCTTTTGAGGTGCTAATGAAGTTGCAAGATCAAGATGATGCTAGAACTCAAGAGTCATATAAAAGCTATATCCAGCCTTACAGCTAGATTCATCTCCCTAGGTGGAGGCAACTCTTGAACCAAGGTATGCGTCATATCCCCTACTAATCTGCTTGAGGTTTATGAAATGATGTCAATGTGGTGGGACATTGTCATTAAGGTCTATTTGGTAATGGTCCAATCGAGCCCTGTTTCCTCGAACTCTGGCTCTACCCCTAAGTGGTACATGAGGAGCTAGCACAACCTCATTCATGGGTGGTCTTTGCTCCCTATTGTGGTCTACATGGGGTGGTTGCTGTACCTCCTCATACTGTGGGTAAAGGATGAGGTTACTATGCTACTCAACGAACTATAGTACCCCATCTACAATACCCAATGCTATAAGATAGTTAAGTGCCAGCCATACACTCCTAAGGGAGTCCACTTGAAATTAGTAGAAAAACAAGTGTCAAAATATATGATAGCAAGCATGTATGAGTATAAAAACTAATGGACGATTTCACGTGTACTTACTAATCAACCAATGATAGCTCCCTACTGTGTAACGTTGAGTAATCTGTCTGTACCACAGCTAGTAACTCTTGTCAACTCTTCAAGGACCCTAGATGTGTACTAAGAATTCATGTCTCTATCCCCAAGCTTGGATGTACACAACGTACATGTTGATTCACACAACGTACATGTTGATTCTATCTTACCCCAAAAGTCCAACTAGTAAAGCTACTTAAAGGTGTCAACATCTTATGGAGGGTACCGGTATCCTCTAAAATACCAGACGACACGATCTAGGAAACACCACTCAATGATGTGGAAACATATGAGTGGTACCCGTACCGTCCAAATGTGTCGCCTAACAATGCAAAAGTGAGGTAGAAATTGCAGCAACTCCTCCATATAAGGCTCCCATACAACTTAACGGGCAAAAAGAAAAAAAAAATTATCAAAACAATAAGGGTTAGCACTTAGGTTTAACAAAAGGATAGGAAATAGGAGAAGTTATCAAATCATACCTGCTGCATCATCTGCATGTCAAATGCAGTGCAGAATGCATCCACTGCATACATCAAATGTTGAGTAGTATCTCATACTACCCTCCATCTGGCCACCAATGGCTTATCCTTGTCAATAATAAAATCGTATCGACTAAGAGAGGCAACATATAGGAATCTATCTTAAGCTTAAACCTGAAGTAGAATTGCAGCCCTGCTAAGCTCATGAGTATCAAATGATGAAGTAAAGCACAACTATCAATACAATCACACCAAGTAAGCATCACCCTAACTAAACTACCTAGCTACAGAGAAGTCCTCTAACAATGGAAAAAACATGAAGTGAATGAGATTGGAGGATTTATCCGCAAATACGAATCCCCCCATCAAGCTGAGTATGTAAGTATAGGCATACTGTTGAGCCGTCTTTTTATCCGCCCTATAGGGAAGTATCCGAAAGTGCTCTTGCAACCATGTAAGAGATAATCGAGCACCCCTCATCCAAGCAAGCCCGATGCCCAGCAATCTCTCCCCTACGTTAGCATAGCTCTCATCATCATTCGTCTTAGCTCAACCCACTACTGCAACCCCCTTTACCAGAAGGCTAAACTGGACCTCGACATCCTATAGTATAATGGTTGCCTCTCTAGTAGGTAGGTGGAACGTATGTATGTCAAGCTACCATCTTTTAACAAGAGTCGTAATTAGATGTCAGTCCAACATGATAAATGGAAGCTATGCAACTTCCTAGAAACCAGCCTCCCGTATTGAAAGCTCCACTCTAGCATGTATGCGAATATCATGCTCTTCCTTACATAAGGACATCTCGCTACATCGTACTTGTAGTGTATAAGTAACCTCTTACACAAACAATTAATGAAGGTAGCAATTAATACAACTTTCTTGAAAAATTTGAATGTACATGAGATTATTATTACTGACCTTGTCCTCCCAAATGGCCTATGAACGATAACTGGCCTACCTTATAAGTACGCATAAATCACTAGGTCTCAACTCTATCTATCCAGCAAACACATAGGAACATAGTTAGTAGATAATAAAAAAAATGGGCATCTCATTATGCTTATGTATGAAGTCTAACATAATGCTTAGATAGAAAAACAATATGTACCAGCCCTATTAATCTCTGGACACCTCCTCTTATTATGTCCTTCCTGTCCACATACGCTGCATCTAATTCTATCTAACCGTTCTCTAACATCCATCTCCATGTGTTACCACTTACACTTAGGTTTACCTTTCTTTCATAGTAAGTTAATGTTCGGGTATAGATAAGGAAAGCTAACTTACGATTAATTTGAACTTTTCACCAATCGAGTAGAAATGAGCTCGATAACAATCAATTTGGTTCACCCACTTATACCATGGCCTTATTGTTGATTTACTGTCCATCCTCATACTCGTTGCAGCAGTACATGCATGGAAGCAGGGGATCCTATATATTTGCCACTTTTGACATGTGCATGTGCAGGCCTTGAAGTCAACCGTATGTGTCTTTCCTCCTCCCTTTAAGCCTATCCTGGTCAATTGACTACCAGTCAAAATCTCCAAAAGACTGTTTTGGAAGCTAAATGAAATAACTTTATGTGCACTTGCTCGTTCTTTCTACTTTCATACATCCATAAAGTGTAGTCAGTATAGATCTTGCTACAATTAATTACCTCCCTAGCGTCCTTATGTCTCTCTTCCCAATAGATAACATAGTTGTAAAATATCTTCTTCACTAATGCAATAACGAGTAATCCACGCACCAATTTCAAAATGAAGTTATAACTCTCAATAATGTTTGATGTTATATATCTAAAATGGTAATATCCATCATATGCAAGTATCCACCTGTCCAAATCCACATTATCCAACCACGCAAGAGCATCCTTAGCTCATACCAACTGTTCTATGAAACATTTGAATTTCCTTTCTTATGCCTAAACACCTGCAAACCAAACCAATTTCTTATACAATTGATTTTTGTAAGCCGTGTTGAAGTTACTAATAACGTGCTACGAACAATATCTCTAAACTGTAAACGAAGGCTACCACCTTATTGATGGTTCCTTATACACGAAATCAATACCAGATGCTCTGTTAGATATAAGACATAAGGTTTCTCCCTTTTGACCAACTATGTGCACTTTATGCTTCTACAGGAACCACCCCTAGGTTTCTGTTGATTCTACATTAACAAAAGCAAAGGCCAATGAAACTATTGAATTGTCCCCATCCATACTATAAGCTACCAACAACTTATACCCATACTCTTTGTATAAAAATGTATTATCGAAGCATACAATAGGTCGAAAATATTTGAAGGCTTCCACACACAGCCTAAATATCCAAAAAACCCGCTTAAATTGAGATTCACCTTACTTTAGTGAACTCCATTAGCCCCAATCCACCTATGTCCTTGGATTACTCACCTTCATTGCATTTAATAGCCTTGGCAACTCATTATACGACTTCTCCCAATTATCGTATACTATCTCAACAGCTTTCCTCTTAACCTCGAAAACCCTCCTATTACTTACTATATATCCATACATATTTTGCATATTAGCTGCAAGATTAAGTATCTTTACATTAGGATTATTCCATACACTATTGATGAATAGCTTAGCCATTATGTTGCTGTTGATCTAAGGATGGTCTTGGTTTGTCATTGAGTTCACACAAGTGTGCGGGCCCTCTAGAATTGTGATTTTGAAAAGACCCTCTACTTTCTTCAGACAAGCCTATAGCCTCCACTTACAACCCTCTTCCTTTTTCTTATAGGAGACTATGTATATAATTGGTTTCGATATCTCCACATAGAAATCACAATAGTTCCTTATGTGGAACGACTTGACCGGATCTATGAGATCCTTCTTCGTATTGAAACAGATGCCGACACTGAAGTCATCGGAACTGTTGATGTTGTTGTACATTTCGTTAGCATCTCTCTCGAATGTCACATATTCACTGCCATCGTACTAACTGTTGTAAAATGGGATAGGATCTTTTATAAGCCTGTCCACCGGTTCGTTTATTTATGGAATATCCTAAAATTGATTATTTGATAATACTTCATGAGTATGATGACGGGGCCTGCTTGGTCCATCTTTGTAAAATGGTCGAATCGATACACTACTCCCGACAACATCTAGTCTCACCTGGGGTTCTCTCAAATCCTCAACGTGGTCATTTTTAAGTCCAATGTCATCCTCATCACCATCTCCATCTACCTCATCCTGCCCATTATCATCGGCATTTATGTCCATGTGCATTATCTCCATATACGGATCTTAGGACTCTTCGTATTAGATAATAAGACCCAATGCTTTGTCAAGTTGCTTTTTTATGATATCTACATGCCCGTACTAGGTGAAATCCATGTACGGTTCATTTGACGAATCCACATTCATTTACTCTACACCGATCATTGTAGAATGCACATTGGGATCTAGAAGAGTTTGATTGTTTGGCTCATGTATTTCATACTCCACCCGAGCACTCGATTCCCCAATGTGTCTTATGTACACTTTCTAAGTACTCCGTTCCCTAAAAGACTTAAACATCTCAATTGAATTCTCAACATCTTCATTGTTTCTAATGACCATCAACTCGTAAGTAACTCCAACATCATGGAAAAAGAGATGCCTATGCATAAGTTCAATACCACTCAAGTCAATTCCGACACATCCACAAATTCTCCGAATAAAATGAAAAAAGTTCGAATCCTTCCTAATTTTCAACTTCTTAATAAGCTTTTTATCATATTCCAACCCTAAGTTACTCATCATGATATTTCTGTTCGTATATATAATAATTTTTGCATAATCTACCATTTCTATCCTAATAATGCCACGATTAACCGAATATTTAGATAACATAAAAAACTTTATCTACGTATTGAGCGACAACTTAACAAGATGCACAAAGTTGTCTCGTTAAATTATGTCGCATATTACCTAATTTTAACTCATTAATTCGACCTAACACATTGCACACGCCATATATATACATATATAACAATTTCAATCTACATGCTAAAATTTTTTATACCCACATTCATATAACTTATCTATCAAAACACAAAAAATACCTTAATATAGACAAAATGTAATAAATTTTCATGAAATATCAATAAATTAGACAACTTGCAATACATCTATGACTACTCAATATACGTAATATAGTAACAAATTTTTTCCAAAAAAAATTCACACAATATGGATTACTATTAAGATTAAAAAAAAAAAATTCACAAATGTAAACAATAGACTATTACCTGTTTCAAATGTACATAAGCATAAAAAATTGGACTGAAACTTCAATTTTATGTTTCCTCTAATTCTCTTTGTGTTTTAGATGTTTCAGAATTTAGTTAGAGTGAAAATGAGGCCTAGTCATGCAGATTGGGCTTTTTATAGGTAGTGCGCATGCACTTCAGTATAAAAAACAACAAAACATTACATTTGTAATATTTTTTCTATAGGGCTCTTTTTCGTAATATTTTTCAAAAAATTGTCTTGTAACCATATAAAACTCTCACTATTGGATTTCTTCTAGTTTTCTTTATGTTTTAAGTGCTTTAAAATTTGGTTAGATTGAAAATGAGATTTGGCCACATAAATTAGGCTTTTTATAGGTATTATACTGTATACACTTTCAGTCCACATTTATAATATTTTTTATATAGAGTCTTTTTCTGTAATATTTTTCGAAAAATGATTCGTATTTGTATAAAACTCTCACTATTCGGTTTTCGAATTGAAAATTTGGATTTGGACTAAGCATGTCAAAGCCATGGCAATCTGATATATAGTTAACTTAGAATGTCAATTTGATTTCTGGGTTTCACTCGGTACGTGGTATGTGTTAAAACTAAGTCTTGCTATGTCTTCAGTAATACTAATTACTGTAAAAGACAATGAAATAAGCTTGGTTGGATAAGTTTTTTTAGGTTTTGCATGCAATGCAGGACAAGAGACGGCGTCAAAGTTCAGTCTTGCATCATGTATGAATGATATTTTTGATGAAATCTTATATATTGTTGCAGGCAAGAAAGAAGGAAAAGGCACCTCCTCCGTCATCAAAACCAGCCAAATCTGGTGGATGGAAGCAGAAAAAGAAGGTATGGAATGGGGGAATATAAATACTGTTTATTGAATTCTGAGTGAATTGATTGTTTCTTTCTGTAATGAGGTATGAAAGTGTGATAAATTTAATGTCTTAATTGGTATGCAGAAATGGAGCAAGGGTAAGCAATAGGAGAAGGTGAACAACATGGTATTATTCGACCAAGGAACATATGATAAGCTACTATCTGAAGTTCCCAAGTACAAGCCTATGCACCTTCAATTTTGTCCGACAGATTGAGGGTAAGTTCTGATAAGAAAATATAAGGTTTTGTCATCTGGGAATTCATTACGTTAATTAGTTACTTTGGTTTGTCAAAGGTAGGACTTATTTTAAGTACTCTTTTGTATTATTTCCTATACTAATCTTTAGCATAATGGTTTTGTTGTTGATTGTAATTCAGTAGTTCTCTTAGGCTTTTCTTTGTCCCCAATCTTGAAATTCAATTTCGTAGAATCTTAGAATTTGATTAACAACCCCTCGTTTGGTTATATTTAAAAGAACGGAGATAGAATGAATTTACCTTGTTTGGTTGACTTGATTTAAACTCTGGAATCATAAGAGAGAAAAATAAACCCAAAAATGAAAAGAAAAAAAAAAGGGGACAGGATAGATAGATGAGAGAGAGAGAGAGAACATATGCAGGGGGAGTGAAGGGTAGGGTTTGGGGGGTTGGAGGAAGGAGGAGGGGGGGTGAGGGGGTAGAGGGAGAGGAGAGGATGGATTTTGGAGAACAAGTGAATTTGGAATTAAATCCTAATAATATAGTAAAGATAAGGAATGATGTTTCATAGATTTTTAGGGAATAGAATTTCTTGAATTGGGTTTCTAGCTTGTTTTATTATCAAAGGGGGCAATCGAATTTTCAAATAATCAGAATTCTAGTCTTAAAAGACCAAAGCCTTATTGATACTTTATTAGTTCTCTTATAGTTAATATATTGTAACAGTGTTCCTATCATGATTCACTCTAAGAATCCTGGTCTATATTAGCGATAGAATGAGCCCTTGTCGTGCTCGTTTACTGTGCGATCAGGCTTCAGTGCCTTAATCTCTGATGCATGCCTTTTTCACGGAATAGGTGCATGAACACACGATCTCACTACGACTATACTTAATAAAGGTATAGAACCCAATCAACATGATTGCCAATCATTTGAATTTTGCTAGGAGTTGATTTTCTTGAGCTTGAATTTTTATGATTTTGAATTCTCCAACCATGGATTCCTGATGAAAATTAAAACTGAGGCAGTTTGTTCGAGAAAAGGAGAAGTTAACTTGATATAAACCTTTACTTTAAACGTTGGAACTTAGGAAATTTCCAGATATGGCAGCTGCAGAAGGCAACTGCAAGAAGACCTGCATCGCTGGGATAAGGACTGTTGTTTTGTTTTACTAAATATAAATGATCTTATACTTACGAAGAATCAACCATCCCTCTTTAGGCATCAGGTTTCTTATTACTTGGTTTCATCATAGTTATGAATTTTGATCTCGCATGTGGCACTGTATTACATTGCATTTTATATCCTTTTTATCTATAACTCGTGCGCTTCCATGTGTTTTTATTCAGCTGTGCATACGCATATGCACATTGAGCAAGTTTTGCTTCGAAGCTTATGGTCAATACGTGTTAGTTTTTCGGATCAATGGATGGCTGGCACGTTGGGCAATCAAGGAATTGATGGCAAGGGGTCTAATTAGGATGATATCTGCTCATGCTAACCAGCAGATTTACACCAGAGCTACCAATACTTAAAGCTTCACCATCATCTTAAGACTATGCTAAATTTTGATGTCATTTTGCCTGGCTAGGTCTATAGTCCTTGACTTTTTAGTTATTTATTTATTTTTGGTGATCGATTTATGGGATTAGACTTTGCGTTGAACAATCATCTATTTTTCAACATGTGTTTTCCTTCCTTTAAAATTATTGTTAGTGTAAGAATACGGGGGGGAAAATGTAGGTGAGAAGAATGGGTCTTCCATCAAATTTTTGGCATGTTAAAAAACGAGATCCACATGTGGACTTACTTTCTACAAGTGAGTTCTGAAATCCTTTGCGTGACTAAAATTGGTACAAGTACTGAAGAAAAGGTGCGAATGAATGTAACAAACTAGATTTTGCAAAAATTTTCATTTTGGGAGAATTTCAACAAAGACAGAGATGAAATTACTTATCCAAATTCATCGTATCGTTTTAGATCAGGTCATTGTCCGATTTGCGTACTAAGAGTGAACCACCATGATCTTTTTACATTCGGAGCGCAAGAATCATTCCGCTTGATCGGGTAATACTCTCTTTTTGGCATTTTATTTCAATTCACCCACAGCGAATAGTTGATAGCAAACTGATTTCTCTTCCTGCTAACTCGTTTTAAGGGACTTCCAAGTGAAAAAGTTGTACACATCTACATCAAGCAAAATGGTTACTCGCTACGGACCATTGATGCATAACTCTTCCACCGATTTTATTGCGTCACAATTGTTTCTCCTTTGAAGTTGGAAAGAATTCGAAATTAATAATCAGATGCAAGTTCCTAAGACATACCTCTTCCCGACCAAAAATGGGAAATTGCTTTTCCAACATGACTCGATATGGGGGGGAAAAGAAAGAACAAAGAAGAAACAAAGCAAATATCTGTCCGATCACTTTCATGATTTGCACGCAGGAGATGCATATGGGAACATCAGCAGAGCCGAACATCAGCGCCACCTCTTTAGTCGTCAATCTACGTGCGGGCCCTTGCAACCTTAACCCTGTCCAGTATTCTAGACCATTAAGCTGGCCGAGGACGAGTACTTGAACTGTAAAATAGGCAAATCATATACGATGCATCATTTATTTCATGTACTCCAAAACACTCTGGGTGATATCCTCCAGGAAGGAAACAAAGCCCATGACACTAGCAAGGCCGCTTCCGTCAACATCCTGTTCCTCAATAAGATAATTTTCAAAAGCTGTTGCATCATCTTGTACTCCATGAATGAACAGGAGTTTGGGAGTAATGCTTCTTTCTTGCTTCAATTTGTTGATGGTAGTCCGCAACAAACCTGGAAACGAAGATTTAGAAATTACGATAGGAGGGAAGGGAACTAACTAGACTTGCAAAAGCAATAACTTGTCACGAAAGAACTAAAGGATGCTTACAATCATGAGGTGGAGGAAAAGGAAGAGAAGGATCTGATGTTGAAGAATAAAACACGATAAGAGTGGTAAAAGCATCCAGGAAAAATATTGGGCTACCGCTGGTAATCAATGCAGCACGACTTAATGAGTGGCGTGGATATGCTTGTTCATCTGGTGTAGAGTACGAGGTCAGTATAGGATATACAGCCCGATGAAGAGAACTTGGCTCCAGAGCACTACACCAGAAATTCAATCATTGATTATGTGTAAGATACAAATATAAACAATTGCATGCAATATCAGCTGTTTCTCATCAATTTCTACTGGATATCTTCTTCAATTTTTAAAGTTAAAAGTCATGCATTTATATCATCATCTTTACTGTTCCTCAAGAAGGGAACACAATTTGAATCATCAGAATAATCTAACGCGCCAATACCTGAAAAGGCATTGTAGATATATCCGATAGTCAGGGTGAACTCCTTCCTCATGGAAGCGAAGAAGAGGATTTCGAAGCAATGCAAAAACCAAACGGGGTAAAGGTTGCAATTGCGGAGTTTGTGAGAATGCCACATCGACCTGAGCAGTGAGTGCATTTGCATTCTTGAATTGAACAAGGTTATAACTTTCATTGTACTGAGCTGTGAGGATCACTAGCCAGTCATGGAGCAACATCCTAGCCTCCCGTATTCCTTTCTCCAAAGATGCCGATATAACCTGCAAAATATATTTCGTATCTATTTATAAAGATATGGTTGTGTATGACAACATGGGTGAAATTCTTCTAGATATATCTAGGAAAGACCAATAACCATACTAAGCCACACCAACTAGGCAAAGTGGGGTGTTCAAAGAAAAACAAAGGAGAAGAAGAAGAAAGAAGCTGAAAGACATTCCTTTTTTCCATTGCTCACTCTAATCCAAATGTTTTTCCTGATTGTTTCCATAAGAAAGTGATTAACAGAAGTAGAACCTCCGAGGCCAGTCAGCATGCTGGTCCCAGCGGCTCAAAGCACAATCATGATGAAGCTGGGCATTTGCTACGGGGATCAAAGGTACATCCCAATTTTTTCCTGTTTAAAGTGAAATCGGATTCATTTTATTCCTGTTGGTTTTTCTTTCTTTTCCTATCTTAATGCTTGGAATTAGGGCCCACATGAGATAAAAGAGTTCAATCCAAAGAGAGAACCAAAGATCTCTAAGAACTCTTAATTTCAGGGGGTTGGGAGACTTACGTTAGACAGAACAATTAAGCAAACCAGCAGTGAGACAACGCTCACTGAAGTTTCCTTTTCTTGCATGTATAAACATGCTCAAAAGGAGCTAGTCCATATTTTTTAGCACTTGTCAGCTGTAACATTACTCCCCCCTTCGAAAAGGCATATGACCTCATGCACAACCATTGGATAGGATGGCATATCATATCCCAGTTTGCTTTCTGTCACCTATTCCCCCTATTTTCTGAATATGAATTCTCCATAGCATGCTCTTCCACACATTCTGTCTTCTTAAACTAGTATCCCAATCATAAAACGCTCATCACAATTACAGCAAAGGCCTTTGGCCCTCCTGTCTTCCATCTCAGATCTAGAGAGTCTCTTGGGTATTCAAGGGATGCTGGGGTTTGAGATGCTCATTTTCCATTATCCTATTGGACCCTCTTTAATGGCAATCCTCTTCACTCAAAAATGAATGCCAAACTCATAGCTCAGGTGAGGCCTTTAGGTTTATGCAACTCCACTTCCACACAATGTAATCCTTCAAGCCACTCATGAATATTGCAACCTCATACTTTGGGGACATGGGCTGATGAATCTTCAATTTATTGTTGATAAGTCTCCATGGAACAGACTTGCCTCAGTTTTGACAATTCTACAAACTTATTAATGCGAAAAGATGATCCAAAACACATGTTGCATAGAGACTCAAACTCCTCCCATGACACATCAAAGTCAATCTCACTCCAACTTTACAAACCCCAACAAAGCATCACTCTCCATGTGAAATGCAACCAACTCAATGCGTTCTTCCTCTAGAATTCTTATGCTTAGTGCTTGCATCGATTAAGCCATCCTAAGAGTCCATGGAACCATCATACTTAGGAAAATCCAACATCCAGAACTTTAGAATAATGATTCTCCAATCATCTTTCTTGTTGCCAGCCATTCCACTATCAAACCTTCCTCTATTATCACCAGCTATGTCTCACTCTGTCTTCCAGTCATTGTGCCGACACATCATGTGTCAAACTCACAATTTCCAATGACAATTGCTGTTCTCTTTCTTCTAATTGTATTTGATCCTCTTTGTACATCAATTAAAGAGAGCCTCAAATTATTGTTGAAGTCTCTTTGATTCCTCCATAATGGGTAGCTCTAATACCAAATTGTTACAAAATCGAAGGTGATTCCTAGTTTTTGGTTTATTTAAAGGCAAATCAGATTCTATTTTATTCTCATGGGTTTTTCTTCCTTTTTCCTATCTTGATACTTGGAAATAGGGCTCATTTAAGAGAATCATACGATCTCCATAAAAGGGCTCAACTTAAGAGAGAATCAGAGACCTCTATGAACTCTTAATTTCTCAAAAAATAGCATATTCACACATGATAACTACAGCAAACCAGCACCTACACAAAAATCTCACTGAAATTTCTCTCTTTTTCTTTTTAATCTGTAAACATGCTTAAAAGGAGTTTCCTCATATATTTAAGTACTTGTATCAGCTGTACAGCATTGTCATGTCTGGTCTATATTGCTTCATACGCAATGTGATTTACACTAATTTGAGATAGGGTTTGAAAAGGTCTAATTTCAACCTGTATATACACGATTCAACTACTATTTATCTCTCTCCACTTCAACTATTGTGTATGGTTTTATCCATGGCACATCCAAGATATCTAATTCCACAACCAAAGCAGGTCTGGGTCTGCTTCCCAAGTTCCACATAAGCCCCAGCAAGTAAGCCAATATACCAGCAAGACAGATACACAGGAAACAATTTCCAGCAAGATGCAAAAATAAGAGGGAGAGTTACCTATGTGAATTTATATGCACTACGCTTGAGTGATGCCTCCTGTCGAATAGCCTGTTACTGCTTGAGTTTTTCTTGGAATAGAAAGATCGGTTTCATGGAATGGGAATTTCTAGGAGATCTCTGTGTTGTGTGTGATTTTAGTTTTAGCACTAAGGAGTATGATTACATTGATATAAATCTTATGATTCACCCTTGTTCCTATGTTGGTTCTCCTCATTTCTAAACCCTTCTTAGTTCCTATCAAGATTTCCTACTTCCTCACTATATTCAGACATTTCTTTGTTGTGAAATTACAACATTGTTTGTTTGGAGTAAGGACCCTCGGTTTCTACCTATAGTGGAACAAGTTTGGAAAACAAGGATTGAAGGAATACCCATGTTCCAAGTGGTCTCTAAACTCAAACTGCTCAAGAAGGAATCAAGAGAATTAAACAAGACACATTACTCTGATATTTCCATGAGGGTAGCTACTTCTCAAGCTTCGCTAGAGAGCATTTAGTTAACAAACCATGCTGACCCCTCCAATGCAGATTGGGAATTGGAGAAAAAGAGATTTAAGGATTATTACTACCTAGCTCTAGTAGAGGAATCCTTCTATAAGCAGAAATCAAGACAAACGTGGTCAAAGCTAGGGGATAGGAACTCCTACTTCTTTCGCTCATTGAAGTAGAAGCACTTGCGAGATGGAATATACTCTCCTGTCTTTAAGGATGGTTCTAGGTCTACAAATACTCAGAATAAAGGAGACAGCAGTACAGTACTTTCAGGGACTTTTGACAGCCCCTCGTCAAAAGTAGCTTTGGAGGAGTGGCTACAGTTCACTAAACTAATGGATAACAAAGAAATTAAGGATGCTTTGCGGTCTCTAGCAAGGGATAAAGCCCCAGGCCTGAATAGTTATAATGCTAATTTTTTCAAGCTAACCTTGGACATTGTTGAGGAAGAAGCATGTGTGGCTATAGGGGACTTTTTGGTTATGGGGAACCTTTTGAAATTAATCAATTCCACCTACCTTGCTCTAATCCCTAAGGTAAGTACTCCAGAATCATTTGCAGATTTTAGGTCTATTGCATACTGTATCACTATTTACAAATGCATATCTAAAATTATTGCAAATCACATTTAAAGTGTCTTACCAAGGTTTATAGGGAAAGAGCAAACTGCCTTTATTCAAGATACAATAGATAACATTTTAGTATCCTAAGAATTGATGCGTAACTACCATTAAGATATGCACTGAGCAAGATGTGCCACGAAGATCGATATCATAAAAGCCCATGATCATGTGAATTGGTCTTTTTAAGAACATCTACTCAAAGCTCTCAACTTGCCTCCACTGTTCATCTGTTGGATAATGGTATGTGCATCTACTTCAAAGTTTTCCATAAGCTTAAATGGTGAACTGGTAGGATTTTTTGCTAGCTTATGTGAACTGAGGCAAGGGGACCCTATCTAACCCTATCTTTTTGTTTTAGTGAAGGAGATTTTATCTCGTTTTCTAAGAAAATTAAGCACTAACCAAAGTTCCAAGTATCATTGACGTTGTAGGATGGAGAAACTCAATCGCCTTTGTTTCACAAACGATCTGCTTATTTTCTTGAAGGGCGAGGCTCTCTCAGTTGCCCTAACCAACCAATGTTTACAAGATTTTTTCACTCTATCAAGTTTGAAAGGGAATGCAACCAAGAGCCAAGTCTTTTTTAGTGGTGTTTCTTTAGAAGTAAAAGCCCAAGTTGCATCCATTATCGGTTTTTCTAAAGGAACATTGCCAATTAAGTACCTTAGAGTGCCTCTAATCTCTACCAAACTATCACAAGCACATTGCCACATCTTAGTGGATAGTTTTGCTTCTTGAATAAATAGTTAGACTTCAAAACATTTCTCTTATGTAGGATGTGTACGGTTGCTTAGGAGTGTACTAAGCTTTTATTTTCCTTCTCCTTAAGATCATTCTCAAGGAATTGAATGCTAAGATGAAGCGATTTCTTTGGGACAAATTAGATGAAGCCAAAACCAAAGCAAGAGTTTTATGGGAAGAGATATGTTATCCTATTAAGAAGGGGGGTTTAGGTATAATGGACATCTCTCTATGGAATAAAGTTACACAATTGAAGCATATTTGACATTTGTGTGAGAATACAAATGGTTTATGGCTAAGTTAGGTGAGGAGAGAGATCCTAAAGGGAAGGAACTTCTGGGCTATTCCAAACCTTATACAAAGGTCTTGGTTATAGCACAAAATATTACAATCTAGAAGCCGGGCACATGCAATGTCTACATAGGACATTAGGGACAAATATAATCTCTCCCTTTGGCATGATTCATGGCATCCTAGAAGGCCAATTGTGAGTTAGATAGGGGAGAAAGCAATTTACACAATGAATTAGTCAAAAGAGGCAAAATTGAAAGCCATAATCGATGGCAATTGTTGGGCATGGCCAACAAATGATGTATAGGATTCCATAAGATTGAGAACTCCCTAAAATTTAGTGCCAAAACAAGGTGTAGTTGATTCATTTATTTGAGTTATAGATCCTAGCATGGGCTTTACCATAAAGTCTGCATACAATTTTTTGAGACAAAGGCGCTAGAGAACTCCATTGCACAAAGTCATTTGGAACAAAACAAATATCCCACACCACCCTTTCATCCTCTCGTTAGCCATAAGAGAGAAACTCCTCACTCAAGACAAGTTACTATAATTGGGTGCTATTGACCATAATGGATGCTACCTATGTTCTACTAAAAAGGAAGACCACAAACATATTTTCATGACGTGATTTTGCTAAAGCCATTTGGTCAGAGATTCAAAGACACCACATTCTGCTACCAATAATCTCTCTATCATTAGCTACATTCACATCTTTTATAGACAATTTTAAAGTTTTTTCATCTTTTAAATGGAGGATAATTCTGTCAATATTGATTTAACAAATTTGGAAGGAGAGGAACTCAAGACGTATGGGGGTCTAACCCAAGAATTGAACGAAGAGCCATATGAGGTGAAAATCTCATGTACCGCTCCCTAAAGTGGCAATAAAAGTGACTAATTTGTCAACTTTTCCACTATCATCCTAAAAAATACAAACTCTGCCTTACGCTCAATCGCTTTTTAGCTAGGATAATTTTATCTTTTTTTTATGTATAGTCATAGTGAGCTTTATAGTGAGTACCAAGTCAGACATCCACAAATCTTTTGTTTGGTAGTTTGTGTATAGACAACTTAGCCTTATGACATTACAAAATTATAGTCCAAATCAAAGTTCAAATGGCTAAAGTGAGATAATCCTCCTCTCTCTAGAACCCTCTTAAACACCTTTCTCCCTTTTGTCCTTTCCTTCTTCTCCCTCGTCTCCTGCTCCTTCCTTGCGCTACAACATAAACTCCCCTCTCAAGGGCCAACCCCCACTCCCCCCATCCTCCTCTCTATCTTCACCCCTTCTCCCTTTAACCATTCTCCTCTTTTTCCCCACCCTGTATTCTTTTCTCCCTCTAGCCTTGCTTTTCTCTCCCTCTTGTCTCTCTTGTTTCTTTCTTGTCTCTCTCCTCTGTTTCTTTCGTCTTGTTTTTACTTTTCTTTTCTTGGCTTTAAAGTCGTGTTATCCGTGTTTCTTTTAGTTTCGTTTTGTGTGTTCTGAGGTGATAAGCAGTTTTGCTTTTCCCCTTTGAGGAAGTGGTTTCTCCCCCTCTGATTCTAAACCACAAGAAAATATTTCTCTTGCTCTATCTTATTGCCCACCTTGTAGAGAAGGTAATAAGATAGTGGTTAAATCTCCCACCTCTGTTTCTAAGATTGGTGAGTAAATATGGAGGTTTACTTTAGTAAGGTATTTCCTTGGTAGAAACATAGCTTTCCTATAGGTTCAAAACTATGCGAAAGCGGCTTGGGAAAAGGATGGTCTCCTAGAGTTGCTTACTAATAGCTGCAGATATTACTTCTTCAAGTCTATGGATAAGGAATCACTTCACATGTGTTGCAACAACCTTGGTTCTTTGGGCCTCAGCTTATTATCCTAGAGAGGTGGAAAGTGGGTATGTCTTTTAGTAGGGTTTGGCCAAGGAAGATGCCAATTTGGTTAAGGCTTTTGGGAATTCCAGTGGAGTTTTTGCACATAGGAGTGAGCTATGCAGCAAGTGCCATTGGTCGCCTTGTTCAAGTGGATATCATCACAGTAAAAGATGAGAGAGTCAAATTTGCTAAAGCCATTGTGGAGCTAGCAGCTGACAATAAATTTGTTCGAACTTTTGAGAGGGAGTGTAGATAATTCCTGTCATAGAGTAGATGTTGAGTATGATCATCTACCCCTTAGATGCTTGAGATGCAAAGTGTTTGGTCACAATGATAAGTCTTGTCCCATTCAATAGAGTATTAAGGAATTCAAAGGAGATTCTCCCTCGAATGGAGATCAGGTTCCTAATGAAGAACAACAATGCAAGGATCAGTTACTTGCTCCTAACTAGATGCAACCATCTAATGGCATTGATCTAAAAGAAGGTGACACAAAGGAAGAAAAAATAGGTATGTTGCTGCCCCAACTGCACCAGGTAAGGGTAAAGACATCCTATCTACTGTGATTGTGTATAAGGGTGATTTTGCTTCTACTTCAAAAAGGTTAGGTCTTATTGAGAGATGCAAAGCTCAAATGATGAGGATCCATTATCTATGAGTGAGGATTTTAGACAAGCAGGTGAGACTTTGTGTCAAGAAGATGAAGAGTACTCGACCACTCCCTCCATAGTGCTGGACTCTCAAGCAAACTCTTGTAACAACATTGCAGCACCTTGTTGCTCTGACCCTTCCCAAGCGGAAAATGAAAAGAATCAGTTACAGAATGATAGAGAACAGATACAGGGAGAGAGGACAGTGGTCAAGAAAAAAGAAAGCAAAAAGGATAAAAAAAAACAGAAGAAAAAAGATAGAGATAAGTCTAGGGGATCCCCTAGATGAGAGAAGTCATGATGATCCTTTTGTTTTCATTCTGTAGATATTTTACAATTGGTGTTTGAAATATTCTGGGGGTTGAACAACCCCATTAAAAGTAGAGCTATCAAAAGATTGTGTACTTTACAATTTTTGGTATTTTAGAAACTAAAATTAGAGAGCAGAATTTTTTTTAAATATTAGAAACCAAACTTTCAACAACTGGAATATCGAATCTCAGTTTGAGGATCAGTTGTGGGTAGCATGGCAACCTGAGTTTTGGCCAGTGACGGGTCTTGGAGCATCTTCACAGCTCCTGCATTGCAAATGTACCTATTTACAATTCAATCTCATTATTTACATCACTTTTGTGTATGGCAAAAATAGTGAAAATGAAAGGGAAGAATTTTGGGATGACTTGGCCAACTTGAAACCCCACATTGATTTGCCTTGGCTTATCATAGGGGATTTTAATGAATATAGATATCTTGAGGAGAGAATAGGGAGGTTTGAAGCTATATCTCGAGGCATAGATAAATTTAACGAGGTCTGCTACAATCTGGAATTAGAAGACACAAGATGCTCAAGCCCCCTCCACACTTGGTCAAATCGTAGCTCCTTAAGTCCCATTCTCCATAGACTTGATAGAGCTCTAGTGAACTCCATATGGATGGATGCCTTCCAGCAAATTGAAGCTAATATCTATCCTCCGGGTATTTTTGACCACTCCCCTATTGTTATTCCCTTTCCCGGTGCTTCTTCTCAGCACAGAAATTCTTTTTTCAAAATTTCAATTTTTGGAAGGAGCACCCTAACTTTTTGAATATAGTGAAAGAAGTTTGGTCTTCCCAAGTGCTTGGCTCCCCTATGTACCATGTGTGCAAAAAGCTTAAGCTTCTTAAGTCAAGATTGAAACAGTTAAACACCACGAGCTTCTCAAACATTTCTAATTGAGTAAACAAAGCCAAGCCAAACCTTAATCTTATTCAGCAAGCCAACCAGTTACATGCTGATACAGCTGATTGGGAGAAGGAGAAAATATGCTTTGCAGATTTCTACCATTGAAGTGTGACAGTGGAATCATTCCTTTGTCAGAAATCTAGAGCAACTTGGATTAAGCTTGGGGATAGGAACAACAAATTTTTCTTCAGCCAACTAAAGCAAAAACAGTACAGGAATTCCCTCTCCACTATAAAAGACAGTAACGGCAGAATCATTGACTCACCTAAGGAAGTGAAAAAGTTAGCAGTGGATTTTTTCTCTTCCCTCCTTCCTGATCAATCTACTCACAATGTGGATGAAGCTAGGCTCAATATGTTGGTTTCCAGAAGAATCCTAGCCACAACAGCAAATATCTTACGAGACCTTTTTCCAATGAAGAGATTAAATAGTCCTTTTGGTCAATGGCCAAAGATAAGGCCCCAGGTCCTTACAGAATTGGGGCAAACTTCTTTAAGGAAACTTAGGAAATAGTAGGGGATGAAGTGTGCTTGGCAGTGAAAAACTTCTTTGCATCAGGAAGACTCCTAAAAGAAGTGAACTCTACTTACTTAACCTTAGTTCCCAAAAAAGAGAATCTTTCTTCTTTTGCTGATTTCCAGCCTATTGCATATTGCAACACCATCTACAAATGTATCTCTAAGCTGCTAGCAGATAGACTTAAATCAACATTAAAATATCTTGTGAGCAAGGAACAATCTGCCTTTATAAAGGGAAAAAAAATTGTTGACAATATCTTGATAGCCCATGAGCTTGTTAAAGGATATCATAACAAAAACAAGAGGGCTAGATATGCCATAAAAGTGGATCTATCTAAAGCCTATGATAACATCAAATGGAAATTTGTTGAGAAGGTTTTTATTGTTATGGGATTTCCACCCATTTTCATTGAATGGATCACTGCTTATATTACATCTCCTAAGTTCTCCATTAATATAAATGGAAAACTAGTGGGTTATTGTAGCTCTACTAAGGACTTGAGACAAGGGGACCCCATATCCCTATACCTCTTTGTAATTGCCATGGAAATCTTTTCTTGCATCATTAAGGAAAAAGGGGAAAAAGAAGACTTCATACACCATTAGAGATGCAAAAAGACGAAACTAAATCACTTATGTTTTGCTGACAACATCCTGATCTTCTCAAAGGTGACTTCAACTCAATAAAGCACATTAAACATGGGCTAGACGAGTTTCAAATACTATCTAGCCTTCATGCTAATGCTTTGAAAAATCAAATCTTTATTAGTGGTATCAAACCCGCTCTAAAGGATCAAATTATTTCTCTCTTGAACTTTGAGGAAGGTTCTCTTCCTATAAGGTATCTGGGAGTTCCGCTATCCTTAACCAGATTGATGAAGCTAGATTGTAGCATCATAGTCAACAAAGTCTCAGCAAGGACTAGCAATTGGTCGTCCAAACTCCTCTCCTATGCAAGTAGAACACAACTCATAAGAGTGTTATTTTTGCTCCAAGTTTACTAGGCCATGATTTTTGTATTGTTTTTATCAATCATGAATCAAATTGAGAGGAAACTAAAAAGATCTTTCTGGAATGGGAATGATAGCTCAGGAGCCAAAGCAAAAATCAAATGAAAGGATATGTACAAACCTAAATCCAAGGATAGACTTGGTTTTATAGTAATAAAACTCTAGAACAAGGTTGCATAACTCAAGCACTTCTAAACACCATGTGAAGATGAAGGAGAGACCTTACAACCGAATTAGGTAAGAAAGGAACTGGTTAGAGGCATAAGCTTTTGGAGGCTTAAGACCCTTAGCAATGTTACATGAACATGGAGAAAAATCCTCTAGACGCATTCTCTAACCAAAAGCCTATTAAATTGGAAGGCAGGGAATGGTAACCTTATATCGCTTTGGCACGACAATTGACCCCTAGTTGATTGGATAGACACACGAAGTAGGATCCTATATGGTTATCTTATGGACACTCTCCTAACTTCCTTCATTCGGGGCAATGATTGGACTTGGCTAAGGAATGCTCATTAGTGTCATATTTCTACCGACTTAGTGTACCTCAAACCAGATTCGAATGTAAATGATAAGATAGTGTGGATAATGCAGAAAACAAGAGCTTATCCATTAGAAACGCATACAATCTAGCCAAGAACAATAAAGAGAGAAAATTCTAGGCTTCTCTAGTATGGAACAAATCTTTAGCACCAAGGCAAGCCATAGTTCTATGGGTGCTGGTAAAACACAAGTGAAGACCCAAGACAAGCTAGCTGCATAAGGTCTAATCCATGATAACTTATGTATTTTATGCCATGAAGCAGAGGAATCTCACGACCACCTCTTTTTTTATTGTTTGTTTGTTAGAGGTGTTTAGGCAAGAATTGAAGTTACTCTTAAATGGAGGGATAATAGGCCTTCAATGGCCACAAGGATGCAAAAGTTTTTAGACCCTAGCAAGTGCTTATCGTTTCTACAAATTCAGAGGAAGGCTATAACTGTCACATGCTACTATTTGTGGAAAGAAAGAAATGATAGAAGAGTGAATGCAACGGCAAAAAGCATTGAGGAGCTTTTAAGAATTATCTTTTTGTGCATTTTGTAACTAGCTATAGGTTTTGTTGCTTCCTTGTAACCCTATTCACCTTTAGTATCCTTTTGTTTTTAGATAATAGAGTTGAATAGTGGTTGGAGATTTTCTTTTTTTGTACACTCCTTATGTACATTCTTTTGAGTTAATGATATTATCTCATTCACCAAATAAAAAAAAAAAAAAAACTGACATTACCCAAAAAAACATTGTTTGTTTGAAGTTGCGGTGCATGTGCAGAAAATAGATTGCATGGATTACTCTAGCTGTAGTAGCAAAATGATGCAACAGCAATGGACATCAGAGCGCAGACAAAAAGTGAAAAGGAAGCAAAGAAATCCACTTTTCAAGATAAAGAACGACATCCAAAGTATATGGATACAGAGCATTGATAAGTGATGGCCAACTGATTTGAAATAGAGATTAAATCTAAATAAGCAATATCAACAACATTTGAACTTTTACAATCCCCAATTCCTTATTGACATGCTTTCTAGTTCATGGGGAGTCCTAAGGTAGACAACATGATATATGCTTGATGAAAGACAGAAAAGTGAAGAATGATTCAAATCCCCAAAGCCAAGAGTGGAATTATAATTTCATTTTTTTGTCATACTTAGGCTTAAGGGGAGAAAGGATAGTTATTTACAGTTTTAATCTCTCGTATGAATACAAGAAAGTACTTTAAAATGTCATTATGGTAGCTTTTCCAATGAGCTTTGCAGTCTATTTGTATGGCAACTCCTATCTGATATGGTATGTTATTTTCATCCTTTCCATCATATCTATTTGATGTAAATGAAATACAACTAAAATTAATACAGGACACATAATCGATACAAAATGATCACTTCTGAACGTAGAACTTTGATCAGACACAAATAGAAAGAAGCACCACATAAAAAAGATATAAATAAGACTCAGATAAAAAATTATATAGCCTAGAACGATCTTTAAAAGAAGTATGAAAAAGTTAGGAAGATAATTTTTTCTCCTGTTCATTTTTCCATTTTCTTTCAGTCACATGGTGTGAAAGAATGAATGAGGCTTTTGATGGTTTTGACATTTTTATTTAGGGAAATTTTTTTGTGAATTTAGAGTTTTTTTATGAGTTTGGCGTGAGCAATTTTGTTGCCCAGTTTGATACACATATAGTAACTTTGCACTGGTATTTGTTTTTTTCCTTTTTTTTTTTTGGGTCAATAGTATCATCAAATAGTAAGAATGTGCAACGGTCAATAGATGGTTAAATATCATTGTCGAGATGCCCCATGAACTAAAAGGTCAAAGTTTTCTCTGGAAGATTTGTTTTGCAATTAATGAAATTTTTGTTTCTAGTAGCAATCAAAAAGTGGATCTTTGTAGCTGTTGCTCTCTACAGGATAAAATATATCTAGTGTAGATAAATTCTCTCTTGATGAATAAGATTTACACTGAAATTTCATGTTTCTATGTGGTTTGGTTTTGGCAGCCTGTTTTTTTTTCTTTTTCTTTTTTTTTTCTATTTTTTGGTTGGGGTGGGATAGGTGGAGGGGGGGGTGGGGTTATTGTTGGTGTGGAGAGAGGGGCAGGGAATCTACTGCTTCTTAACCAGAATCAGTGTCCTCAAAGGGATGTGGCGGCTCAGGTAATTTTTGAAGACTCTTTTAGCTCTGTCCAATAAAATCAACTAATGCTATATTGCATGCAAACTCGAACCCCACTATAGCTGCATGGACAAAGTAAAAGAGAAAAGTTGACCTCCAGCCTCAGTATTGACAACCAAAAAAGCAACAACCCAGGTTCTTATTCAATAATTTATGAATGAACGGACGTGTATCAAAGTTAGAACCCCTTGGGGGGTAGACCCGAGCGACCTGACCTCGAACTACTGCCCCACAACAAGATAAGCAACACCAGGCAGACAGAGAATCAAAGCAACACCACCAGTTCTTAATCTACCAACAGAACCCAGTTCCAAATCTTCTTCTAACTTATTGAAGAGAAAAATATTATCTTTATTTAACAGTGGGGTGTCATCGTAATTCAGCTAATTACCTGACCGATGCACTAACTAAATCTAGCTTGATCTATGTAGATAATCTGAATAATGGTTGGAACGAAGACCTCATATGATGGTGTCTGAACCTTGACTACTTGGCCAACACCTTTGGTTACTTCATGAAAGAATTAAGAGTAAGGGCTAAAAGTTGACCACATCCTTGACAATTTCTGTCCCTTCTGAATACCCCAAACACCATTTGATGCCACAAAATGAGATGGTCCAGATCTTCTGAGATCAGAAAATAAAAGGACAAGTCTCATTACAATAAAGTTAACTGCTGTACAGGGATCCTGCAGGTCTTGCACAGCAGTAGATCCAGACTAATCAGGGTTTTGTATCACTCATATAGGGATGAATCTAGAAGGCCAATGACAGACAAACAATGAACGTTTTTTGCAATCCCCATGACTAGAAGATATAGATCACTTTTGGCTTCCTTGCATACTAATGACCTTGCAGCCAATGCGATTCTCAGGCAGTACAAGAACCTTCAAAAACCATCTATTGAAGTTGATGGAAGTAATTATGAAAAAACCAGAATACTTGTTGACAAATCAGCAGTTTTGGCCCCACAGTTTACTATTGCCAAGGGCATCATTACTGAGCAACCTATACTTCCAATAGAGAACAATGAAATTACCTTCTGAACTAGTAAGGATAAAACTGCTTCAGGATCAACACTGTCATACAGTTCATTCATATTTTGGGCAGCACCATACTGCAAAGTCCTTATTCTAAGGCGTCGTTTGAGGGAGTACCTGGACCTGCACAATAGAACACTTCAACAAGTTTCTCAGATATAAACATCACAGACAGTATATAGCTAATGAGTGCCTGGTTTTAAAATGCAATGTGAAAGCCCTCTTTCATTTGTTGATGGCTGATTGTACTTAACAATGGGTTTTGATAGCAAATGCACAGGTTGTAAGAATAAATGAAAAATCTCATAGGTACAGCAAGGACCATGAGAGCTTAGATGAGAGATCACAGAGAATTGAGTATGAGCAAAAGAATGATTGTCATTATTTTTGCTGATTTAAAGAGAAGCTTTGTTGCAGAAGATGCTGGGACTGTCACACATTAATAGAGGCAGATACCAAGAAATTGATTTATTAAAATGCTAATAAAAAGAAAAGGAATACCTGTCTTTACTTCATATTAGATAACCAATATTTTTGCTTTATGCTCCCTTCAATTACTACTCAGGCCTCGAAGGTATTTTCAAGCATTTTTCTACTCTGAAGATCAACATAGTCAAAGTAGCCTAAGTGGAAGAATGACAACCTTCCACTAAGGCCTCTTTCAAGAGTCAACATCCTGGTCATAGTGTGTATTTTATAATTCAATAGGCTCCCTCATCTAACTGAGAAGATACAAGAACAGTCTGTCTTCAAGGTAATGACACCAGAGTCAGGTTGCTCAATCATAGTGCTTAATAAAATTCTAACACCAGATGCCAGCATTACACAGTTCTTTTTTCTTTCAATGGATAAAGGGGTGGGAAGAGAACAGACTGAAGATAATCTGTTTAAAAAGATCAGCATACCTGCCACTGGCAGAAACCTTTCCAGAATCTGAGAGTTCATCTGGAGGCACAACTACTGTGTACTGAAAAGCAATCTGCAGAACAGGAGGCTCTGATGCATATCTGAAACAAAATAGCATCATGAGATGTAATTACCTTTTATTCCTACTCAAATAAGAAAGCAAATACATGCAACATAGACAAGAAAAATCATGGTACAAACTAATAGCTCAGAGATAGAAATAGGATGGATGGAGTGAACAGAAATGATATCTAAAAATTCATCAGAGTACGCAAGAATATATGAAAAAGTTGAAAACAAAAATTGAAGTTGGAGTTCAATCGTGCATCAAATCAAAATGGAAATGAAACAAATCCTTAAGAAGAAGTAATTGTTTGTATTCTTCAGAGTATCGATTCTTCATAAAGATTTTGTGTGGATAGAATTAAAGCACCTACATAATTCAGCAAAACAAAAAGTCATTCAACTTCCACAGCCATGGTAGTATGGTTGAAACTGGCTCTACATCATTTGTCAGAAACTGGGAGCATTGCTAATAAGAGGAAGACAATTGAAAAGTACTTTTTAATGTTTTAGAATAGGTTAACAAACCAGTTCATGATAAAACCCATCGATAGCCTTGGAAACATTGGTATGGTAGAAACTGGATTAATATTATAATCAACAACTCAGTGCAGTGAATTCCATAAGTGACTGAATACCAAATGTACAAAACGTTACCAATTTTACATGATAAAATGCATCAGTAGCCTCGATGGAAAGAAGAAAGTCACAACTAATCAAGCTTGAATGTCCACACAAGCACCTGGACATTAACAGAATAGCCTTTTATGGACTCAATGCAAAGCAACCCTCAACAAGACTTCACAGACTTTTTTTTGGGTAATGCAAGACTCACAGACTTGGATGAACACTGTTTACTGTATGCATGATATGTACCAGAATGCACAAAATTAGCAAACTTTGAAATTTTCCAACCAAGAAAAAAGTCTATTACTCTTCTAACAGAGACATGACAAGATAATGTAGCAGCTGTCCTATATAAGTACCTGGAAAATCCAACATTATTGGCAAATTCAAAGTCATAGGTATATGTGGCATAGGAGTCACAACAGATGATGTGCTGGACATTTTCATATTGTGGATCAGGGAAAAAATGACCAAACTGCAAAGAAGCAATGCAACTACTGTCAGCAGATTGTGACATTTATATGGCATTTTCAAGCATCATGATGCAATTACTCACAGAGTGGCCAAGCTTGAATTCGGAAGATGTTCTTAATCGCATTATGCAACCAAAAGCATATGGTCTACTCAACATCCGATACCTGCATCAGTTCATCTACAGATCGCTATTTATACAGAACAAAAAATAACTTGACGTCTTTTTATGATTTTTAGTAAGGGATAAAACCATCTTGATGACCTTTTATGATATTTAGCAAAAGATAAAACCATGTCAAAATAAGAGGATTAACTCAAATTGTTCCCACGCAATGAGCATGCTGTTCTTTTTTTACATGGACAAGCTACAGATGAGCACCATTAGAAATAAAATGATGATATCTAAATATATTTCACTCACATATCCTGAGGAAGAGTTGAATCATCAGTATTGGAATATAAAAACAGGGAGCCTCCGCTTTCAATGCTTAGAAATTTCAGTGAAGCCAGGTCTGTGTATTCATTTGTCACTGCAAAAATATCTACACAAACACCAGCTTGAACTGCAACAGCTGCCTGTGAAACATGTGCCCCTTTCAGACAGCTAAATTAAAGCACTGAAAATGGAATGAAAAATATAAACGCAAAGTAAATGTACCAGCTCCCTGTAAAATGGAGTTTGCTCAGGAAGTAGTGCACGGTCAGCATCCTCTCCTTTGCTAGCATATTGCTCACCATATCTTCTTGTATCTAGTTGCCCCACACCAAAGTCAGGTGGGCCAGATAGAAATGCAAAGACTCTTGCTGCATTCAAAGTCATTCAACAGAAAGATACATCATTCCCTCCAAAGCTAGTATAAACCTTTTAGTTAAACTGAATCGAACACAGTAGTTGAAGTCTTTGACACATAACATCTAAAGTCATGACAAAAGCCAAATAACTGAAAGCTCGGGTGAGCAGCTATGGTATATATATTTGTTATGTAATCATCTTAATGAAGCATCATTTTGCTGGATGCTACAACAAGCATCCAGCTCTGGAAATCCCTCCTTAACATTTTTTTTTTTTTTTTGGGGGGGGTTTGGGGGGGTAAGTCCCTCCTTAACATTTATATGAAGCAGAAGATTAATAAAATGTGTTTCACCATAATATCAGTCAGGAAGTTGAAAAAATAATCCTCTCAACACCTTTTGAGTCTACTAAGTGGTAATTTCAAGAAGTATCCTCCTTTTTTTAATATAACTTTTATGTTCAATCCTGAGATAGGGCAGACGCTCTTCTGCACTCCAGAAAAGAAGCCCAAACAGAAGCAGGTGCGTACCTAATGCAAATGTACTTCCATATTCTGATCCAAGGTAATTGAAAAGAGATTCCATTGCCACCCCAAAACCCCGTCCACCTATTAAAACACCATCAAGTCCCTGGCCTGCTGCTGAGCTCCTTTCCCAAGAGGTTGTTGGTCTCAGTGTTTCAAGTGCAGATGCAATATGCTCCTTACATGTATCAACCTAAAACAGAACTCCCACTTTATATCAATTCCACAGGGAAACAATCTGAATAAGAGCAGACCATTCATTAAACATTTAGAGTATACAAAATTGCAGTAAGTGCAATTGGCCAAGCAATACCGGTGCTAGAAACTGTAACAAAGGCATGGCATCTTCAAGATCCATAGCAAGAGTTCCCTCAGCATCATGAGGAATGAACACATTCCTTACTACAGGCAAAGGTCCTTGAACATCATATAAGCCAATTTTGTGGCTAAAGGTAACAAGTCCAAACAGTGAACCAGGGCGAAGGGCTGCAGAAACGAGTGAATATAAATTTCCAACGTACCAAGGAACAAGTAGTGATCAGGCAGAACCCTCAAAAGAATAAAGTTTCATTCTCAAAATGTGATAGAACCTTCAAGTGCAGCTAATAGGGCACTCTTAGTGAGTTCTAGAAATTCCTCTGAAGCTGCAGACAAATCCCCAAGAAGCAGAAATTAGACATCTGCTAGACACAAATATACATATGAGGATGCTAATACAACAAAAAAATAAATGCATTACAGAGTACAAGCAACATTGGACAAAATAGCAGACAAAAAGTCAAAGTCACAGCAAACAATTTCAACTTAATATACTACTTATCATTCTGGTTGGAGCACTTTACGAAAAAACTTCTAATATGCCAGCTTAATCAATGAAGTCTATCAAAAGTGAACTGCAGGCATCATTGCTCCTTACATAGTAGAATAGAGGAAAAGATGTGCTGCAAGTTTCTATCTTGCAAATCCCAATCTTATGAATTGCGAGGAAGGGATCAATTAAGTCTATCAAATGTAAACTGCAGACACTGTTGCTCCTTACATAGTAAAATGGAGGAAAGGATGTGCTGCAAGTTTCTATCTTGCAAATCCCAATCTTACAAATCATGCAGAAGGGATCACCATGTTTCCCCAGCATGCTTTGATTCATCAACATCAGTACATGAACCTGTCACCTTACCCCTGTGCTTCTACATGCTAGCTGTTTCAATCATATTTCAAAACTAGTATGTGTAGCACACCTTGTTAGTTTATTTATTGTGCTGATAAGAGAATATGTCCATTTTTATGAGGGAAATTCAATTAAGTGATGCAGAACACCCAACATCTTACTTTAAGGTGCAATAATACAAGTGAACATGATCCAGCTTGTATGATACAGTTAGTTTATGTTAAAAGTTAAATTTGTCAAGGAATGAGATCTACTCAAAATGTCTGTTATAAAACAACAAACTCCTTTTAGGACATCTATTTTTGTAAAGGGAAGGTTTCAGAAGATTATTCTCATTGGTCCTCTGAAAAATGCATATTCATTATTCAAGCAACAAAACAAAGGTTTTCATATGCTAACAACTTAGAAGCCACATGTCAAGGGATATTTAACATCTTCATGTTTCTTTGGTAGGACATTGTTACTTATTTTTAGTTTCAGATACGAATTTACCGTACTGATTGTCTGGCAATACCCAATCAATAAACCTTGCACCTAACCTAATTGACCATTCCTTGATCAGTTTACATCTCTTTGTGCGTTCATATGAACAGACCAAAAATAGCCATATCCAATTAGGCCTCTTCTAGCTCCAAATTGCCCCCTTCTTACCTAAACTGAACAAATTTAGTTCTGTATAGTTTTTACACATAACTCTGAGAAAGTACCCAATGAGCTGCCCCAAAATTTTCAGTTTGGAAGATTCTTTAATTCCATTAGCCAGTAATTTTTCATGCTTTAGCTATAGGATATCAATTTCATTAACAATTATCAGCATCATAATATCAACTCCCCGCACCGCATGGCACAAAGCTAACAAGCTACTCTTATCTATTAAGCAAGCAGTAATGCATTGAATATGACAAAAAAGACCAAAGAAAAGCTGGATATATTTTAGAGAAGGAGGATAGGGTATTAATTGAAATTAAGTGATCTCAACTTGTAAAATAAAATTCGAAACGATGAGAAACTATGCTTAAATGCATATTCTCACCAAAATGTATAAGAAAGGCTTTTCTGGGTAAATTCAGTAATTTTCATTATTGTTAATAGTGAAAGGAGAATGAAACTGCTTCCACACAGGACGTAGACAAAAAAAGCACAGTGCATGGACATGTAATCCTAGCATTCACATAACAGGTGCTAGACCAAAACTTTAGAAGGTCAAATAAGAAACTAAAATTTTCCTAAGGAGATCGTTCACACTTTAGTCTTAATTTCCAATTCTCCTTTCATTTCTTCCCCTCCATAGGTAGTATCTAGTTGCTACAAGGCTTAAGCTCATTTGACATCCAAGTGGGCATAGGTCCATTGATGAAAAGTTTTGCAAAGCTTTGAGTCATGTGGGTAACCTCATGTGTCAATTTTGAACTTTGTCCAAGCCTATTGCAGAGATCTTCAGCAAATTGGCAGCAGAAAAATAAGTGAGGATTTCCTCCTCCCTTTTACACATGTAGTGGACATTTCAAGAGATGATATTGCAACTTAACAACCTGCCCAGGGTGTAATGTTTTGAAGAAATGTTAGCCGAAGTATGAATGCATGGAACGGGATTTGTTTCTTGTGCCAAATGACATTGTGTTATGGGTCCTGGGGTTCAAGAGGAGTAAAATTCTATAAGCCTCCTTGATTGACAAAGGCTTGTTTGTTTTTGAATCCAAACCAACGAAATTTCCATGCTTGGAGAAGGCCAAAAAGTAGAGTCTAATTCATCCTTAACCAATGAAATTTCCATTACCAATGTCTCATTTGGCTACCCTAACTCATATCACTCTCACCCGGCCAATTAGATAGGAGACCCTTTAGATGCCAAGGGTCATACAAGAGGGATATTGTATCCCACTTCCAATTTTCTATGTCAGTAATTTCTTCACTTGGTCTCTAAAGTGCAAGATCATTTTCCAACACCAAGAAGTATTTGAAGGAACCTTAGACTACTAGAAACTTTTCCATTCTAGAAGCTTTGAATTTGCCTAACCAAGCAAATAAGAATTTTCATCTCCAATGCATAGAGTTCAAATTTGCTTCATCTGTACCACCTTATTCCATAAAAAATCTAAAATCCCAAGGCTATCCTCCGTTTGAGACTTACACATTACACTTACCTTTGCTCTCAGCACTACCATTCTACAAGAAGCGATTCATAGCTGTCGTCCTTCCCTTGAGAATGCTCTAGGAAGTAGAAAGATTGTTGGCTAGTGATCTTTAATGAAGAATGGTAAGTTCTTTATCAATTGGACTCTATTTGCAAAGAAAGCAAGTTGCTAATCCATTGATTTAAAAAGGGCAGTTGTTCTTGTTACCAAGTCCTTACATGAAGTTTTTGTGAGCATAAAGGAGACTAAGGGTACCCCAAATACATGATAAGGAGAGACCACAAGGAAAATCCCGAAATTGTGATGATTTGTTGTTTTCTAAGTTCACAAACCTGCTTTAAAGCACTTAGCTCTTCTTAAGATTAGCTTTGAGCCTTCAAATGTAGTGAGATTTTAGGAGTGCTTCATTCACCAAGGAAATGTGCTCCCATGATTCACAAACAAAGATAAGGAGATCATGTGCAACACAAAAATGATTGAACTTCTCATTTTTGCACTTTATTTGAACTTCTCATGCCTGGATTTTTCCTTCATTAGGCAAGAGCCTCCATCGCTATCAAGAGGTAAAGGGATAACGGTCCCCTTATTTGAAGCCCCTCCAATTCTCCATAGAGATTTGAAAAAATAAATAAATGAAAAAAGGAGAGGAGGAAGAGAAGAAGGTTTTCTTTTTTTTTGGGTAGGGGGGAACATTCCTTAAAATGCCTCAAAAGTTGCTTCAAATTTACTAATTCATTGTGTTGTAGGCTTTCATTATGTCTTACCTTTACTGCACATCTAGGCTCCTTAGCATTCTTATTATAGCCCTTTGCAACACCAAGATGTCATCCACAATCCTTCTACCACTTATAAATGTAGTTTACTCTATACTTAACAAGATGGAGAGGATACATTTAATCCTTTCAACTGATATTCTTGAAATTCCTTTATGGAGGGTGTTACAAGAAGCTACGGGTGAAACACTACCATCCTCATGGGAATAGGCACTTTGGCACCAAGGTCAAAGTGGTGCAATTCAAAGACTTTAGTAATTTTCCTGAAACAAAAGAGTCTTGACTGCATGGGATACTTCAATACCAACAAAGTACCAATTTTCCTCATAGAAGTTCACATTAAATCCATTTGAGCTAGGTGTATTATCTAGTGTCAAAGCAAACATAGCACCCTTGACTTCCTCCAATGTCATTGACTTTACCCAACCTTCCATCTGCTCCATAGAAATCCTACAATGAAGGATGGATTGAAGACTATCTAAGTGGTCCATAGGTGGCTTGAGATCACTCATCAGCTTCAAAGAAGGCATGCAACAAAGCAACTTGTGTAAGAAACTCTAATTTAAAGCGTCATAAGCTTTTAGATATCAACTTTTGTGGCATTCCTAGATGGAATCCTGTTGACGTGATATCCACACATTAATTCTTCTGCAGCTAAAACATTATTAGTGATTATCCTACCTAGGACGAAAGCAGATTTCTCCTTATCAACAAGGGAATGCAAAATCTTAGAGCAGTTGATTGGACTAGGGGAAACAGGATTTCTCAACTTAAGAAATATTCCAATAGGGTTGATTCCCAATACTTCACTCCCTTTACCACCACTATAGGTAGGGCATTAATTTGGTCTAACACATGATAGAGGGCAAGGGGAAAAAGAGATATGTACCAGAGTTCAAACTCTCTATAGTTGTTCCAAGTTAATATCTCTAAGAGAAGAAATTTTGAGTAATACTCCAGCTTTATGGGTTGAAGAGCTTGTATTGACATTTTGAACAAAGTCAGGGGCATTGGGCAAAGCGCCAGAAAAAGGTAGGTCAACTCTTTTGCCAGAAGTGTGCACCTTTCAAGCCTCCTTAAGACAAGAAGTTTGGTCTTCCTAGGCCTGGTCTTGGAGAAAACCAGGAGGGAAACCATTATATGGTGGAAACCACCTCTAGAGCTTCAGGTAGAACAGTCACTCCTCATCAGAAGTAGCTAACAGCAATGAGAATGGAGGAAGGTAGAAAAAAACCAGAGAGAGAAGAGAAAGAAGGTGAGGGAGTTTAGAAGTGTTTGAGAAAGGGTTACCTAAGAAAAGCAATTTACTAGGTTTGGTTTAAGGAGGTTTTCTAGAAAGAATAGAGGATATTTTCTCTTACTAACTTTTTTGCTAAATGAGCAGAGCAAAAGATAACTTAGGGTGCATTTGTTTCTAGGAAAATGATATCCAAACTTGTTTTTAACATATGTTCAAAATTAATCTTTACAATTATCAAATATTAAACTATCCAAAAATTATTAAAAATCAACAAACACTTGAGAGCACTTGCATTTACTGGAAGGTTTTAGTGGTCATAGGCGTTAGACAGCAATGGAAATAGCTGATGACCAGGGTAGTAGTTAGCTACAACCAAAAAATTAATGGCAAATAAGGGAGACATGATTTGTCATGTTCTTTACAAAAAAGGAAGAAACAACCAATATTTATTTCCCAATATTAATTGTTATTTTCCAAGTTAACTACCCACCACCTGACCACCAACACCAGCCACTTCTAGTTACCTTTATCTCCACCACTGCCACCTAGCACTAAAAAACACAAGTTACTGCTACCCAATGATTACTGTGGTGGCAGTGACAACTGAAAAGGTTAAACCATGAAAAAGACATTCAAAATATGAAGATGATATTCCCTGTTAATCAATGGCAACATACATTTGACAAAACCGGTCTTGTACAATGTTTAATGATTAAGCATCTTTTTAGCTCATTAAACTACTGCACAGCTGCGGAATTCCCAGCAACAAACTAAAATTTTCACGATTGTGAGCTCCATTTCTCACAATCATACATCCTAACAACACAACTATCTAACAAACACCATCAATTAGCTAGAATCTTACAAGAAAGATCGACGGCAGCAACATAAACCGGATGCGCGTGGATAGCCTCCTCCGATCCTTCATCTGCAACAAAAACCCAAAACACCACAAAATTCAATCTTAAAACCCTAACAAACCCTAAAATGCCATAGATTAAAAATTAACTACGATTACCTGGCAATTCTAGATCAATAAATGAAGACGTCATCTCTGGACACGATTGAGGAAGAGAGTATCGAGCAATAGCCTGGGATGACAAGCCATTTAGGGTACCACAAAGCGAGCATGTCCACGCCCACTGATCGAGTTCACAGTATGTGTTGAAGTATGCATAGCAATTCTCGCATCGCGGCAGGAGATTCCCGTCCGATCCGTAAGCCGGTGGCGTTCCGTTCTCGTCCTTTTGAGCGAACGGAGTGATGGTGATTCCCCATGGAATACCGGAGTTCTCTTGAGCGTCGGCGTCGATCGGGAACCGGTGGAGCGTGGCTCGCACTGCCATAGAAATTTTCGCTCGGGTTTTCTTTCCGGGGTTTTTTATTTTTCTTTTTAATTTTTTTGCGGAAACAAGTGGAGAAAGTAAAATGAGAGTGAAGAGTGAGTTCGGACACGAAAGCTGACCTGTAAATTTTTGACACATCAGATAAAAGGCTGACTCGGAGTCCTGCAAGTTTCCAGCTACATTCTAACGGAAGTTTGAGGAGGAATTGCTCCCTTCACGCGCCCGTTTAAATGAATGAGATTTGGTTTGGTTGGATTTTTTTTTTTTTTTTTTGTTTTCCTTTGAGCTAAACAAACATTATGTTTGAATCGGTATAAATCAAACGAAACGAATGAAAAAAGTTAGAAAGTTTATATTTAATAATTTAAAATGAAAGTGAAATTTTTTTTAAAAATTAATAAAAAGAAAGAGTGAAAAGTCAAAATCATTACGTTTGTCGTTAATATTAAAGAAAAAGTAATGGAAATTGATAGAAATGAATTGAAATTATAAAAATACTTATACTTTTTATTTGCTAAATAGAAGTAAGGATAATATATTTATTCTAGTAAATCACTTGTTTCCTTTCATACAACTTTAGTTTAGTGTTTTATAACTTGAAACAAATTAAGCCTGTAATTAGGAATTTTTTTAAACCATAAAACCTTGGTTTTGTTGGGTTTGAGAATTTTTTTGGAACAAATTGAAAAAGAAAATGTTTTATGCTTACAATGGTTTGGTTTGCAAATTATTTTTATTTAGTTGATTTTTTTCCTACCCTTAATTAATCGAAATAAGTTAAAAAATTTATGTTTCATGTTTATTTTATATAAATTTTTATTGTAGAATATTTTTATTTTAATGTTTACTCCACTTTATTGATTGTAATGTTGTCATGACTTTAAAAAAGGTCTAGTAAAATTATTTAAAATTTTCATATTACGTATACATTCATAATACGAAAATATAAAAATTGTCTTATAAGTCGAAAATTGCAAAACTCTAGATAATTAAAACTAAAGTTTCCAATTTTAAAATAATTAACACTAAAGTTTTCAATTTTAAAATAATTAATCTATTGTAAAACATAAAAAAATATGGATAATCAATATTCAACAATTCATCGAAACTGCAGAGAATCAATATCCCTTACCAAATAATATAATAAAATAAATCAACTTTATAATTTATAAGAAATACTAAATTACACGTAATTCTAACATATAAATATTTTCTATATAAAATGTTTCTATATTAACTTTATACTCTTCAACTAACTCTAACATTATTGAACATAGTTGTAATTTGCACTCGATATTTAAGATCCGTCACTATCTCAATTCCAACTTAAATGAATCTGCAAAAGAAACTATAGAGGAATAAGTAAACTACAACTTAGTGAGTTCGTTTCTCATCACTACCATTTAAGTAAGTTATCAAACATTATTAATATACATACAATTTATCTATATGCAAAATGAATGCATAGGAGTGTAAAATTGTGAAAGGTGTAAATTTATTTCGTCTACATGTTAATTGTCCTCTATACTTACCTACACAAAATACATCACCTTAACCCCGCTGCCCGAAAACGCCATCTTACTAAACGACACTTGACTGTTACCCTAATTGAGAAATAGCAATCAATACAGATGGACCTCAACTAAAGCCATCTACTAAACATATCTAAAGTCTCGCGAGCACATAAAGTAAGTTTTTTTACTATCAAAATATATTTAAGACTGTATGGGTATAAATATATAAGTCCTCTTGCAATTAACTAAAAATATTATGTTAGTTTTACCTTAATAATAAAATATCATTTACGACCACTATGAGCCGTCATAAAAATTATACAAAATATATTTAAAATTGGAAAAATACTTTCAAAAATATTTTTCTTAAAAATTTACAAAACAAACACTTTCCATCAATATACCAATTGAGCCATAAACATATGACAACTAAAACCGATTATTTTAGTTAGATATTTATATTTACCGGTTTAAAGAAGTAATTATACAAATTATAGTACACAAAGTAATTGGTCATTCAACAAACAATCAATATCAACCAGCAATTAACACATGATATCAAGCAGCAAACAAATAGTAGATCATCAGAACTCCCTCATCTAGATTAATGCTCACTTTCTCAACCTTTGAGATTTCCAAGACTTGATAATTGGATACCTAAAAAATAATAAAATTTGTAAGTATTCGGAAAAACTAGATTCCTCAATTACTAAATATTTATTATTATTTGTCTAATTTTCCATTACAACTTAAGCATAGTAGAAATATAATTTAACTTAAATATTTTATCTATTTTTCTCGGTTTATCGTAAATTTTTAACTGTATGCAACTTTTTTATTTTAACTCCTATTGTTATCATTTTAGAACGTACTTTCACTTAGCGAAGCCCATTTCAGACATTATAACACGTATTTTTCATCATAGTTTAAAAATATTACGAATTTTATTATTTTAACTTAAATAATTATAAATTATTATTTTAAACTTTTCTTTATGTGAAAGTACGTTCTAAAATGATAACAATAGGAGTTAAAATAAAAAAGTTGCATACAGTTAAAAATTTACGATAAACCGAGAAAAATAGATAAAATATTTAAGTTAAATTATATTTCTACTATGCTTAAGTTGTAATGGAAAATTAGACAAATAATAATAAATATTTAGTAATTGAGGAATCTAGTTTTTCCGAATACTTACAAATTTTATTATTTTTTAGGTATCCAATTATCAAGTCTTGGAAATCTCAAAGGTTGAGAAAGTGAGCATTAATCTAGATGAGGGAGTTCTGATGATCTACTATTTGTTTGCTGCTTGATATCATGTGTTAATTGCTGGTTGATATTGATTGTTTGTTGAATGACCAATTACTTTGTGTACTATAATTTGTATAATTACTTCTTTAAACCGGTAAATATAAATATCTAACTAAAATAATCGGTTTTAGTTGTCATATGTTTATGGCTCAATTGGTATATTGATGGAAAGTGTTTGTTTTGTAAATTTTTAAGAAAAATATTTTTGAAAGTATTTTTCCAATTTTAAATATATTTTGTATAATTTTTATGACGGCTCATAGTGGTCGTAAATGATATTTTATTATTAAGGTAAAACTAACATAATATTTTTAGTTAATTGCAAGAGGACTTATATATTTATACCCATACAGTCTTAAATATATTTTGATAGTAAAAAAACTTACTTTATGTGCTCGCGAGACTTTAGATATGTTTAGTAGATGGCTTTAGTTGAGGTCCATCTGTATTGATTGCTATTTCTCAATTAGGGTAACAGTCAAGTGTCGTTTAGTAAGATGGCGTTTTCGGGCAGCGGGGTTAAGGTGATGTATTTTGTGTAGGTAAGTATAGAGGACAATTAACATGTAGACGAAATAAATTTACACCTTTCACAATTTTACACTCCTATGCATTCATTTTGCATATAGATAAATTGTATGTATATTAATAATGTTTGATAACTTACTTAAATGGTAGTGATGAGAAACGAACTCACTAAGTTGTAGTTTACTTATTCCTCTATAGTTTCTTTTGCAGATTCATTTAAGTTGGAATTGAGATAGTGACGGATCTTAAATATCGAGTGCAAATTACAACTATGTTCAATAATGTTAGAGTTAGTTGAAGAGTATAAAGTTAATATAGAAACATTTTATATAGAAAATATTTATATGTTAGAATTACGTGTAATTTAGTATTTCTTATAAATTATAAAGTTGATTTATTTTATTATATTATTTGGTAAGGGATATTGATTCTCTGCAGTTTCGATGAATTGTTGAATATTGATTATCCATATTTTTTTATGTTTTACAATAGATTAATTATTTTAAAATTGAAAACTTTAGTGTTAATTATTTTAAAATTGGAAACTTTAGTTTTAATTATCTAGAGTTTTGCAATTTTCGACTTATAAGACAATTTTTATATTTTCGTATTATGAATGTATACGTAATATGAAAATTTTAAATAATTTTACTAGACCTTTTTTAAAGTCATGACAACATTACAATCAATAAAGTGGAGTAAACATTAAAATAAAAATATTCTACAATAAAAATTTATATAAAATAAACATGAAACATAAATTTTTTAACTTATTTCGATTAATTAAGGGTAGGAAAAAAATCAACTAAATAAAAATAATTTGCAAACCAAACCATTGTAAGCATAAAACATTTTCTTTTTCAATTTGTTCCAAAAAAATTCTCAAACCCAACAAAACCAAGGTTTTATGGTTTAAAAAAATTCCTAATTACAGGCTTAATTTGTTTCAAGTTATAAAACACTAAACTAAAGTTGTATGAAAGGAAACAAGTGATTTACTAGAATAAATATATTATCCTTACTTCTATTTAGCAAATAAAAAGTATAAGTATTTTTATAATTTCAATTCATTTCTATCAATTTCCATTACTTTTTCTTTAATATTAACGACAAACGTAATGATTTTGACTTTTCACTCTTTCTTTTTATTAATTTTTAAAAAAAATTTCACTTTCATTTTAAATTATTAAATATAAACTTTCTAACTTTTTTCATTCGTTTCGTTTGATTTATACCGATTCAAACATAATGTTTGTTTAGCTCAAAGGAAAACAAAAAAAAAAAAAAAAAAATCCAACCAAACCAAATCTCATTCATTTAAACGGGCGCGTGAAGGGAGCAATTCCTCCTCAAACTTCCGTTAGAATGTAGCTGGAAACTTGCAGGACTCCGAGTCAGCCTTTTATCTGATGTGTCAAAAATTTACAGGTCAGCTTTCGTGTCCGAACTCACTCTTCACTCTCATTTTACTTTCTCCACTTGTTTCCGCAAAAAAATTAAAAAGAAAAATAAAAAACCCCGGAAAGAAAACCCGAGCGAAAATTTCTATGGCAGTGCGAGCCACGCTCCACCGGTTCCCGATCGACGCCGACGCTCAAGAGAACTCCGGTATTCCATGGGGAATCACCATCACTCCGTTCGCTCAAAAGGACGAGAACGGAACGCCACCGGCTTACGGATCGGACGGGAATCTCCTGCCGCGATGCGAGAATTGCTATGCATACTTCAACACATACTGTGAACTCGATCAGTGGGCGTGGACATGCTCGCTTTGTGGTACCCTAAATGGCTTGTCATCCCAGGCTATTGCTCGATACTCTCTTCCTCAATCGTGTCCAGAGATGACGTCTTCATTTATTGATCTAGAATTGCCAGGTAATCGTAGTTAATTTTTAATCTATGGCATTTTAGGGTTTGTTAGGGTTTTAAGATTGAATTTTGTGGTGTTTTGGGTTTTTGTTGCAGATGAAGGATCGGAGGAGGCTATCCACGCGCATCCGGTTTATGTTGCTGCCGTCGATCTTTCTTGTAAGATTCTAGCTAATTGATGGTGTTTGTTAGATAGTTGTGTTGTTAGGATGTATGATTGTGAGAAATGGAGCTCACAATCGTGAAAATTTTAGTTTGTTGCTGGGAATTCCGCAGCTGTGCAGTAGTTTAATGAGCTAAAAAGATGCTTAATCATTAAACATTGTACAAGACCGGTTTTGTCAAATGTATGTTGCCATTGATTAACAGGGAATATCATCTTCATATTTTGAATGTCTTTTTCATGGTTTAACCTTTTCAGTTGTCACTGCCACCACAGTAATCATTGGGTAGCAGTAACTTGTGTTTTTTAGTGCTAGGTGGCAGTGGTGGAGATAAAGGTAACTAGAAGTGGCTGGTGTTGGTGGTCAGGTGGTGGGTAGTTAACTTGGAAAATAACAATTAATATTGGGAAATAAATATTGGTTGTTTCTTCCTTTTTTGTAAAGAACATGACAAATCATGTCTCCCTTATTTGCCATTAATTTTTTGGTTGTAGCTAACTACTACCCTGGTCATCAGCTATTTCCATTGCTGTCTAACGCCTATGACCACTAAAACCTTCCAGTAAATGCAAGTGCTCTCAAGTGTTTGTTGATTTTTAATAATTTTTGGATAGTTTAATATTTGATAATTGTAAAGATTAATTTTGAACATATGTTAAAAACAAGTTTGGATATCATTTTCCTAGAAACAAATGCACCCTAAGTTATCTTTTGCTCTGCTCATTTAGCAAAAAAGTTAGTAAGAGAAAATATCCTCTATTCTTTCTAGAAAACCTCCTTAAACCAAACCTAGTAAATTGCTTTTCTTAGGTAACCCTTTCTCAAACACTTCTAAACTCCCTCACCTTCTTTCTCTTCTCTCTCTGGTTTTTTTCTACCTTCCTCCATTCTCATTGCTGTTAGCTACTTCTGATGAGGAGTGACTGTTCTACCTGAAGCTCTAGAGGTGGTTTCCACCATATAATGGTTTCCCTCCTGGTTTTCTCCAAGACCAGGCCTAGGAAGACCAAACTTCTTGTCTTAAGGAGGCTTGAAAGGTGCACACTTCTGGCAAAAGAGTTGACCTACCTTTTTCTGGCGCTTTGCCCAATGCCCCTGACTTTGTTCAAAATGTCAATACAAGCTCTTCAACCCATAAAGCTGGAGTATTACTCAAAATTTCTTCTCTTAGAGATATTAACTTGGAACAACTATAGAGAGTTTGAACTCTGGTACATATCTCTTTTTCCCCTTGCCCTCTATCATGTGTTAGACCAAATTAATGCCCTACCTATAGTGGTGGTAAAGGGAGTGAAGTATTGGGAATCAACCCTATTGGAATATTTCTTAAGTTGAGAAATCCTGTTTCCCCTAGTCCAATCAACTGCTCTAAGATTTTGCATTCCCTTGTTGATAAGGAGAAATCTGCTTTCGTCCTAGGTAGGATAATCACTAATAATGTTTTAGCTGCAGAAGAATTAATGTGTGGATATCACGTCAACAGGATTCCATCTAGGAATGCCACAAAAGTTGATATCTAAAAGCTTATGACGCTTTAAATTAGAGTTTCTTACACAAGTTGCTTTGTTGCATGCCTTCTTTGAAGCTGATGAGTGATCTCAAGCCACCTATGGACCACTTAGATAGTCTTCAATCCATCCTTCATTGTAGGATTTCTATGGAGCAGATGGAAGGTTGGGTAAAGTCAATGACATTGGAGGAAGTCAAGGGTGCTATGTTTGCTTTGACACTAGATAATACACCTAGCTCAAATGGATTTAATGTGAACTTCTATGAGGAAAATTGGTACTTTGTTGGTATTGAAGTATCCCATGCAGTCAAGACTCTTTTGTTTCAGGAAAATTACTAAAGTCTTTGAATTGCACCACTTTGACCTTGGTGCCAAAGTGCCTATTCCCATGAGGATGGTAGTGTTTCACCCGTAGCTTCTTGTAACACCCTCCATAAAGGAATTTCAAGAATATCAGTTGAAAGGATTAAATGTATCCTCTCCATCTTGTTAAGTATAGAGTAAACTACATTTATAAGTGGTAGAAGGATTGTGGATGACATCTTGGTGTTGCAAAGGGCTATAATAAGAATGCTAAGGAGCCTAGATGTGCAGTAAAGGTAAGACATAATGAAAGCCTACAACACAATGAATTAGTAANATAAATTGAACAATATATATATATATATATATATCTTTAATTACATGTGCAAATATTTTAATACAATGAAAAGAAATTACAAAATCTATTATATTATATATTCCCTAATACATGTATTTCTACAAAATTACACATATAATAAGAATACATATAAGTTAACAAATAAATACATTAAAAATACTACTTAATTATTCTTTTTATAACTTGAAGAGTTATTGATCTAAGAGCTTTGCTTTTTCTTCTTTACTTTATTGAATCAAAATGAAAGAAAATTAAAAAAAAAATAGGGGAAGAGGGGTTAACAATTTGGAGGAGGAGAAAAGTACGTGTGTGTTTTTTTTTTTTAGAACAAGTAAATTAAGAAAAGGGAAGCACACATGTTGCAGACAAAGAAGGAAAAGAAAAAAAAAACTAAGAAAAGTGAAAAGTAAAAGAAAAAACTAATAAGAGATAAGATAGGTGATAGAGTTGATCAGATGTATACTTTATCTTTCTAATCTCAATTACGGATTTTAAGTATTAGGTTGATTTCCATGAATGTAAAATTATAGAATTAATAATAATTAGGAAATAATATTCATAATTTTATAAATTTTATTAATTAAATTGTTACTCATTACGTTTATAATACTTAGGAGTTATCTCAACTTGTTCGTTAATAATTTTATGTGATTACGCTTGTTAGTTGATAACTGTATTTTTTTAGGTAATGTTTGATTACGTAATTTTCATGGTACTAAATTGAAAAAAAAAATTGTTCTATGTTTAGTTTGTAAATTTGCTTAGTTACTGAACAAAAACTAAACTGAGGGATTAAATAAAATGTCTAAATTTTGTCTTATATAAACCATAGTACAAAAACAAAACTCATCGAACAAACAAAAAATAATCTACATTCTCAAAAATATCTATCTATGTTATAATATTAAGTTAATGAATATTACTTTTATTAAATATTACAAAAAATTATTTATGTTATAATATAAATAATTAAATTTTAATATAGATTTTTTGTCCAGTATTGTGTAAACCAAATATGGTACAATAAATCTGTACTGTCTTATCATTCTTATATTTGTCTTGTCTAGTTTTCTTTGTCATGTTTAGTCTTTACAACTAAACGCTACATAAAAGAACTAATAAAGTATTAATAAGGCTTTGGTTTTTAAGAGAAGGATTCTGATTATTTAAAAATTCGATTCCCCCCTTTGATAGTAAAATAAGCTAGAAACCTAATTCAAGAAATTCTATTCCCTAAAAATCTATGAAATATCATTCCTTATTTATAAATTTCCTAAGTTCTAACATTCAAAGTAAAGGTTTATATCAAGTTAACTTCTTCTTTCATAAAAACAAACTACCTTGATTTTAATTTTCATCAGGAATCCATAGTAAGAGAATTTAAAATCATAAAAATTTAAGCTTAAGAAGATTAACTCTTGAAAAAATTGAAATGATTGGCAATCATGTTGATTGGGTTCTATACCTTTATCAAGTATAGTCATGGTGAGATCATGTGCTCATTCTAAACTAGTACAACAAGCGCTTATTCTATTGCTAATTAGAGTTTTAATACTTTTATGATACATTTATATATTTTATAAATCTAAGTTTATGGTTTTAAAGATTTTGTTAAGTTTAAGTCTAATTTTTGGTATTTACGCATATATAAGATCTAGGGTTTTTATACGCGTTAAGGTTTCGATTAAAATTTTTAGGGCTTTTATATTTGTTTTATGTTTCAAATTTAAAATTTTAATCGGTCTTAAATTTATAGGTTTTGTTGGCTTAAGGAAAATTACCTATAATACTTGAGCCGTCTCTATACTCAAAAGTTAAATTTACGGGGTTTATAAACGTTATTTTAGAAATATGTCTAAAAATACCAATATGTTCTTTTCTTTTTTTTGACCAAACAATATGTTCCTCTTTAGTCATCATAAAATATAAGTAAAAGTTGTTTATTCAAGACCATCCTTTCATATTAAACGTGACATAAGAGTCGTCTTGAGGTATGAGTCTTGACAGGCGATATAATAAAGATAAACTACAAGTAGTGAGAATAGTATAATGGTGATGATGCCTAGTTAAAATTACTTCATTATGATTTTTGTTTTTTGATTAATATAAGGGTTACTATTCTTATAAATCCCTAAATGATCGCTAGAATGGTATCAAATCCTAAGTCCCCAATTGTATTGTCTAAAGTCATAAACACTTTTGCGTTGTTTATTTATGCCATTAAATTAATTGTATTAGAAAGTTTTTATGGTCTTATTTTTTATTTTAACAAGATTGGTCAAACCTTTTATTTTATTATTAATTTACATTTATTTAGTTTTAGTCTATTGAACTCAAAATTAGTTGAATAGTTTAGATTTAACACTATGTTCGGCATAAGGGGTGGAATTTGGGAGGAAAAAAAGTAGGAGAAAATAATATGGAGGGAAGAAATCATAGGGGATTTGATTCTTTCTATCAAACGGAAGGAAAGTAGAAGGAATGTTAATGATTAGTAAAGATAAAATAAGATAAAATGTAAATTTATTAATACCCTTAAAAAACAATAACATCATATTAGATCATTTATTAGAAGGATTAAATTAATAATCTTAGAAACTTTCCCCCTACTCCCTTATGATTCTCTTGGATTTCCTTTACTTCTTCCATTTCTCTCTAAAACAAACAAAGGAAAGAAAAGAATTACCACATACCCAAACCCCTTTCCCCACTCTATTTCTTCCTTCCACATTTCCTCTTCCCAAATGTTGTTAATAGAGTGTTTAAACTAGTAAAAAAATTAAATCAAATAAAGACGAAAGTATAGAAAAATACATTTTATATAATTACTTAATATATCGAACTTAGGCTTGATATGATATTTTGCATTTGTTTATGTCACTACGTACTAGGATTTTGTAACCTACTGTTTATTCTTCTTCTACTAAGGAAACTCTTTGGGCATTTGTTAGCTTGCAATTTAGTTGGGTATGGGATTGACATGAGGAGGTTTAGATACTCAAAATCTTGGCTAGCTAATAAAAACATTTTTTAAGTTCTTTTGGAAAAGTTTGAAAAGGGCCTATATTAATAAGAATTTATTTTTTGAAGTTTTATTTTTATTTGGTTTGAGTATGATTTTATAGGTCTTCTAAATTTTTTAAATGTTTGATAAATGGATGGAGCTCTGCTAAGTTTTCTATAAACTATAATAGCTCGTTTACCTCATAGAATAAAATGGTAGGGAATGAAATTAGAATTCCTTAAATAATGTAATAAATGTGTAATACATATTAGTTTGTTTAGTTAAATTTATAAACAATTTAAAAATAGATATATAATATAACTTTAATGATTAAATTATTTTCGATTATTTTTTTTAACTAATTCTAAAGTAATGGTGATTGATGATAATGGCGACAACTGCAACAATGGCAATAGTAATTAATGAGGGTGATGGTAATAGCGATAGTAGTGACTATGGTTGTCGATAGTGATGATGGTGACAGCTGCGGTAATAATGGTAACAGGTACAATGATGGTAGCTATGATAAAGATGATGTCAATGATGACGATAACGATAATTAATGTCGATAATGGTTACAATAGTAGTAAGCCTATCATAATACTTAGAAATTGTTTCAAACCTAACCTTCTAATTTTAGAAGATCTTAACTCTTTAAAATCAATCGACCTAATTTAAAAATTTTTGAATCAAAAATCGAATAGAAAGCTACTCCCTTAAATAGAACACCTTACTCATGCCTGACAAAATGACACGATGGCAAAATAAAAATCCAAATTCAAACATCATCCCGATGAGTATGAATTCCATTAAAACCCAAGAATCCATAAAATAATCTTAAATTTTGGAGCTTATTTCTTCCTCTCTCTCTCTCTCTCACACACACACATCGATTTTCGAAGCAATGTTGACTAAAACCCTCCTCCACCTCCACGTACATCTTATCATCTTCACATCGTCCCAGCTACTATTTCCGCTCCAATTCACCACCGCATCTCCAGTAGATCATCGTTACAACTTAGGAGATCACGTCCCTTTATTCGCTAACAAAGTTGGTCCACTTCACAATCCCAGGTGAGGTTTCTATTCTCTTTCTTCCTACCGAATTCCAATAGTTTGTGCTTAATTTTAAGCTATCACTTCTAGGTTTGGTGAGTCTGATGTGTTTTGATTGGTAAACACGTAAATGCTTGCCATGTGATGCATTCAGTTTATCTTATGATTAATGCACTTGATGTCGGACATTCCTATAATTGAAGATGGTGGTGGTTTTATGATATGCTTGCTTTGCGGAAAATATTTTCCGTAGAATCAGTGGCGGACCGAGGGGAGTCAGTGTTGGCAACTCCCTAGCTTCGAAAACTTTTCAGAAATTCCACGTAATGCGGTTGTCGAATGCCAAAAGAAGAACTTCATTTACTTTGTTCTCTCGTGAAACATGTTATCAATGTTGAAATGGAAAATTTTTTTTTCTTGAGCTAGCGAGGGCACTTGAGAGCACGAACCTTGAAGGTAAAAATGCCTTCACATGTTATTCTTGCAATGCACAAGCTCCAGCGGAATCTTAGATATGTCACTACTAAGGAAGGAAAACGATAACAAATGCACATAAGGGTAAAGGAAGAAAATTTTTTATCGTTCACAGATTTGATTTGTTTGTCAAATGTGTAATCAACACTGTAAGGATGACATGTTTTCTCTTTTGTTACATAATTAATAGCCAAGAAACTTGTTAGTTGTTAATGGGATCCTTAATGATTGCAAGGGGGCCTGTATTAAGATTTCGTTGTGCATGCCAATATGTGATAAGAGAAATCAAAAAATGGCTTTAAGGTTTCTTGCCTGAAGGTCTTCCTATCCTTATCCTTTCTATTTCTGGCTAAATTATGGCTCTCTCTCTTTCGGTTGCATCCATTTGGAAAGTGCTCACCAGAGGATAATAAGGATGACAACAGTTATGTTGGATAGAGTAAGCTTTTTGTCTGGAGTTGTCAAATGTCTTTGTGATTATTGAAAGTAACCTGTGCTAAGTAGTGGTTGGAGATTGTGGGAGGTGTTCCCTAGTTGCCTATGGCCAGTGTAGCTGTTAATATCTATATCATGATTAAGAACATGGAAAACTATTTCCATTTTCTTGGAAACAAAATGGATTTTGTTCTTAATCGACAAAGTCAAATGAAATTTATTTTCTACAGTTTGATATATTTTTTGCTCTCAAGATCCAGGAAACATTTTCCGTGAAATAAATTTTGATATATAGATTTGAAGATTCACATGGATGGATAACATTTTCGACCAAATGAATTGATCTATCACAAATGAGGTGGAAACCAAATTCATCTAGTCTTTATCAATTTCTATGAGCATTAGTACCTCCACTGGTCATCAGCCACCACTAATGCATCTTGCTGCTTACTGCTTCTAATTGCCATGAGTTGGTACCCTCAGCATTGAATATGAACTTAAAATCGAACGAGTACAGCCAGTAAATTACACTAGACAATTAAAGGAAAATGTAAAATATTTTCAATAAACAAGCACACCTTTATGTTTTTAGTGTTTTGAGATAGCAGAAATGCTTTTTTGATGAGAAATATTCTTGTTTATTCTGTTGCAGTGAGACATATCAATTCTATGACTTGCCATTTTGTCATCCAGGTTAGAATCCCAATCCATAAATTTGTTTCATTTTTCTTTTTTGGTCATTTGATTGTATAGAATTATAGTACAAATTGTACACAAACATGATCTAATCAGACAAAATAAGAGAAAAAACAGACCTTTTCTTTTGCTGAATATCGGGGTGGGGGGCAGCTTGACAAAGCATTAGTAAAAAGCGGTAAAGAATTATAGACCTCTATAAGGCTTGCTTGTACGATGTTTGTGATGTGTAGTTGGGCCTATGAGAAGATTGTGTGCTTTCGTCATCTGTATGTTTGTGCTTTCCTAATACTCTCTCTATCTCTCTCTCTCTCTCTCTCTCTCTTCTGGGTAGTAAAAAAGATTGTTTAGGTTCTCATTAATGTCTGATGTGCAATTTTTGTTCGTTTAATTTTACTAATGAGTGAAAGAAATGTTGCAACTCCTGTAAAGACATTGTTATTTACTCACAATTTCTATTTTCGACAAGCCTTTTTTAATAGCGAAAAGTGCTTGAAATCATCATTCCATGATACTAACATCTTCCAGTCTAAATTGCCTAAGAAAAGGTCTCTGTATGTCTTTCAGGAGTATTTAGCAATGTTTCTTAAATGTCATGTGTATGGTAGCTTATTTCCACATTCTCTCTATGTTGTTTGCAGATCCAGTTATTCAAAAGAAAGTCTCTCTTGGTGAAGTTTTGAATGGAGACCGCTTGACCAACACTTTGTACAATTTAAAATTTCAGGAGGTCAAGATTGGTGAGACTCTCTGTGAGAGAAAACTGACAAGAGATGAGGTTGCAAGATTCAGGGATGCTGTTGCTAAGGAATTCTATTTCCAGATGTATTATGATGATCTTCCCCTTTGGGGATTCATTGGTAAAGTGGAGGAGAGTTGGGTTCCAAATGAGAAGCAGCCAAGATATTATCTATTCACACATGTCCAGTTTGATGCATTTTTCAAGGATGACCAGATTACGGAGATTCATGCCTTCAGTGACCCAAGCTATCTTTTGGATATAACAGAAGATAATGAATTGGAAGTAAAGTCTACGTATTCAGTTTTCTGGAATTCCTCCTCAGTTACATTTGAAGACAGGATGGGGAGATATTCCCGTGCCTCATCACATCCTATCCACCGACAAATTCATTGGTTTTCATTAGTAAATGCTGTTGTCCTTGTTGGGCTCCTCATTTGTTTGTTTGCACTACTCATGAGGCACCTTAAAAATGAGCTAAGAACGTAATATGCTATTCACCATCCCTATGCTTTTTGTTCATATCATGTAGACATTCTTCTGTTGCACATTCATGTTATCCTTCTTTCCATCAATAACTATTTTTGTAATAACTAACCATAATGCTTCATATATGCTCCTATATGACTCAACTGTATGTTTTTTAGATGCTCTGGTGGAGATGTAGAAGAAGATAAAGAGGCTGCCCGGAAAAATATCCATGGTGATGTATTCAGACTTCCAACCAACATGCCCCTGCTTTGTGCTATTGTGGGCTCGGGTATGCAGTTACTTACCACGTAAGCTACTTCAAGCAGCGATGCAGGGTTTGCTTCTTTATCTGTGTTTAATCACTTTGGTTCAAACATGGACCTGATTCATAAGTTTTCTATGAACATCACTTGGTTATGCATTATCGATAAAGTTAACTGATCTTACTCATTCTTACTGCTTTTTGCTTTTATCGAGTTGTATTGCTTGTTAAGTACCTTGCGTCTTTTGAATTCGTTATAACCTGCAAATCTTACTATAGCCCTAGGTTAATACCTCTGTACTATATTTTCTAAGTATAGATTATTGACTATTGCCAGTATGTCTTCATCTCTAATCAGGGCTTGTTTTGCATCTGTTCTGGCATTACTCAGCATCTTCTATCCCTATAATCGCGGTGCTCTGTCCACTGCTTTGCTGCTGATATTTGCTCTTGCATCAGTGGTTGGTGGGTTCACTGCTGCTTTTTACAATAGCCAACTTGCTGAAACTAGATGGGTAATTTTCTTGGTGATATTCTAAGATGCTTTTCTCTGAGGATTTCTTGAACTCTTGTGATACAATATCTCAATTTTTCAGGCAAAGAGTGTTAAGCTGACTGGTGTAGTGTACCCTGGCCCATTAGTCATGGTAGCATCTGTCCTCAATACAATTGCTTGGATGAATGGATCCACGACTGCACTTCCATTTGGCACCATATTGGTAATCTTATCTTTGTACACAATCCTTGCGCTCCCGCTGCTTGCCTTGGGTGGGATAATGGGTCACCATTTTAGATCTGAAACTCAAGCACCTTTGGCTGGGAAAAAACATTCAAAGGAGAAGCTGCGATTAGCTTGGTACAGCAAAGCACCTGCTCAAATCTTTCTAGGGGGCCTTTTATCTTTCAGTGCAATTGTCCTCGAACTACATGAGATCTGTACAAGTCTCTGGGGTTTCAAGATCACTGTCCTTCCCAGCACATTAGTTGCCACATTTCTTATCCTCATTATATTGACTGCTATTCTGAGTGCTGGATTGACATATATTCAGCTTTCTTGTGAAGACCCTGATTGGTGGTGGAGGTAAATTATCTTCCAAGTTAATAGCCTTTGAGTTATAATAATGCTTTCAACATGCAGGTTACCTAGTTGCTCATGTTTGTTCACTTCATTTGCATCATCATCGTTCCAAGGAATGAAAACTAACATGATTTAATGGGCTTGGATGATCTTGTCTAGCACTTGCACCCTTGCTGTTCCTGCTCAAACTTGTAGATGTTTTACTCGAACATGGTATAGCTTAAGCTAGATTTGATTTAATCAACCTTGACTAGTTAGCCATGGAAACATGGTATTGAATTGGCTTACTGGCATATGATGGCTAATTGTAAATCCAGTTGCATAGCGTAAGAATTATGAAAAATCTCAGCCAGATTAACTCAATTGAAACATCATGAGAAAGCGGTGTAGACTGAGCATGCAATCAAATGTACCCACTACATCTTTCCTTTATATTTTAATAGTCTATTTAATGGTCACAGTGACAGAGAGAAAAACTACTACCACAATTTGTCCTTCTGTGTAGTGTAACTTAGTATTGTTCAGTATATCAACCCATTTGGACTATGCTATCATCCATTCCTTTTTCATCTATAGTTCTCTGCTGCATGCTGATTGTCTTCTTCCATCACTTGATGCAGATCCGTGCTCCGAGGGGGCTCCACTGCCATTTTCATGTTTGCTTATTGCATCTACTTTTATGCGCAGTCAAACATGAGAGGTTTCTTTCAGCTCTCTGTCTTCTTGGGCTATAATGCGTGCTTGTGTTACTCCTTGTTCCTAATGCTCGGTACTGTAAGTTTTCTCACTTCATTGGTGTTTGTTCGCCACATATATCGCGATGTTAAGAGCGAATAAATTTTCCTGTGAAATATGCTGGTCATTATCATCATCTGATCAGAGGAAAGACAATTCTATTCCAACATTCATGTTTTTCACCTAGTCTGGAATTGGAAAAGGCTATGGCGCTAAGGCAGGCCAAGCTGGGTGGGGAGGAAGTTATATGCATCTGAATTTCAGGTTCCAAATCTGATAGAACATACCAAAATCATAATTCATTTGTGTCTTTGCATGACCAATGCTGCATGTAGAGAAGTTTTTAGTATGAGACTCACATAGTATTGAAGAGCATACAATAGTTGTTGTATATTTACATATCAGTTAAATTAACATGATTTGTCGTTGTGATAATTAGCGAGACTTGGAATCTCTCTTGTATGGCAGAAGCTTTATTCACTGTTCCTTTCTTTGAAGTTGGAGATTCAGTTGATAACTTAATACCGGTATCTCTAAATTGTGGAACATAGAAGATGACTGGAAAATCTTGATCAAAGAGAGGCTTAACAGATATTCAATTCATTTCTTAATGATAAAGAGTATTGAAAATTTCATTTCCTATTCATTTAGAACACATCTCGCTCAATGATGATACTTTTCTAGTTAGAAGAAAGAAGGAACTGCTCGAGTTCTTTTTCTTAAATATGACTCGGTTAATTATTTCGCATGTGAATCCTTTTCACACTGTTGCTCTTCCCAAAAGCTGTATGATACAGATGGTAAGTTCGAAATGAATTTGGAGTAATTCATATGAACATCTATTTATTGCTAGTCGATTCAGGACCATATGATATACGAAAACGGAAAACCTCCCCATTAAACTTATGCTGGTTGTTTATATAAGAGACAAAATATATTATAAGTGCTAAGTGTTTATGCACTTGCTTCGGTTCAATCATCCTCATTTTTATCAATGTAATTTCAGATTTCAAGTTCTATAGAATCTGTTTATCAGGCTATTAAATTGAAGTGGCTCTAAGTTTTATACCACAAAAAAGAGTCTTGTATGTATGAATTTATTACGTTATATGATCTTCGGATATTTACACTATGATATCTCTAAATTTATTTATCAAAAATTTTAATGTTGCTAATATGTTACGTGAATCGTCAAGTGATGTGTAAGTAGTAATAAAATTTTAATATTTAAAAATATAATTAGTATTTAAAAAAAATTTGTTTCTTTATTATCATGTATCGAAATTTTATTAATAGTTAAATTTCACTTATCGATTTCTATGGTGTATTAGTATTATTGAATCTTTTTTTCTATATATTAGCATGATTAGTTTTTAGAATGAGATCAAGTGAAAATAGGATTATAATTGTTAAGGAATAAACTAGAGAATTTATTGCTATTACTTTGTTCTGTAGTACTTAAAATGACATTATTGGTAGAATAGAAATATAGTTAAAAATATTAATATACTCTTATCTCGATTTACGATTTAATTAATGGATTCGGGTTTTGTGGGCAGACATTGAAGAATGTTGGGAAAAACCAAAGAACTATTTTGGTTATATGAATGAATCGGAATTCTTATTTTGCAATAAATAGAATTCTGTGGAACAGCTATTCTCAAATCAAATGCAGTAATAGTTTAATGGGGGAGGGACAACAGCATTCCGCTTCTAGAATTCTGTGGAACAACCATTCTTATATCAGCTGCAATAATAGTTTTATGGTGGGGGTGGGGGGTGGTGGGGGGTGGGGTGTGGGTGTTGGTGGTGGGAACAGCAATATTCCACATCCATGAATCAACGAAGCGTGCTAAGTTTGGATTTAGTTAATTCAGTTCCAATGGATAAAATAGAGCATATTATTTAGCATAGTATTTCATCGACCATTCTAAGGAATCAATCCATTGAGTAATAAATTTAGAACTTCCCAAAAGAAAAAAGGAGTCAAAAGCAGGTTAAATTTTTTATTGTACATCTACACATCTTATCGAACCCATATAAAACCGGGTCAATCAGGTATTCACAGAATTTCAAAATCTCAGTTTAAAATGACCGGACAATGTTAGCTAAGGAGTTGTTAACCATATCATTAAACAGATGTACAAATTCTATGAACCAAGCGCGTCCGCATGAGTTGTTGAATTTATAAGAAGAAAAATTTGGATGTAGCTATTATTTTAAAGATTTAGATCCTCAATATAACAAGCTTTTAATGATGTTCAAAACAAATTCAGTAAGGTAAAAGTGACTATATGCTGCATATCCAAGTCATTAATAATTTCACATATAATTATATTTATACCTGCAACACAGATTAATATACTGAAAAAAATGTCAAATAAAAAAAAATTGAAAAAATTACATAACATACAATATATATTCTGATGTTTTTGCAAACTTATCATACGGAATTTTTCTTTTGGTATACACTACCTACGTTTTATCGCTATATATCAGTGTTAGTGTACACATGTCAACTTTTGATTGGTTGATAATTATTTTAATGAAAAATATGATTAAATAATTATAAAGAATGAAAAAAAATGCAAAATGAAGAAATAAAACCTAAAACTTGGTTGGTTTGTTGGTAGCCCCTACGCCTTGGAGTAGTTGGCCAACCTAGATTTGGCATCATTGGTCACTAGTGATTGACTACGTGCCATTCCGAGTGTGTATATATATATTAAAACTCAAAGGATTGTCGTAGGATTATATGACCATTGACTTTTTCACTCATCCCCTTTTTCTTTCTAACTTTTTCGAGGTAGTGTGCATGTCTCACAACCCCATTATAATGGTGGTGTTGGTTGCAACCCACACAGTAGAACTCGATTGGTCAGCCACTTCAATCCTTGGGGTAGCTCAATAATTGGGTTTTTGGGTTTTGATTCTTGTTTTTTTAATTTTCTTTGTTTCTATTATATGTGCTTGTTTAAATTTTTTTTTTGTTATCTTAGTTAATTAATTGTATTTATTAATGTTATCTTATTAAATTAATTATCATAAGCCAATAAAATATTGATACGTATCCATAACTAATTCTAATAGACAATGATGAACATAGATAATGTGTTTATTGAAAAAAATTTACATGGGTCATATGTTTATAAAAAGCTAAAAATACAGATTATGTTTTCATACTTTTCCAATAAACTTTGAAAAAATAAATTTGATAACTTAAACTTTGAATTATGCAAATGAGTCTATTTCCATAAAGGTTTCTTACAGATTTTTTCTTTGAGAAAGATATATATGTAATCGTACTTTTAATTTTTCAATATTTTATTTTGTAAAACACTTTGTCCTTGACAAAAAAAAAAAAAAGGGCAAAATAATAATAATAATAAGTAGATAAAAAGGAAGACCCTATGACATATAAGTTAACTTTAACCATTAGACAAAGTTAAGAAGCTTATTTTCACAATTAAAAATAGAAGAAAAAGGGCTTATCTTTTCATTGTATCTTTTGCTTTAGGAGTGAAGATGTATATCCATGCCCTTATTGAAATAAACTCATTTCTAAAATTTGGAAGCATAATGTACCTTTTAACATGTGAAAATTTTTGTTACATTTTTAAAATGTAAAATTATTGAGGTAATTAGTTTCCCAATAATTTATCAAATTTTTTTTTTACATATTTGTAATTGGTATATTCATCAATACAATGATTACCAATAATTTAATCACATAACTAATAGTGAAGAAATATAGAGAACCATGAGCTAGGATTAACCTTAGAATTGAGAAAATTTGAGCCACACTAAAAAGAATGTGAGAGGTGCAAAGAAGATGAGAGTTAAGAGTATAGTCAGTAATAGTATTTAGAAAAAAAAAAAAAAATGGGATGCAATAATGAAATGAAAAATAATATGCATGAGGGTGTTTACATTTTTTAATAGGTAAGTAGGTAAAGCCTTCACTATGTGTTAAGGTTCTCTCTCTCTCTCTTTTTTAATTTTTTTTTCTTGTTTAGTTTTTTTTTTTTTGATAAATGCAAATGAGAGGGGAGAGATCTAAAGTTGGACTATCTCATTTGGAAACCAACACCCATTTTACTAAGTTACAATGGCCTTACCTCACTATGTGTTAAGTTACAAAAATACTATATTTTGTTATGTATAGTATTATTAATTGAGGATTTTTTCAAGGTTGGTTACATAGCACCATGAGACCTAAACCCTATACACCTTAAAGTATATGTTGTGGGATGAGTACACAAATGGAGATGTTGTACCTTATGTCTTTTCATGTGGGAATAAATTCCAAAAGATTAAAATCAGAATCTATCTAGCAACTTTAATACCTATACAAAACCTAACTCATTATACGAGATAAATGTTACAACCTAAGCCTAAGGAAAGCACCTAACTCAAAAGACTAATTTAATAAGGGGAAAAATTCCTTAAACTTAAGTATTACAATTAGTCCATATTACCATCCCATTTGGGATTACAATATTGCCACCCCTTTTGGAAGTCAATGCCCCATGTTGACCCACTCTGGATTGCCCATTATAAGTAGCTCTCACTTTGGACTCTGTTACTCTACTTCACTGGGTATTCCTTTTCTAAATAGCCTTTTCTTAGGTTTCTCCCTTTGGAAATTTGGATGAAACACCAAAAATTAGGCACATAGCCTACCTAATAATAGTATTTCTCCTATAAAAATTGCATATTAGTCTATTCCTATAGATTTGACCTTAGTACAAAAAGTTCTAGCTAGGTTTGTATAAAGGGTCTCTTGATTCTCTACTCTCCTCTCGTATGCTACAAATAAGACCCTAGCTTTCTTCTCATACCTTTCTTTGTACGATTACTGTTTCAATTATGGAATTCTTGATATCCCATATTATGTTGTAATTTGTGTTTGCGAGTGCAAGATGATGAAAGGATGTAGATGGTGGTTTTAACCTATTTCAAGCAAGATCAAGCTTTTATAATGCATAAAGCATCTTGTTCCTTCAAGGGGTAATAGGATGATTCCCCTCTTTCTTTCTCATTTCTATTTATGGTCTCAATGATGATATTGTTTTGAGAGTGCATGAAGTAACCAATTTTCCCGCTCCTTTACTAGATCATTGTAACTAGTTGCTAAAACTAAGCGTACTAAGTATTGTAATTTGTTCACATGATTCTTTTACATTTATACATAGTGTGATAGCCAATTTGACACCTTTGTAGATCTCTTAACTCGAGCTGTAACAATAAAGTAGAGTTTAGATTGATAGAATTACCTACTCACTACTTTTTACTAATAAAACTTCGGATGAAATTAACAAGTTTGAAAAGTTAGGATAAAATTGTTAAAAATTCAACATTCTCTACATTAAAGAAAAAGTTTATACCATCTAAAGCATTAAATTCATTTCCACTAATTTAGTCTATACACACTTTTTATATCAAACGGTTCTTATTTATCAACTTGTCACACGTAAGTTTCTTTTTAGCACGTGTCTACCCAAATACAACGAATTCTCCTTATGTTTTCTCCATGCGGTGGCTTTTCCATGATAGTAGTCATCGTGACATGATTTGGTGCTTACTTCACATGAAAAAAAAAATCCAATGTTTCTTGCCATAGGTCCAAATCTTTGCCCCTTTTGAAATCAATTTTGTGTATTCACGTTCTCCACCTCAAACCCTCAATTAATTCAGCGTCCCATTGGCCAGAAATATCCAAAGAAAACCTCCAAGGAAGGTCCAACAAAGCATGGCTACCTTACAACTAGTACAAAATGGAAAAAATAAAATGAAATAAAATTGGAATAACTACAAATACATTGATTCAATTATTCAAGAGGTGCAGTTAAACCTCATAAACTACTATAAAATGATTCACATTCTCATAACTTTTGAAAATATACATACAACCTCCAAATTATTGCTAGAATTTCAAGACAATTCTTAAGAAAGGACCTAATATAACAACATATTTAAGGTTTTAGTAATAATTTAAACTGTATATATATATATTTCCAAAAGTTATTTTAGAAAAAAAAAAAAAAGTAGCATCTTACCCCTTTTACTGCTTAAAAGTCTATCCTCAACTCACTAATGATTTCCTTGGCGTGTTTGCAATTTGTCCGATAAAGTTTGAAAAATAAAAGATCTACCTCTTGCATTGGCAATGTACACCACAAATAATTTTTTAAGCAAAAAGCACGAGACGTCGGAAAGTTAGATACCATACAAAACACAACTTTGCGACGTGTACTATAATTCCCCACCCGTTTCACGTATGCTTCCATTCACTCCTACATATCTTAGGGCATAATATATACATAGCCCTTGCTCTATCATTTCATGACCCTGCAATATAATGGACACGAAATTTTCACTCTCAATGGAAGATCCTTCAAATTCCATGGCTCAAAGTGGTGGTAGGAATGGTTCGTGGCGCCGGCTTCTACCTCCTCCTCGTCCGGTTAATATCGAGCCCGAATCCAATGATTTACATATGCTATTACAGAAATTCTCTTCTAACAAGATTGAATATCAACCACAAGGTGGTAGCACGGAGAAAGTTGCCCAGAGTCTTGTCAAGCCTAGACTGGTGGCAACACCGTCCTCGGATTCGGGGCATGAGGGGTTGAAAAGACATCAGGATGAAATGGCTGGGAGGGTTTCGATACCGGAAATATGGGGGCAGGAGAATTATTTGAAGGATTGGATTGATTATTCAACTTTTGATGCCTTGTTAGCACCTAAAGGAGTATCTTCAGCTCGTGAGGCCTTGATTGCGGAGGGTCGACGGTCCACTTCTCAACGGCTTAGGATTGATACTAGATGTTAATTCTGTTATTCCCTAATCTTTGTTCGTATTTTAGAGTTCTTTTTATTATTATTATTATTATTATTGATATGCTAATCTATCCAGATTTGTCCGATATCTTTGTTTAGTTTTTCTGTTTTCCAAACAAAAGCATTAGTCTTGTGGATAGAAACGAATATGGACACGTATGTATGTATGTTTTTATGGTCTACGTTTGATGGGATACATATAAGTTGAGCTTGATTATGAAGAAAAGAAGATTGACAGAAAATGATACGTCTGTGGGGTGCTTAATAGTAAAAACTAAAAACTAACAAATTAAATTTAAACACATGACTTACCAGTTAGGAAAACTACTCTCAATAATCATATAAACTTTTACATCATCATCTTTTCAATGGAAAAGGGGGGAAAAAGACATTCCTACAAGGTTTGGCTTCTGCCTGTGTAATTAATAAGCAATATAATTGCTTAGAAGTGCAAATAAAAAATTGACGTTTTAAGTTGTTTATATCATGATTATATTAATTTTATTATACATTCTCTATTTGCACTTGTACACAAAGGGATCAGTTTACAAAACCTAATTCATAAGCTGAATGCTAGTTAATTATTTTTGTTGTTAATTCTTTAGACTAATGGTAGGATTTGAAAAATTAGGTCTATTTTTTGGGGATAATTTAGAGAACTTTGAATTGGTGGATTTGAAATAATTTTGTTACAATTATCTTGTATATTTTATCCTTTCTTAATAGGTGAGGTGTCTCTAGTCTCATTATGTATAATTGGGGTTTATTCTTCTCTTATTAACTTGTTAGGAGTGTTAGTACCTTAATTAATCTTATTGATTAGTAGTTCATACGACTTAATGATGATTATTGGTTGTCACATTATAAAAACATGTGTCTCTCATCAAAGGAGGCTTTTAGCTAGCCCCTCCACTAACCAATTGTCGCTCAAACCCTCGGCAACTTTAGATTGTTTAAGTTCTGCTTCTCTACTCCTCTTTCAAACTATCATTTTCTTTTATTTGATGATTGTTTTGTGAGCAAGTGGACACATGCTATATACACGTGACAGTAACAATCAAACCATACTATTACATTTTGGCGATTCCATTGCAAACATAGTGATTTGGTAAGATGATATCGCCAAGAATTAGATTTTGTAGTTTGTATGTCCATTGCCTGCAAGATCTCTTGAAGAATGATTCTCAGTATTGATGACAAGCTTTTATGGCTATTATCGATGTTTATAAATTTGGCAAGTAAGTTTGCGATCTTTTACTTTTAATCACTGGTTGTATGGTACCCTTCCAGTCCATTCGTAAAGCTTATCATATAGAAGTAGAACTGGGTTTTATTTACTTGAAAATGGCCAAAAATGGATTCAAAAGTAAAGACTCAAAATTCTGTAATATTTGCTTGGATCACCAATAACAGTAGAGGGCGTGTCCGAAACAATTCTAGTTCTGTTTGTATTTGCATTAGGAATTGCTAAAATTACAGAGCCCATATTAAGCACCTTTGTATTTTATTTTGTAATATTTGGACCTGTTAGTTTTTATTAATGAGAAAAACGCGGTATAATTTAAAATTTTTACTCTGAGACCAAGGCTATTAAAGCATCATGAGACTGTTTAAAAGCATATCTCCTTTGTATTTGCTTGGATTGCCAATTACATCAAATAGAGAGTGAGTGTCCGAAACAATTCTAGTTTCTTTGTATTTGCATTTGTGAAGTGCTAAAATTGCACAGCTTATATTAAGCGCTTTTGCATTTTACTTTTGTTATATTTAGACCTATTAGATTTTGTAAATTAGAAAAACATAAGGTAATTTAAAATTTTTACTATGAGACCAATGCTATTAAAGCATTAGACTATTCAAAATCATACCTCCTTTATATATATAGACAATGTAATAACTCACTGAAAACATATTTTGCTTCTAAATTATTCTATTATTTCAGGATCATATAATTCTAATCTAAAAATAACAATTGACATGATTTAAGTACAACTTACCAAACTTGCAGAATCTAAATAAAAGAGTGGTTATTACATTTAAGGTACCAAAATTAACTATGCATTCTAAATCTATTGTCACCACAAGAATTTTAGCCTTGAGCAACGTTTGTAGATTTTGCAAATGTAGCCAATATTGGTATTGTTCAGCCATGTTTATTAAACGTTGCAAAAAATACGTTATTGGCAACATTTTTAGTTAAATATGAAATATATTATATCTACTTATTTATAGTATAACATCTATTATCTATATTATTTAAGCTCTAGAGGCTCTTATAGCTAACTTTTGGTTTCTTTTGATGTTTACATTTTCATTTAACTTATTGATTTATACCTAGAAATCCTTCAATATACTTTTACGGTTGCTAATCTATAGGTACTTACTATTTTGAACATTTTTTCGGGTATGAAATTTTAAGATGTAGACATAAGTGCTTTGAACATGTATTACCTGTATTATTGAAGCCCCAACGGTCTTAAATAACTATCTATTTTGGAATTATCATTCAACTCTCCATATAAAATTTTATAGAAAAAAAACCAAATATTTATCTAATCCACATCTCTCCCTTCTCTCTTCCCACATGTGCCTATCTATCTCTACTCCCTCTCTCTCTCTCTATCTCTACCCATACACACACATACACACACACACAAATATTTCCCACTTCCATGTACGAAATATCTACAAACATTTTTCTCCCTTAGTCATAAAGCAACAATTTATCTATATTTGGCAACTAAAGCAATAAAATTTAACATTTTCCATTAACTTTTACATTTTATATCTCTATGGCTTATATCCTTTCTTTCTCTCTCTTTAATAAATAATCTTATCCATTTCCAAATTTCTAAGTATTTATATTTTCAAGAACATGAATGTTAAATGTGCAACAAAGTCTAAAACTTCTTTTTATTTATTTATTTATTTATTTTTTAAGTAAATGGAGGCATAAAAATATTATCGCATATATCAATTCAAATAACTAAGCAAGAAAATAAAGTGAAACATATTGATTTATTTTTTTCAAATCAATATCATTGGTATATGCATCGTAGGTGAATAGCCTACTAGTATCCTTAAAATGCTACAATGCATCTTTTATGATCCTTTGCTTTAAGTAATACCGGAGATTCCTTTTTGTAGTTAGCAAAAACTATATCATATAATTAAACTCAATTTCATAACATAACAGGATGTACAATGTTAATAAGGGTTTCACCAAAAATTGACTTGAGAGCATATGTTAAAGAATAATATTATATGAGAAAGAAAAGGAGAAAATATATTAAGTTTCCTATTAGAGAAGTTTCTTGTTTTGTTCTTTGGAAAATTATTGATTTACCATAACATGAGAAGGAAAAAGAGAGAATAAATTGAATTTCCTATTAGAGAAGTTTCCAGTTTATCATTAAATATATTTAAATTGGATTATTATAACACATGTTTTAATTGCTTTTTAATAAATTTGGGGATATAATTGTGATTGAAAGATGTGGTTTCTAAAATAGAAGATGTTTCCTATTATATGAGAAGGAAAAAGAGAGAATAAATTAAATTTCCTATTAGAGAAGTTTTCGGTTTATCATTGAATATTTTTAAATTGGATTATTATTGTAAATCTTGTAAATTTTTAATTTGAACCTTAAATTTGACTTAAGTGCCTTAGACAACTTCACAAGTCGATAAGGTTAAACAAACTAAAAGCTTAATTAAATTATAAACTTGAAAATAATATGAATGAGAAAAACTGTAAAATCTTAATTGAAACCCTCATTGCATACAAAACCCTAAACCCTATACGTAAATACAAGAGATTGAATTCAAACTTGACAAAAACCCTATAATTAAAACCTTAAAGTTATAAAATATATAAATTTACCCTAATAGTAATAAAACTCTAGTTGGATATAATTATCAATCGGTATGCATAATTGCGTAAATCGCTAATGAACCAGTAAAGATAACTTCTAAATAATTATTAACGTAAAGAGTATCAAATTAATTAACAAAATTTAAAAAATTACAAATATTATTTTACGATTATTTGTGACTTTATATATGTATATATGTGAGTTTTATACTAATTTAATTATTTTGATTTAATTTTACTACATATCTCATGTTTATATATTAAATAGTATATATTAATTTTATATTCCATATTTCCTTCCATGATTACATTATATATTATTACAAATACCATTTAAAAGTTAAAATCACTTTTAGAAAAGTCGAACCAATATAATTTTCTTTTCCTTTTTCCTTTTTCTTTTTCCTCTTCCTACTTTTCCTTGTAAACTTATGGCTGCCCTTTTATCTTTCATTTTTCCACATGTGCTCAAATTAAGGGATAAAAAGTAAAGTTTAATTTGATAAGGATAAAGTTAAATTCAACTTTATCTCCTTATTATTTTCTTTTTATTTTTATTTTTTTTTTGTTTTTCACTTTTTCCTTTCTTTTTTCTTACGTTGGCTACCTATACATACATATACTATCATTTTCTTTCATCCTTTTCTAAGACATAAAACACAAAACAAATCTTAGTCTTTTTGTTATTTGAACTCACACTTCTTCATTCCCTTTTCCCCTTTCCTTCGTTTGATTTTTTCTTATTTTCCCATAACTTTAAGAATAAGAAGAAGGGCTCTTATTTTATTGAGTTTCAAGACAAAAGAGTAATTGAATTAGTATTTATGCTGTATTTGATTTATTTTGTAGTATTAATTTATATGTACACTTCTATTGCATATGTATTTTATAGCGTTCTATGTAATTTAGGAGTATGTAATAGGTATCATTTATATTTTAATATCTTTGTAATAAAACTCTATGTACATGTATTGAAATTTTAAGTATAGTTGTTCATTTCCATGTATATATATATATATATATATATATATATGTTTAACTATATATAACTATATGTACACATAAGTTACATTTATTTAGTTATGTATATGTATGGTGCATATATAAATTATATATAGTATATGTACATACATATAGTACCAAGTATATTTATTTTATCATACATATATGCGAGATATACTATGAAGTACTATAAATATATATATAAATAGAGTAAGAAAACATAATTATATGTATATATGTACAACTGTACTTATAGTATTAGTATAGTATAGGTATAAGTATATGTACATATCTAAAAGACATAAGTATAAGTATATCAATATCTTAATTCCTTAAATAAGTTAATAAGTAAATACACACATATATGTAGACATATGGATCGTGACTCTTAAAGGAAAAGTAAGAACTAATTTTCAATAATTAATAAATTACAATAATATATAAGTATATATATCAATATTAAAAATTGGGAAAAATGTAAAAATTAAAAGAGTTTAGAAAATTACCACCTGGGCCAATATGAAGTTGTTATGTTAGCATTCTTTAATTGAAACCGCAAATCCTAAAAATAATGAGAAAATAATAATAACTAATTAATTAGAAAGTTATAAACATAACGAAAAGTGATATAATTAGGAATTTAAGCTTAAAATAGTGAAATAAATAAATTATTATAAAATAGACTAAAAAATAATAAAATTTAGAAAGTAATTAAATCATAAATTAATAAAGAAAAGTTTAAAATAATAAATAAAAATATTTAGGCCAAAATAATAAATTTGGTGACATTTTTAGCCCATGATGAAAAATGGAGGTTATAACATCTAAAACGGATCTTGCCATGTGAAAGTAAGTCTGAAAACGATAAAAATTGATTATAAGTTCATAAAAATCGGAGTTAAAATGAAAAAATTATATACAATTGTAGAAAAAAGCTTGAACTGGGAATTTTATATAAATAAACAACAAATCGAGGATGATAATACTAAATACTTCTGTAAATTAAGTATCTCACCTAGATATTTACTATCCTTTGTACTTTCTAATTATCAGGTCATCCTGATATGGGTACCTATCTCTTCATGGATTGTTGCAACCCTTAACTGATATTATGGTTGAGTAAGTACTCTCAATAACTCTATACTTATTTTATGGTTATAATTAGTGTACTTAAATTCTATATAACAATAAATTGATGCATAAGGTTCGGGATATGCATGTAGTTGAATATTGCTTGTTTGTTATGCAAAATGTTGATAAACATAGTAACTAAAGAATTGGTTGTATGATGGATTGTTGCATGATTTAGATGTTTTGCTGATGTTGGTTGATCACTTAATAATTTAAATTAATTATATTTTCCTATACTAAATTAAATGGATTGTGCATAAGCACGAACATTGCATTTATTGTTCCAACCATCACCTCACATGGATGTTAATGAAGAGCCTTGTAAGGGTGGGATTCCCATATGATTTGATTAATATAGTGTAGGAATACTTGTACAACAAGACCTTACCCTCGACTTGTGGGCTTATGATTAGAATCAGGCTATTGGACCATTGACATGTAGCCAAGCCCAAAGACTAGAGGGATTAGCAAAGAGAATCCTTCTGCTTGAGCCGACTCTTACTGAGGCCGATTATCTCCTTACGGACCAACTTTGCATCCCTAGCCGAGTAACTGCCTATTTCCTAGGGATTGTGCACTGAGAGACAAAATGTCGAGATAGTAGCTAACCTTTACCCTCTCACACTCATGCTTAAGCCAATCACTTACCTGGCTTCATGCTTGCTGAGAGGCTAAGAGAATGACACTAGACCAATCTTTAATCATCCCTTCTTGGACAAACAACTTGCCCGCACTCTTTGTCTACATCCTCCAATGGCATTGCCAATGTAACACAGTCATGTGTATAGGACCATGTGAAGGATCTACTACACCAATCATTACTTCTCTTGAATATTTATTTTTACTTTTTTGTATTCTTGTACATTACTTTTTTAGGGTAATACCCTTTTTGTCATTTCCCTTTTAGGCAAATTACCCTTACTTACTGGGTATAAATACCTTTTATATCTATAGCCGTAATGATCAAATTGACATTAATACACTTGACATTTTCCTTTCGTAAACATTGTTTTATTTACTCTTATTTCACTCTTATCCTAATCTTAAGTAAGGCTAGGTGGCAAGTAACCTCACTGGACTAATTCGTGCATCATATCAAGTTGTGTCGTGAGTCTTCAAAAGTTCCATTGATGTGTCATATCTATCGAAACTATTCATAGGTTTGCTTACTTTTCATTCACTTTTGTTTTTTTGTACATGCCCTGCTACCTCCTTTTCAAGCTTTCGGCAAGGTTGGACCCATTCAACGACCGGCCTAGTCTGTTCTTGGTCACAGTTCGCATTATCTTGGTATTAGAGTGGAGGTTTCACTTGAGTTGTAGTTTGTTTTTGAAGTTCTATTTATACTTTATTTTACACGTGTGAAACGTAATAAGTTACTGTGCTCATCTTAGCTATTGTGTTTGCTGGCTGTTTAGTTTCTAGTTTAGAGAAATGATGGATCCAAGTATTGATATCGGGGTTGAATATGATAACAACAGTGTTGTCTACCATGGCTAACAATCTTAGGGTACTCCAAGAAGTACTGACGAGAAACTTGATGAGGTGGTTAACCTCTTAGTGGATTTAACCTAAACTATTTACGCGTTACTTAGTCATGATTTGCATCATCTTGGTATTAGAGTGGAGGTTTCACTTGAGTTGTAGTTTGTTTTCGAAGTTCTATTTATACTCTATTTTGCTTGTGTGAAACGTAACAAGTTATTGTGCTCATCTTAGCTGTTGTGTTTGCTGGCTGTTCAGTTTCTAGTTTAGAGAAACGACAGATCCAAGTGTTGATATCGGGGTTGAAGATGATAACAGTGGTATTGTCCACCATGGCTAACAATCTCAGGGTACTCCAAGAAGCACCGATGAGAGACTTGATGAGGTGGCTAACCTCTTAGTGGATTTAACCTGAGCTATTCATGCGTTAGATTATCAACTTGCTGAAGTAGTACCTAACACCCTATAAGCTGCTTGGCCTACTAGAGGTTAGAACCTAGCTCGACCAGTTTGAGATGGAGGAGTAAGTAGATGAGTAAGATGAAGGATAGACCTGAGAGAATTAGATGAAAAGGACGGGGAAAAGTATTTTGAAGAAGAGTGAGCTCGAGTCCCCAGATCATCTAACCATGTGAAGCTTCGGATTTTGAACTTCAATGGATTTGGGAATTCTGATGAATATTCAAAATGAGAAGAGAAAATGGAGCGTGTTTTTGACTATTATTAGTATGTGGATTATGAGAAAGCGAGAACTGTCGCTATTGAGTTCTTTGGATATGCAGCCATGTAATGGAAGAATTTCTAGGCTATGAGGAGGCGAGAAGGCTACTAAGAGATTAACACTTGGCTAGAGATGAAGAGAATACTCAAAAACAGATCTGTGCCAAATACTTATCTAGAAGATACTTTTACTTGGCTTCAGGAGCTGAGACAAGGAGGTCAATCTATTGATGAGTATGTCCAAGTTTCAAATACTTATGATCTGCTTTGAAGTGGAGGAACCACTAGTATGAACAATCTCTAAATTCATCACTAGATTGAGAGGTGACATTTGAGACATTGTGGAACTTCAATGATTTACCACAATGGATGAAGCCATTAGAATAGCCCAATGAGTAAAGTGGTAGAGAAGAAGCCGAGTACCAACCAGGCTATTGACCAGTTGACTAGGACAGGGAAGTCATCGAGTTTAGTCAAGTACCAAGTTGATCCGTAAGGTGGATGTCTGAGTCGAGTAGAAAGGCTGACCTAATAATGACATGCCAACCTAAACTTATGAGAAAGGGTAAAGATCTAGTAAGAAGACAAGCCATATCAAATGCTTCAAGTGCCAAAGGTTCGGACATATGACTGCTTGGTGCTCGAATCAAAGGACTATAGTTATCAAGGGACACGTCTCGAAGCTAGAGGTAGAAAGTACTGATGAGGAACTCAAGGAGGAGGAGAGCATTGTCGAGAAAGAAGTTACTGAGAAAGAACTGACTGAAAAAGATGTGTTTGCTAAGGACTTGTACTAGTTGGCCTTAGTTGTCTAATGCACAATGAACATAGAACCCTTATAAGAGGAGGAGTAGAGGGAGAATTCGTTTCATACCACCTATAGGGTGAACAATCAAGTAAGCGTGTTAATTGTAGCTAATGGAAGTTCTACTAATGTAGCATCGATTGATTTGACCATAAGGTTGAAATTGCTAACTATTGCATACTCGAGGCTATACAAGTTGCATTAACTGAGTGAGAAGAGAGCATTACATGTCACTTGGCAGGTGCTACTGCCAATCACTATTGGAAATTACTTTAACAAAATTCTCTACGATGTGCTGCCTATGTGTGCCTCTCATGTGTTGCTTAGCCAACCATAGCTGTATGATAGGAGAGTTATCTATGATAGGTATGAGAATATGTATATGTTCAAGAAGGATGGCCGAAAGATTATACTAAACCAGATGCCACGAGAGAAGTTAACAAACTGCAGACGAAACTTGCTCGTGAATAAAAAAAGGCTCTAGTAATGAGTAGAGCTGAACTCTGAGAGGCCATCAATGCTGACGAGCTGACTCTTATGTTGGTTAGGCACATGTTAGAGATGAAGGAGCAGGGTAAACTACCTTAGGAAGTGAGAGAGCTACTGGATGAATATGTTGATCTGTTCTCGAAAGAGCTACCTAAGGGTTTACCCCTAACTCAAGGTATAGAATACCGTATTGACTTATTACCTAGCATCGCACTACTGAATAAGCTAGCCTATTGGATGAGTCCTAAATAGGCTTCTGAACTCCAACGACAAGTCAAAGAGCTATTGGAGAAAGGTTATGTTAGGGAGAGTCTTAGCCCTTGTGTTGTTTTGGCACTCTTAATGCTGAAAAAGGATGGTACTTGGTGGATGTGTATTGAAAACTGAACCGTGAACAAGATTACAATCAAATACAGGTATCTTATTATGAGATTGGAAGATATGCTAGATGAATTGAGTGGAGCTAAGATCTTTAGCAGGATTGATCTGAAGTTTGGCTACCATCATTTACATGAGGTCAGGGGATGAGTAGAAGACTGCTTTTAAAACTTAGCATGAACTTTATGAGTAGATGGTTATGTCATTTGGCTTGTCGAATGCCCCCAGCACTTTTATGATGTTAATGAACCATGTGCTGAGACATCTAATAGGGAAGTGTGTCGTGGTGTATTTTGATGACATCCTTGTGTACAGTGCTAACATGTTGAGTCATTGTGAACATCTTCGAGCCGTACTAAATATCTTCTATGCCAAGAGATTATTCGACAACCTTAAGAAGTATTGTTTTGCTAAGAGGAAGTGGTATTCTTGAGCTTTGTAGTAAGTAGAGGGGGCTTACGAATAGACGACAAGAAGCTCCGAGTAATCGTCAAATCACTGACTCTTACTACTTTTGCAGACGTGAGAAGTTTCCATGGACTAGCATCATTCTATAGGAGATTCATTAGGAATTTCAACACTTTTGCTGCACCACTTACTGAGCTAACAAAGAAGAATACTGACTTTTGATGGGGAGAAAAAGAGGAGGGAAGTTTCGCTGAGATAAAGGAAAGGTTGACCTCCACCCCTATACTAGTTCTACCTAACTTTGAGAAAATATTTGAGTTGAAATGTAATGCATTAGGTATTAGAATGGGTGCTGTCTTAATGTAGAAAGGCCGACCAATCGCTTACCATAGTGAAACGCTCAGGGGACCTCAACTAAATTACTTTGTATATGACAAAGAGCTCTTAGTACTGATCCAAACACTGTAAGCATGGCGGCATTATCTATTACCGAGAGAATTTTTCATCTATACTGACTACGAGTCTCTAAGGTATCTTTGAAGTCAGATGAAATTATCGAAGTGGCAGACGAGGTGGGTCGAATTCCTTAAAGGGTTCAACTTTGTAATAAAATACAAATAAGGGAAGAGCAACATAGTTATAGATGCTCTTTTGAGGATGCATGTACTCCTGACTAAATTGCAAACCAGATTGTTTGGGTTTGCCAGCATTAAGGAGCAGTACTCCAGGGATCTACACTTTAGACCCATATTTGCGCGTTGTGTCGATGAAAAGATAGTAAACAAGTATTATATGGAGGAACGATACTTGTTTCGAGGGGGGAAATTGTGCATGTCGACCTGTTCACTTCAGGAGCTACTGATCAAGGAAGCCTATGGTAGAGGACTGTCCAGACATTTTGGGGAGAGAAGGACTTATGAACTATTGAATGGCCGTTTCTTTTGGTCAAGAATGAGGTAAGATGTATACTGAGTTGTTGAAGGCTATATCATATCCAAGAGGGCTAAATGTCGAGTTAAGTAAGGGAAAGTAATACCTTTGTTTGTTCTGATGAAACTATGGACTAAGTTGAGCATGGACTTTGTTCTTGGATTACCATGAATGAACTACTCAAGGTAAAGATTCTTTAATGGTTGTTATGGATAGGTTCAGCAAGATGGCACACTTTGTATCCTGCTAAACAACTAATGATGCTTTGACTATTGCTTCTCTTTTCTTGTAGGAAATTGTTATGTTACATGGTGTGTCGAGAAGTGTAGTATTAAACAGAGATCTGAAGTTCTTGAGTTATTTTTGGAGAACTTTGTGGTGATGGATGAGGACTAAACTACTATTTAGTACTTCTTGTCACCCCTAAACAGATGGCCAAATAGAGGTAGTCAATTACACTTTAGGATCATTGCTCCAAGCTACATTGGGCAAGAACTTAGCTGATTAGGATGTATGCTTACCAATGGTTGAATTTGCTTACAATCGGATAGTACATGACATCACTAAGCAGACCCCCTTTGAGGTTGTCTATGGTTTTAATCCTGAGTTGCCCCTAGATTACACCCCTATACTTGAATCTGAACGAGAAGACCCTGATGTGAGAACCTGAGCATAATCTCTTTAGCACATCTACAATAACGTCACTCAGCATATCAATAAAGCCACTAGAAGACTATGAGAGAAGGCCAAGGGTAAGACGGCTAAACAATTCTAGTTGGGAGACTTGGTGTGGTTGCACCTCAATAAGGAACGGTTTTCGAGTAAGAGAAGAAGCAAGCTATCTGTAAGAGCTAAAAGACCTTTTAAGATCCTTTAGAAGATCAATGACAATACCTACAGTTTAGAGCTACCTGAAGATTATGGGGTATCTGACACCTTCAACATCACCGACCTAAGTTTATATCACCTTAACAGAGAGTTAACCAAAGACTGGTCGAGTTTGATCCCAAATCTAAATCAACCTAAAGGGAATGATAGGAATTAGTTTATTGGACTATTGACCTGCAGCCAAGCCCGAGGACTAGAGGGACTGGTAAGGCGAATCCTCTTGCTCCAGCCGACTCCTACCGAGGCCGAGTATCTCCTTGTCGACCAACTTTACATGCCGAACCGAGTGACTGCCTATTTCTAGTGATTGTGTGCTGAGAGACAGAATGTCGAGATAGCAGCCAACCTCTTCCTTCTTACACTCATGCCTAAGCTAATCACTTGCTCAGCTTTACGCTTGCCGAGAGGCTGAGAGAATGACATCGGACCAATCTTCAGTTACCTTCACTTGGACAAGCAACCTACCTGCACTCTTTGTCTACATCATCTAACGGCATTGCTAATGTAATATTGCTACGTGTATAGGACTACGTGAAGGATCTACTACACCAATCATTGTTTTTCTTGAATATTCATTTTTACCCTTTTGTATTTTTGTACATTAATTCTTTAAGGTAATACCCTTTTGTCATTTCCCTTTTAGGTAAATTGTCCTAACTTATTAAGTATAAATACCCCTTGTATCTATAGTCATAATGATCAGATTGACATTAATACACTTGACGATTTCCTCTCGTAAACATTGTTTTGTTTACTCTTATTTCATTTTTATCTTAACCCTTAAGCAAGGCTAGGTGGCAAGTAACCTCACTGAACTAATTCGTACATCATATCGAGTTGTGCCGTGAGTCCTTGGGAGTTCCATTGGTGCATATTCATCGGAACCGTTCGTAGGTTTACTTACTTTTCATTCACTTTTGTTCTTTCACACATTCCCTACTAACTTTTTTTTAAGCTTTCGATAAGCTTGGACCCATTTGATTGCTGTAGAGTGTGATTGGTGCTGATAAATCTCTAACCCTTACCTTAGAAGGTGTTAAATCTGATGTCGTATGAGCACCAGTCAATTGCATATATTATTTGGTATATTACTTGTTTATGCATTCATATGTTTATTATTTAATTGTTTAATAACTTACCTGACAGTATAATAGGAGGGATATATTACTAAACTTGTGTAGCTTACTACTCAACAATTTTCCCTTGCAAGTTAATAAATAACTAGGCAATGGTTAAGAGCCAAGCATTGATATAGAGTTTGAAGATATAATATATAGCTAGTTTGGAACATTAAATGTAATTATTATTCTTATACTTAGAGTTTGAAATTTCAATTAGTTTAAATTTTAGAACTTTGCTACCTGATCTTATCATTTTGTATGGGATATTGATTCTCTATGGTTCTAAGAAATCGTAAAATATTGGACATCCATAGTTATTTATATATTACGATAAGTTAATAAATTAAAAATTGAAAACTTTAGTGACTAATTAATTAGAGTCTTGCAATTTCTGATTTGCAAGGTAGTTTTCGTATCACGAGTGTATACATAATATGAAAAATTTAAGCAATCCTATTAGGCTCTTCCTTAGGTTCATAACAATTATAACACATGGTTTAATTACTTTTCAATAAATTTAGGAATATAATTGTGATTGAAAGATGTGGGGTCCAAAATAGAAAATGTGGTTGTATAAAAACATTTATTGTTAGCAACTATCATACAAGTAAAATTACCAAATAATGTTGTTATTTATAAATATTACTTATATTATTTGGCAATGTCATTATAGCTTATGTCATCAATATTAGTCTCCATTAGATGGACAAGGTTCAAATCTCACCTTTGTAATTTTGTAACATAGTTGGCCCAAAATAAAAAATATATTTATATGATACTACTAAATAATTGATTATTTAAATTTAAACACTTGAAAAAGAAACCATGAAAGTTTATTTGTTTTCTCCTAAATTTGTAACTTAAAATTTTATATGCAGTGATAGCAAAATTTAGCTTTTAATTTTATAATTATTTTATATTTTTTAGTCTACCATATTCCTATCACTTTTATTGGCTATTTTAACATAAAGTTTTCACACCTACAACATAGGTGTATTTTCCACTAGTAATATGTTATTTTAGAAACTTTTGCATTACCATAACTTTTTGATTTAGAGAGCTTTTACGGTCTTGTCCTTTATTTTGACCGGTTTGGTCCACTCCTCCATCATACGTTTAATGTAATATTCATTAGATTTTAATGATCGAAAATATAATCAATTTACCAGTCTAGATCTAATGGATACTAAATCAAAGATGGGATGGAGGGTCGGATTGATCTTGTAAAATATATGGACATGACCGTAAAGAAATCTTTTGATTTGACCTTTTAAATACTAATACGATTGAGAAATTGTCATTAGATTAATTTTTTAATGGTACTCCTTGTAGACACCTAATTTTTGCCCTTCTATAGTCTTAATTTTTATTTTTACAAAAAGGGTCCTAATTTAAAAAAATGAAAACTAACAAATAATGAAAATACCAAAAAAATAAGAAAAGGAAAAATTATAAAGATTTCGTAGATTTTTAGGAAGTAATTTATATTAGGAATAATTAGTTTAATGTTAGTTTAGTTAAAATTTTTTTTAGGGATTTAGATAGTTTAAATATAATTTAATTGTAATGAATGTTAAGAAATAGGTCAACGGCCTAACGGATAAGTAGCAGAGCGCTTGGATGGATTTAGTTAGAGGTCACAGGTTCGAGTCTCTATAGGCACTAATGTCTTTATTTTTCTATCTTTGCAAAAGAATCATATCTAATTAAATCATATGGGTTTAGCTAAATGAGACTTGAATCTAATTTAACCGGATACATTAAGATTTGATTTGAGCTTTATAAAAAGAAGAGAACCACAACGAATAGGGGGGATCAGGATGCTTCATCGAAAATAGAAGCAGCAGCAGATCAACGCCTGCTGCACGTCTGAGTTCTAGTCCACGCAGCAGCAGATCCTCGACACCCCACGGCCAACAGCAACAACAGCAGATCAATGCCTGCTGCACATTTGAATTCCAACAGCAACAGCAGCAGATCCACGTTGTACATCTAAATTCCAACAGCAACAGCAGTAGATCCACGTCTCATTGTCGATGCTTCACTGCACTTCACGCAAACCCGAAGGCAGCAGATCCGTGCTCCACGCTTGACACTCCACGCAAATTCGAAGGCAGCAGCTTGACGCTCCACACAATCCGAACAGCACGCACAACATCCACAGCAAACCTTGCGACCATACGCCCAACGAGCCTTGTCCATCACCACTGCTGTAAACTACAATTCAGGTTCGGTTTAGTTCAATTTTTTATTTTATTTTATTTTATTTATTTAGTTATTATATTATGTCATTATCATTATATTATTAGATATAGCATATGTGTGTATATATTAGTTTAGTATATTTCTTTTAGCATTATTCTGCTTTATTATATAAGTTAAATATGATAGTTGTTTAATAACAGTAATATAGATATAAATAATATATGTATATATTAGTCTAGGAATTTTTTAGGACTAGTTTTTGGTTAGATTTCTCACCTAGAAAATCAAATTTTTTTTTAGAAATATGAATTAATAAAAATCAATATAATTTTTAGAGTATTTTAGAAAGTCTTTTAATTGTATCAAAAGTTAGGACCCGTTAAATATTTTAAACTAAAATAAACTAAAAACGTAAACTTGGATGGTTTTCAAAATTAAAATCAACCAACGCACTAAGGTTTTTGGAAAAAACTACGATTGTCTAATCCCGGCTAGCGAGTACGTAAGCACCTTCGGGGCGACGATAAAATATATAGAGACTTAGGTTTTTTTTTTCCTTTCTTTTGATTATTTATTTATTTATTTTAAATGTTATGATTAGAAAGATAATCCTAATTTTGGTAAATAAATAGTGGTACCCGTTAGGGTTTAATAGGTTAGTCCCCGAATTCGGAACCCTTTTGTTCTTTGTTAAAATTGAAATCAAAGACCGATAGTTAAATCGTAATCAATTCACCCAATTGGTTACGTTTTTTTTTTCTTTTCTCGACTTCGGTTGGGTGGCGACTCCAAAAATTATTTTTAATAAAAAATCGGAATTTCTCAATTTCTTTAGTCGAGGATTAATATTAAATGGGTAAGGGTTTAATATTAATCAAGAAATGAGAAATTAATATTATAAACAGAAAAACCGGAAAATTAGACTCGACACTCCTTTATTCCATTATTGTACATTTTGGATTTAACCCGTTTTAAAAGTAGTGCTCATTGAGAGAGTGCTATTAGGTGTCTAATTTTTTAATGGTACTCTTTCATAAATGTTTAATTTTTTTAATGGAAATCCTTCATAAATTTTTAAATTTTGATGGTATGCCTTCTTTGTAGTGTTATCATACCTTTTTCATTCAACCTTTTAAAAATGTAGTGCTTATTTGAGAAATTATTATTAGATATCTAATATTTTTAATGATACTCCATAAATATAAATATGCATGTTAGAATACAAATATTTATCATAATATATGACACACTTCAAACGAAAAGAGTCATAATAATCTCATCGTGTAAACTATTCTAAGATATAAGTTGATCTCGTAGCTGCTGTCATGACCTAAAGGGCGGCCTTACTATGGTAGGTCATCATATACAATATAAAAGACTACATATTGGTTTCTTTTCTAATTGACGACCTTTTATACGATATATAAGGCTACTACATAACTAGTTGCTTAAGAGTTATATAGGTGAAGATCATATTATAATAAATATAATTTATAATGTTTCATATAGTATCTTTACATTATACGAAGTACGGGACCCTAAGTCCTAAAACACTAGTAGTCAAGCTATAGTAATAGGAAGAGTAGTCTAAAATGGCTATTGAACATCATAATATAGAATGATATCAAAATACTAATCGAGAGCCTTATTATATATATAAATTCACTCGGGCTCTCTTCTTTTGCACATTTTACTTAAAAGTCCCAGATTAACCTCGAGCATACTTTGGCTAGAAGCAACAAAAAGATTCTCCTACAATGAGAGCCTATAGGAGCGTAAGCTATAAAGTTTAGTGAGATATCCCTTAACCATACTGATAAACAAGTTATCAAGTAATTAATTACCATCATATGAATTTATGATTAAGTAGAATACCAAACAAATGTATACAGTTAACTAGGGTTAGTATGTAACTCAGATTTAATGTCCTTTAAAGTCAGGGTTGAAGAATATATGGCATTAGTCAGATCCGGGTACCATACCTGAACCTATACAATTATGAAACTCCATGATTTGTATTACAAGAAAACAATTTATTAAATTTTACTTTAAAAAACTAAGTTCTAAGTATAGTTGTGAATGAGCTCCTATAGTCTATACTCACACTTAAATGGAGGCCTTTGGACTCGACTCTTATCTAGGCAGTTGGTGTCTCCAACACCTGATAAACCCTCAAGACAGGGTAAGGTCATATTGTATGAGTGCACTATACTAAAAACTTAAATCTCAACATATATATAAAACAACCCTTGTATGGCTTCTTGTTATCTCTATGTGAATGTGACGACTAAAAAATTTATAATGTAATACATGCTTATGCTTGATTCAATTTAATTTAACAAAGTCAAGTATAATTAAGTTCGGTTATTAGGTAGCCCACCAATATCACAGATAACCAAATTCCTTGTAATTATCTAAAATGCAGCTATTAGTTTGTTAAAACAATTTAAAGTATTTCTATGTAGCAAACAATCAGTACTAGTTACATGTAGATCCCAAACCCTATACATCAACCAATTCATCAATAATATTTAAATATCACTATCTACAATTACAAACAAGTATAGGATTATCAGGAGTACTCACTTGGCCATAGGGATAGTCAAGAATTGTAGTAGTTGGTAAGAAGATAGGTGTTCTCATCAGGATCACCTGATAATTAAGGAATATAAAAGGTACTAAGTATCTAAGTGAGGAAATTATTCTATATAAGTATTTATTTAAGAATCTACTTAAATTTCCTACTTATCTTACATAAATTTCTCAATTCGAGCTTTTTCTATAATTGTGTATACCTTTTTTATAATCGCTTATTACTTTTTCATTTTAACTTTGATTTTTATGATCTTATAGTCAATCTTTATTACTTTCGGACGTACTTTTATGTAGCAAGATTCATTTTAGACGTTGAAACTCGTATTTTCTATTATGGGATTGGGGTGTTATGAATTTCATTATTTTAGGCCTAAGTAGTTTTTATCATCATCATGAGCTTTTTTTAATGATTTTATTTATTGGGCTTTACTTTAATTTTAGTAATGGGCCTAAATAATTTATAAATTTTTTAAATATTTTCTGAATAATTTTATTTTTGGGCTCAATTTGTCATAATTTCTTTAATGTACAACTTTAGGCCCAAATCATTAATTTTCTTAACTCTTATTATAATTATAATTCCAAATTAATTTATTATTATTAATTTTTTATAATTTGCAACTTTAAATTAGAAATTTGGAAGGACGACATGGCAACTTCCAAATGGGTTTAGGATGAAATTTTCTTAATTTATCCAATTTTTTTTTTACCAATTTATAATATTTGTTAAATACATATATAATATCATAAAATAATCAAATGATAGAAAAATAATTCCTATTCTTCCAATGGAAGTCACGTCCAGCCTATATATACACATATATATACTTATTAACATATTTTTAAGAAAATAGAGTACCTATATACATGTATATGTATTTTTTGGTATATATATATATATATACATACCATATTATATGTAGATGTATTTGAACCTTAGAAAAATAGAAAAATATATATACGTATACGTATACATATACATATGCTATATGTATGGATTCGTATATGTGATAAATTTATAGGAAATTTTCCATATTTTGCTACTTATTCATATATATTTATACTATTTCGTAATATATATACATATATATATATATTGAAGTAAATATATTTATTAGTTCACATATTTACATGCATTATACATATAAACAAGTATATTTAAGTGTACATATACATGCATGTGTACATAGCTCGAAAAATTTCAAAAAAATTACGCAAATAAGAAGAAAAATTGTACATCTAATTTAACATGTAAATTTTGTTTCACTTGGTACATAAAACTAAATACATGTACACATAACTCTCATTAATTTATTCTTACTATGAGAAATACTAAGAAGTACATGCTAAGATAAAAAAAAAATACATAAAAATTTGTATTACAGAGAAGAAAACAAATACAACGTAGAGTAGTATTTAAGTTACTCTTAGTCTTGAAACTTTTAGAAAGATGATTCCTTATTTCGCTCTCAAAGTTCCTAATCCCTTGAAGTTGATAGAAAGATGGTGGTGAAGATGAAATAAAATGCTAGAAATTGAAGGATGGTGGATGATTGAATAAAAAGGGAAGAAAAATCAAGAAATTAGAAGGCTAGGGAGAGAGAGATATTATTGGCCAAAGACAAAGAGATGTGAGGAATGGGGTTGGGGTTTAAAATTGGGAAAAAAAAGCAAAGTTGGAAAGTGTTTGTGTGGGGTGGGATTAAAGATGACGGAAAAACGAAAAGACGAATAAAAAGAGGTGATTTTACTTGCTTTTATCTTAAATTAATTTAAATCACATGGGACAATGTTGGAGACCTTATGAATATGAAAATTTGGAAGAAAGAAAGGGATATTAGGTTGCTTTTTGACTTTTCTCGTAAGACTTTATCATTTTTTAAGAGAAGATGTTTAAGTGTAGATAAATGGGTTAACTTTAGGATAGAATATGATGTAACTATAGGAAAAATATATGGTATAAACTAATGTACACTACATAGTGCATAACATAAAGTATGTGGTATAATTAAATCAATATAAGAAACTAACATATATTTATATATATATAAATATACATGTAATGCCTCCAATAGTCATAGGGTACTATTTGTAATCTTATTAATTTATTTAATTAATTCATTATTCTATTTATTTATTGGTATCTAGAAATTATCTCTATCCGTTCGTTAGCAATTTTACGTGATTACGTGTACCTATCGACTACTTTATCAAATTAGGGCTTTATCATTATTAGGGTAAATTTGTATGCTTTATAAGCTTAGGGTTTTTTTGTTGAGTTTGGGTTCCATCTCTTGTATCTATGTGTGCATTGGGTTTAGGATTTTTGTATACGATTAGGGTTTCAATTAGTATATTAAGGTTTTTCTCATTTGTCTTATGTTTAGGTTTATAATTTAGTTAAATTTTAAATTCATTTGGCTTTATTGACTCATGGATTTATCTAGGGTGCTTGGATTCAATTTAAGGTCCAATCTAAAAATTTATAGGGTTTACATCCTTCCTCCATTCAAATAAGTTTTATTCTCAAAACTTAAAAGGCGTACCTAGTGTTTCAAACAAATGCGGGTATTAAATACTTCACTTCATCTTCTACTTCCCAAGTCGCTGATTCTCTTTCATGATTTTTCCACAACACTTTGACATATTGAATCTCTTTATTCCTTAAATTCTATATCTCACAATCCATGATCTTTATTGGGTGCTGTTCTTACGTCAAGTTCTCTTGTAATCTTATCGACTCTAGCTCAACAATATGATTGGGATTGGGAATGTGCTTTGTTAATATAGACACGTAAAACACATTGTAGATTCCTAATAGGTTAGGTGGTAGGGCTAATCAATAAGCTAAATTCTTGACTTGCTCTAAGATTTCAAAAGGATTGATATATCTTAGGCTTAGCTTGCTTTGAGCTTTTATATGATGTATACTTTTAATTAGATTTACATTAAGGTACACATGATCCTCTACTTGAAATTCCAACTCCCTTCTCTTCAAATCAGCCTAACTCTTTCATCTATCTTGTGCTTACTTCATTTTTCGCTTAATGACAACAATCTTATCAACTACTTCTTATATTAGATTTGATCCTTATGCCACTTTCTCTACATCATCCCAGAATAATGGGGATTGACACTTTTGTCCTTATAAGGCTTCATACGGTGGCATTTGGATAATAGAGTGGTAGCTATTGTTATATGCAAACTCAACTAAAGGTAAATGAGTATCTTAACTCCCTTTAAATTCGATGGTGCATGCCCTTAATATATCCTCTAAAGTTTGTATAGTCCTCTTAGATTGCCCATCAATTTGTGGATGATATGCTGTACTGAATTGCAGCCTTATTGATACAGACCCTGTAGATGAACATAAGGAACCCAGTATTACATGAAAACTAATGGATGGGTTTGGACCGCGGGATGACCCGAAAAATAAATGATAGTCAAAGGTTGAGCAGGAGGTTCTTGTGCACCAACGAAGGATATGACAAACCAATGCTTTACACGGGCTCAGGTTACACTTAATATGATGCACAAGTATGACGGAGGTCACTCACTACTAGTCCACGTTCGAATGAGCTAGATAAGAGTAACTCAAGAGTAAGAGGGATACTTAGCTCGAGAGTGAAAAAAGTTCAGTGTATTCTCTATATCCTTTTAACTTTTACAGTATGATAGTATTTATATCATCTCGTTAGGGTTAGGCCAAATCCTAAGTTATAGAAATTACAAAAAGAACGGTCCTTATTTGCTAAAAACAAAAGAGAATAATTTACAAAGAAAATATGAAATCATGCAAAAGAAGGAACGCAGACGTCCTTTGTTAGAAAGGATAGTACGAATGTTAGTAAAGGACAGTGCGTGCATGTTTTTGTTGCGATTCTGACAGTATTGTGGTTTGGGCAGGGGTGGACCTTAGTTTAGGCCTGTTCATCGTTAGAAGGGGGTAAACAGTAGTTGGTTTAAGGACGGCTTACATTGGGATTAGCCTCAAATAGTCGGCTCCTAATAGTTCTTCTCGGCCTCCATACAGTGGAGATTACTTCATTCAAATTTGGTGCTTGGACTATGGTTTAGTGGAGGGTTAGGCTCGGTATGCTAGTTGATCACTTTGGCAACATCTTAAATGGTATAGAGAGTAAAGTAGCTTGGTAGATCGAATTGGGACAAGTGCTACTACTTAGCACTTAACTCACCTTGGATAGTTCGATAGACTACCTGAGAGAGCCCTAGGGCTTGGGAACATGTAATCGATTCTTGATCCCTATCATCCCCTTCATGTTGTTTGAGATCTATGATCAAATCTAGTTCAGGCCCAGCTTGCTTATTTTTGGGAATGTAAGGTTGGAGGTTGGCAATGTTGAAAGAGTTTGAGACTCCATATCCTTTAGGTAATTCAATCCTATAAGCGTTAGGATTGATCTTTTTAAGCACTTTGAAAGGTCCGTCGGCTCTGGGAGATAACTTGCTCTTCTTCAAGTTTAAGAATCGTTTCTTACTAAGGTATATCTAGACCAAATTGCCTGATCGAAATTCTCTTTTGCTCTATCTTCAGCTTCGCTTTTCAAGCTTAATAGCAGCTCGACCTAGTTGCTCCATAACCTTTTGGTGCATGGTTTTAATGGATTTGACTTTCTTGATGGCTGGTTGGTCATCATCATTAGTTCTCGGTTGGGGTGCTTGATCCAATGGGAGCTTGGGGTTGAACCCGTAGGCGACTTCGAATGGAGGCATGCCTGTGATGCTATGGGCGGTCTGATTGTAAGCAAATTCGATGATTGGTAGACATAGATCCTAATCGGCTATGTTTCGTCTAACAATGACTCATAACAAAGTTCCCACAGTTTGGTTGACAACTTCGGTTTGTAGATGGCAGGACATGCTGTACAGTAACTTGGTTCCCAATTGCTTCCAAAGTGTCTTCCAAAAGTGGCTTATGAACTTGGGGTCTTGATTTGAAACTATGGTTCTAGGCATGCCATGAAGCTTAATCACTTCCTACAAGAAAAGAGATAGTCGAAGCATCGTTAGTCTTTGAACAGGGTACGAAATGTGCTACCTTGCTAAATTGATCCACAACCACCATGATGGAGTCCCTCCTTCAAGACGTCCTAGGCAATCTTAACATGAAGTCTATACTTAGTTCGGACCATGGTTTGGTCGAGATTGGCAAGGGTTGGTAGTATCCTTGCTTTGCTTGACTCTTCGCTTTTTGGCAGGTTGCACATATTTCCAGCATGGATTGGACATCTCTCTTCATCCTTGGCCAAAAGAATATAGAGGATAATACCTCATAAGTCCTGCGTTGGCCAAAGTGTCTTGTCAATCCCCCTCTATGTGCCTCGTGCACTAGTAGTTCTCGTATAGAATAAGTCGGGATACATATCCTCCTCTTCTTGAATAAGTATCTGTCCTCCCTGTAATAGTCATCCAATGTTCATCCTTCCTCACAATGGGCGTAGATAGGGCTAAAGTATTGGTCCTCAGCATACAAATTCTTGATGGTTGAAAAACTGAGTAGCTTCGTCTATAGTTCGGTCAAGAGGGTCCGTTGTCTCGATAGGGCGTTGGCTACTACATTGTTCTTTCTGTTCTTGTATTTTACAACATAAGAAAATCCCTTAATGAATTCAACCCACTTGGCTTGTCATTGGGACAACTTTGGTTGGCTCTTCAGATATCTCAAGGATTCATGATCGATGTAGATCACAAATTCCTTGGGTAGCAGATAGTGTTGCTATATCGTTAGGGCTCGAATTAAGGAGTAGAACTCCTATTGTAGACAAAGTAGTTGAGTGTAGCTCCTTGAAGTTTCTCATTGAAGTAAGTGATAAGTCGGCCTTCTTGGATCAGCATAGCACCTATGCCTAGTTTGGACGCATCACACTCTACTTCAAACATCTTATCGAAGCTCGGCAGAGCTAAGATGGGGGTTGTAGTTAGCCTTTCTTTCACTTCCTCAAAACTCCTCCTTTCTTTCTCTCCCCATCTAAATTCAACATTCTTCTTTGAGAGTTTGGTGAGTGGGGCTACAATCGCACTAAAGTTCTTGATGAATAGGTGATAGAACAACACTAGGCTATGGAAGCTTCTCACATTAGCAGAATAGGTCGGCTTAGGCCATTCTATGATCGCTCTTACCTTCTCTTCATCGACTCGGATACCACCTCCACTCACAACAAATCCTAAGAAGATCACCTCGGAACAGCAAAAGTCGCACTTCTTTAGATTGGCGTAGAGCTGTTCAGCTCGAAGTTTTGCAAGCACTTGTTAGAGATGCTCTTGGTGTGTCTCCAGGTTGGGACTGTAAACTAGAATGTTGTCAAAATAAACCATGACAAACCTTCCTAGTAACTCTTGGAGCATGTGATTCCTAAGTCACATGAATGTGCTCAGTGCATTGGATAACCCAAATGACATTACAAGCCATTCATACAAACCATGTCGTGTCTTAAAGGTAGTCTTCTACTCATTGCCTTCACATATTTGAATCTGATGGTATCTAGATTTGAGATCTATTTTGGAGAACACTCTTGATCCACTTAATTCATCTAGCATATCATCAAGCTTGGGTATGGGATACCTATACTTGATGGTGATTCAATTGATGGCTCGACTATCTATACATATCTTCCAAGAACCATCTTTCTTTGGCTCTAATAGGGCCGGCACAGCATACGGGCTTAGGGACCCTTTCTTCAAGAGGTCGTCTACTTGCCTTTACAGCTTAGTAGCCTGTTTAGGGTTCAGCCTATAAGCAGGCTTGTTCAGTAGTGCGGCTCTTGGCTGTAGGTCAATCACATGCTAGACACCTCGAATTGGGGGTAGACCCTCTGGTAGCTCCTCTAGGAACAGGTCGACAAAGTCCTCTAGTAGGGTTTTTACCTCGATCGACAGCTCTTCCTCTCGGGTCTCATCTCCAGGAACCCCCTAATAGGCAGATAATTCGATCCCTTCAACTCTATTTCTCTTTTCAGTTTAGCTTGGGTTAGTTCCAAAGCCTCTTTCTTCAAGGTTTAGCTAAGCTGGGATTGCATGACTTTTACCTGCTTGATAGTCATGGGACTCAATTTCAATCTTCTTCCTTTATGCTCCATAGAACATGTGTTCCTCCTACCATCATATATAACTGCCCGATCGAACATCCATGGTCATCTAAGTAAAAGGTGGGATGTACTCATAGGTAGTACATCACAAAGTACCTCATCTTGATACCTACCTATACAGATTGGTACAGACACCTGTTTGTTTACTTGTAGGGCTCCCTTATCACTGAGTCGATGAAGCTTGTAAGGTTTCGGGTGGGGCATGGTTGGCAATTTCAATTACTGGACCATAAATGCGGAGGCTGCATTGTTGTAGCTCCCGTTGTCTACAATCAGTGCGCATAGTAATTCATGCACCTTGCACCCAATAAGGAAGAGATTTTCCCTTTGCTCATCTTCAGGTATAAGACTAACACTCATTGTCTTCCTCAACATTAGAGTGGTCGGCATGAAGTTACCTTCCTCGCTGTAGATAACTTCCTCCTTAGACAGCTCAATCTGTTTGTCCTCCTTCGACTCCTCTACTTCCTCATTAGTATTATTGACCTCAATGGTTGGGTCCTCACCTCAGATCACCATTGTTTGCCTGTTCGGACACTGAGTGTCCGTGTGCCCAAATCTTTGGCATTTGAAACACTTGATTTTACTCGTCTTCCTCCCTGAACTCTAGCCTTTCTCGAACTTCCTCATTAGTTCCTTCTCTTTTGCTCAGGTAGTTTGAGCAATCAGGTTTCAGTGACCTTGTTCAGTTCCGTTCGCATAGGTTTGCTCGGAACAGGTTGGCTACTGCTAGGGCGGTTGACATTTGGTTGGAATCTTCTTGTTTGATGCCTTTCTATCCTCTAGGGGGCTTAGATTGCATCATCAAGCGTTCTAACATCCAGGGTTTCCAAGACATCCCAATATCATACGTCAATCTGCTAATGAATTGAGACACAATTCGATCTTTTGACTCCACAACTTTGCACCGGATCATTAGCATTTGGAACTCCTTAACGTAAGCATCTATACTCGATCCTTTTCATCTCAGTTCCTATAGTCTCTTGAAGGCATCTTGCAGATAATAGCTCAACACAAACCTCTTCCACATAACTGTCTTCATTTCGTTCCAACTCCTAATCTCTCGCTCTCCTTCCTTTCTTCTAGTGGCTTGTAAGTTCTTCCACCATAAGGTGGCATAGCCAGTGAACTTCAACATAGCTAACCTAACCTTTGTATTTTTGGGCACTTCATGGCATTCAAATTGCTTTTCAATATGATCAACCTAATCAAGGTAGTCCTTAGCATCACTACTTCTAGAGAAACTCGAAATATGCATCCTCAATTACTTAACCCTAAGGGCTCTTACATTCCTTTCCTTAGGTTTGTAGTATTCCTTTGCCTCATCACCTCCTTCTGCTTCCTCCTCAATCTCCTCAAGTGTTAGTCTTTGTCTAGCGTCCTTACCAATTCCTCAGCTCAGGGTGGTCGAGTTAGAATGTTATTTTAGCTAAATTGACCATTGCCTCGGCTTTGCTGTTTGCATTCCCTAGTAGGGTTGTTTCTAGCTCATTGTCTGTCTTCTTGGATGATAGTCACCAGACTAGCTACCAAATCGGTAAGCCTATCCAAGCGGTTACCCATTGACTGCAGTGAGGAGCTTCCTTCTTGTCTTTGATCATGTCGAGTACCACTTTCTTGGTTTCCAAAGTCCTTTGCACACTTGAATTTAACATTGATGTTTACTTCACAATGATGATTTCCTAACAAATACACAGTTACCCACACTCTATTTTGGCATATTGAAAACAAGGGAAAACAGAGTACAAAACACTTCTTACTACTAAACTTCAAAGCTAACAATAGAACCAATTTCACATGAGAGCATTGACAAACTATTAAAAAAACACAGTAGTAGAATCTAGCTTCAAACGTAGCCAAGTTTTGATACTAAGATGATACAGACCCCGTAGATGAACACATGGAACCCAATATAACACGAAAACCAATGGATGGGTTTGGACTATAAGATGACTTAAAAAATAAATGATAGTTGAAGGTTGAGCAGAGGTTTCCCGTATACCGACGAAGGATATGATGCACTAACGCCTCACATGAGTAAGAGGGACACTTAGCTTGAGAGTAAAAAAAGTTCAGTGTATTCTCTATATTCTTTTAACTTTTATAGTATGACAGTATTTATATCATCCCGTTAGAGCAAGTCTTAAGTTACAGAAATTACAAAAAGAATGGTCTTTATTTGCTAAAAACAAAAGAGAATAATTTATAAGGAAAATATGAAATCGTGCAAAAGAAGGAACGCAGACGTCCTTTGTTAGAAAGGATAGTACGGATGTCAGTAAAGGATAGTACGCACACGTTTTTGTTGCGATTTCGATAGTATTGTGGTTTGGGCAGGGGTGGACCTTAGTTTAGGCCTGTTCATCGTCAGAAGGGGTGGATAGTGGTTGGTTCAAGGACTGCTTACGTTGGGGTTGGCCTCGGATAGTTAGCTCCTAATAGTTCTTCTCAGCCTCCACATAGTGGAGTTTGTTGCATTCAGATTTGGCGCTTGGACTATGGTTTATTGGATGGTTTGGCTCGGCATGCTAGTTGATAACCTCGACAACATCTTGGATGGTATGGAGAGCAAAGTAGCTTGGCAGATTGGATTGGGATAAGTACTATTCCTTGGCGCTTAACTCACCTCGGATAGCTCAGCAGACCACCTAAGAGAGCCCATGGGCTCGAGAACATGTAATCAATCCTTGATCCCTATTACTTATTCCCATAACTTTCTATAAGCTTGCCGAAAACTTCAACACAAATCGGGGATCTTTGTTTGTACAATCCATGCCGGTACACCATACAACCTCACTATTTCCTTTATGTAAATTTGAGTAAGCTTTTTTGAAGCAAAGGTCATGTTATTTGGCAAAAAGTGGGCTGACTTAATGAGTCGATCAATAATCATACAGATCACATAAAAACCAGTGGTTGTTATAGGTAAAACACTCATGAAGTCTATGGATATCTAGTCCTATTTCCATTTAGGGATAGGTAGTAGTTGTAACAGTTTGCTTGGTCACTGGTATTCAACTTTTGCTCTTTGGCAGGTTTTACACTTTAACATAAAATCAGCAACATCCTATTCGATACCATTCCACTAAAAGCTCTTTTTTAGATCTTGATACATCTTTGATCCTCTAGGGTAAATAGTCTAACTAGAATAATGAGATTTGCCTAAAATTTCTTTCTAGAGCTCTCAATTATTAGGTATACATAACCTGTCATTCATACGAAATACTCTGTGCTCATCTATTTTTCTATTTTGAAATTAGAATACTTCCTACTCGTCATTTCTTCTCTTATTCGAATCAAGATAGGGTTGTTTTGTTGCGCTTTCTAGATTCTTTCCATTAAGGTCTACTTAACCAATAAATTCAACAACTCTGCATTTGCTTCATGCCATGAAAATTCTAGATCTAACCTTTCAAACTCTTTAATTAGCTCCTTTTAAATAGTGAGAAGAGAAGCAACTTTAGCATGATTCTTTTTGCTTAAAGTGTCAGTAACTGCATTCACTCTACTAAGACAGTAGTCAATTCATAAGTCATAGTCCTTGATCAACTTGAGCCATCTCCTTTGCCTCATATTTAATTCTTTTTTAGTGAACAGATACTTGAGGCTCTTGTGATTGGTATAGACCTCACACCTTTGTCCATATAAGTAATATCACCATAGTTTTAATGTGAACATTACAGCTATAAGCTTAAGATCGTACGTTGGATAGTTTTGTTCGTGGGGCCTTAATTGTCTGGAAGCATAGGCAATCAATTTTTTGCATTGCATTAGTACACAACCCAATCCATTCTAAGAGGCATCATTATATATTGTGAAAGGTTCATCATTATTTAGTTACATGAGAATTAGGGTAGATATTAACCTATCTTTCAACTTATGGAAACTCTTTTCTCGTTTTTCATTCCACTTGAACTTCACATTCTTTTATGTCAACTAAGTGAGTGGTCTTGCAATCCTTGAAAAATCCTTTATAGAATTTTTATAGTATCTAGCTAAATCAACAAAACTTTAAATTTCTATCACTATTTTTGGCCTTTTCCAATCTATTATGGCTTTAATCTTTTCTTGATCAACAAAGATGCTATTGCCTAATGCTACATGTCTAAGGAAGGATATCTCCTTCAACCAGAAGTCACATTTAGACAATTTGGCATATAACTTACGCTCTCGTAGCGTCTATAACACCATTCTTAAGTGTTCCTCATGCTGCTTAAATGTAGTAAAATATACTAAAATATCATCGATGAACACAATCACACACTTATCCAACAATGGTCTGAATACGCGATGCATTAAGTCTATAAATGCTGTAAGCATATTCATCTAACCAAAAGGCATCACAAGGAATTCATAGTGGCCATATCATGTTCAAAAGGCGGTCTTTGAGACATCCTCTGGATTAATTCTTAATTGTTGATAGCCTGATCTCAAATCAATCTTGGAAAAGACAGTCGTACCTTACAATTGGGCGAATAAATCATCAATCTGCGAAAGTGGATACTTGTTCTTGATGGTTACCTTATTTAAACCTTGGTAATCAATACAAAGCCTAAGTGATACAACCTTTTTCTTAACAAATAGTACTAGGGCACCCCAAGGTGATACATTTGGCCTTATAAACCTTTGGTTTGGTAGCTCTTGTAATTGCTTTTTCAATTCATTTGAGTCAATTGGAGCCATTATGTATGGGGCTTTTGAGATCGGTTCAGTTTTTGGTACTAGATCAATGATAAAGTCAGTTTATCTTTTTAGTGGTAACTTAGGCAACTCATCGGGAAACGCATTAGGGAACTCATTCACTATTGAATTTCCTTTACATTTAGTTTCTCCAAATATGTTTCAAGAGCATTCAACTAACTGATATTTGTCATCAATTCTAGGGTACTTAACTCTTGTACTCCTACTATGGCAGAATCTCCCTTAAACTTAGCTTTTATCCTTTCGGAGGCATCAAACTGATAGGAATCAACCACTTAAGCCGATTATATGTAGCCGAGTTAGAGGACTCTAGGGACTCACCTAGAGAGTATTATCTTAAAGCCCTATCTAAGATTGGAATTCCTACCCTTATCTCTATCTTTCCTACTATTATCAACCTGACTATTGAGCTATCAAGTGTACCGGACCTGTCAAACAGTTGTACCATGATACAATATCCGAGCAGACAACCTCTAAAGACTATGTGAGTCGAGCTCCTAAGCCGCCTACCAACGTCCGACCCTAACCCAAGTTGAGTACTCTTTAACAAATGATTGACTGGGCTTTGACCTGATCCAAATTAGGTTAGCCCTTGACTATAAACTCCCTCTTTTCTTCATTTTGTCTAATTTATACTATAATTTAGAATGACAGCCACCATGCGACATGCGTCTTATGGCACAACATTCCATAAGAATTCTTTACTTTTTCGTACTGAATATTCTTTGTTACTTTTACCTTTTTTAGTATATTTTATGTATCCTTTGTAGAATATCCTTTTGTCTTTTCATATATGCAAAGTAACCTTAATAGGATGGATATATAAACCCCTACTTAATGTACACAGACAACAACTTCATTATTAGAATTTATATAAGTTCCCCTTTAAGCAATCCTAGTGTTCTCATTATCTTTCAACTCTTATCTAATCCATTTAGCAAGGAGTAGTAGCAAGTGACCCTTTAATTCAGATCGATGAATTATATCTAGCGAATTTTAGGCTGACTAGGATCAATTAGTCTGCTAGATTCAATTGGTAGTTGCTCGAACTTTGCTAACTTTTCTTTTATTATCTCTTTGTTGTGATGCCTCTCTATATGTACGACCTCGGAGATGCATCAGCTTTACTGGTATTAGAGTACGGTTCTGAGAGGGAGTATATGAAATTGCAATAAGGTTTTGGTTCACCTGCTGTTACTGGTTGTTGTATCCCTTCCATAGTTACTGTAATATGTTTGTGTGGAGTAAGTTCGAAGTTGTGAGCTATATAGTTGAGGTTTGTGTGTTGGTAAGTGTAGTTCTTTGCTACTCTGCTCTTACTCTGTTTTTTCACTATGAAAATAGAGCAAGTTCATTTCTATCCTGTTTAAGTGATTATTAGGTGTTAAAGTTGTTAGTACGTTAGTAGAAGTTTTGGGTAGGAAGGTAGCATTGTTTTCTTGTGTATTGTGTTGTCAACTTATTTGAAAAGTATTATACCATATTGGAATCAAGTGTTCAAGGTGTTATTGGAGACTAAAGTAGTGGTGCTTAACCTGGTCATGGTTATAATCATAGGAAAACTCCTGGGTCAGTTGATGAAAAACTTGACAAATGTACTAACCTTGTTGAAAGCTTGGTCATTGTGATGCAAGTTAATAAGCAATAACCCTAGGGTATGCCATAATGCAACCTACTAAAAAATGTTCTAAAGAGAGGATATGGCTAAGGTGGCCGAGCCAACTGTTTAGTTTGACCCTAGTAAGTTGGAGGAGTTGTAGACCGAGCTACTAGATGAAGGCTAGAGTTAGAAGAGATAGAAGAGGATGATGAGGAAATAGATGTGGAAACTGATGAAGGGGAAGAAGTAGAGGCTGAGTACTATTAAGCATAAGAGCGAGGACATTGAGCTCCTCAAGGACTTGATAATGTTAAGGTCCAAATTCCGCCCTTTAATGGAAGTAGAGATATAGGTGAATACTTGAAGTAGGAAGAGACGGTCGAGAAGGTGTTTAATTGTTATGAATATATAGATGTTGTCAAGGTCCGACTTGCTACATTAGAGTTTACTGGGTGTGCTATTCTGTAGTGGAAAAACCTGAATGTAGCCAGAGCAAGGGATGGAAGACAAGGCGTAAGAACTTGGGATGAGATGAAGAGGTTGTTAAGGGGTAGATTTATGCCCAAGACCTACTTATAGGATACATTTGCAAAGTTGCAAGAACTTCACTGGGGAAGTCGATCTGTTAATGATTATGTAAGAGAGTTTAGTTACTTATGATCCGAGCCAACATGGAAGAACTAGAGGCTCGCACAGTATTAAGGTTCATTTTTGGACTCAAATATGAGGTTCTTAACATTGTGGAAGTGCAAAGGTTATATATCTTGGAGGAGGCAATTAAGATAGTATAGAGAGTCAAAAAACAAAGAAAAAGTGCTTCGAGTGGACTTAGACCAACATTCTCCCAAGTCGTTGTTTGGTACAGACCTATTTAAGCCGAGTTGAGGAGACTATATCGAGCTAAGGAGAGGAATGATCAACCTGACAATAGTCGAGTAGGCCAGCAGGGCTAAGTAGGCCAGCCCAAGTCGAACTGAGGCCAGACTAACCTCGAGGACATATGAAAGAGGGCAAACCTTAGGATGGAAGACTAGTAAGGTAAAGTACTTTAAATACTTAGTCTTTGGACACATGGCTATTAAGTGTTCGAATTGATGTATCATGGTGCTTCGAGAAGATGTAGTAGATAGCATCGATTAGAGTGAGCTGGAGGATGAGAAGGTTGTTGGAAAAGTTGAAGCTGAGGAGGAAGAGAAGACTTGTATCTATGTCGACTAGAGAGAAGTGATGACCTTAGTACTAAGATAGGTATTGAGTTCCCTGCTGAACTGTGAAGAAGACCACAGGGAAAATTTATTCCATACTAAGTATACCATTAAGGGACAATTGTACACCATCTTAGTAGATGAAGGAAGTTGTACTAACATAGTTGTATAGTCCTTCGTGTAGAGGTTAGGTTTGTCAACCTCTAAGCCTCCTCGACATTACAAGTTACATTGGTTCCATGATAAGGGTACTTTGCATGTAACTGAATAGGTAATTGTGACATTTAGTATTGGGAGTGTGTATAGGCACGAAGTAGTGTGTGATGTTGTCCTTATGAGAGCTTCACATTTGTTGCTTAGATGATCTTGATTGTTCAACTGACGTGTTACTTACAATGGGTACAAAAACACCTATGCCTTTGTTATGGATGGAAAGAAGATTATGTTGCAACCCATAACCCCAACCCAAGTAAATGAGACCTATAATTAGCTTAGCCAAGTAAGTAAGAAGAAGGCCCTAGTGATGAGTTGAAGAGAACTTCGAGCTGTTGAGAAGGTCGATGAGCATATGTTTCTATTGATTAGAAGATTACTAGAGATGAGAGATTTGAAAGATGTCTGAGATGAAATCCGAAGGCTGATTGATGAGTTTTTCGACTTATTTCCTGAAGAACTCCCCCAAATTCGAGGCATAGAGTACTGTATTAATCTATAGCTAGGCGTCGCCTTACCGAACCGACTTACATATAGAATGAACCTTGAGCAACTTGTTGAGTTGAAAAGGCAGGTGGACAAGCTCATGGAACGAAGATATGTGAGGGAGAGCAAGAGCCTTTATGCTGTACCAGCTTTGCTTGTCCCAAAGAAAGATGGTTCATGGTATATGTGCATTGATAGCCAAGCAATCAATTGTATCACTGTGAAGTATAGATACCTAATACCGAGGTTTAATGACATGTTGGATGAGCTTCATGGCGCCAAAATATTTTCAAAGATTGATTTGTGAAGTAGTTGCCACCAAATTCGCATGAGACTAAGTGATGAGTGGAAGATTGCCTTTAAGACCAGGCATGGTCTTTATGAATAGTTGGTTATGCTGTTCGGACTTACCAATGTGCCAAGCACATTCATGTGATTAATGAAATCATGTGATGTACCCTTTGATAAGAAGACGTGTGGTTATATACTTTGATGACATACTGGTATATAGTGCCAATCTAAACAACCACGATCAACATCTCCGAGCAATTTTTAATATTCTACGAGTTGAGAAGTTATATGGAAATTTGAAGAAGTGTACGTTTCTCCAAGATGAAGTGATTTTTCCTGGGTTTGTAGTGTCAGGGTATAGATACCCCATTTTTCCCCCCTTTTTTTTTTTTTTTTTAAGAATAAGATAAAGGGTCTTAAATTAGGAAAAAATAAAAAAAAATAAGAAATCTAAAAAAATATAAAAATAGAGAAATAGGAAAAAGTACAAAAAAAAATAGAGGATTTAAGGAATTTAGAAAAAAAAAAAACAAATTTTAATTTAGATAGAATAAGAAGAGAGTCGTTGTGCCTGGGCTTAGATTTGAATCTAGCCCAGGCTGACCTTGTTTATATGTGCAATTTGATTGCATATATGGACAAGGCATAGGGCAATGGGTTAATGGTAAAGCATATAAACATTTGATTGGGTTTAGTTGGAGGTTTTTGGTTCAAATCCTATCAAAGGCATGGAAAGCCTTTTTCTTTTTTTTCAAAGGATACACTACCACATCGTCCACAAATGGCATTGCTACGTGTCGGGGGTTCACTATGTCATGTGCCTTAACATGTGGCACCGTTGGATTGGGTCATGGATGACGAGGTGCCATGTGGCATGACACGAGGCATACCACATCAGTTGCCCCTTATCGTATTAACTGCCACATGTTATGTGAGGATATGTGGCACATAGCTACTGGACGACGTGGTTGATGTGGCACCATGTCAACGCTATGTCAGCTACCTTTCTCTCCCTTTCCCTTCTTTTTCCCTTAATTTCCTCCACTTTCTTGGCATAAAAACAGCTTATACCCCTCACTTTGGATCCATTTTCTGTGTAAATTCTCACATACACGCATGATTTCTTGGTTTGATCTTATTCTAGATATGGCCTTCTTTGAATCAAATATAAGAGTAAGACTAGATTCATTGCTTTCGATGCTCAAATCAACTCTTGAAAATGGAAAAAAGCTGGAAATCATGAACCCGCATTCATGGCTAGATCGGCTAGTAATGGCCTTTTCCTTTTTTATTTGAGCTTGAAATTGTAAAAATGGACCTTTCCAGTCCTTATCTGAAGGGGAACACTGACTTCTAATCGTTCAAACACACTTACGATGCCTTTCTCTCTCTAGCAACACATTCTCTTTCTCTCTACTCAACTTCGAGCAAAACCACCACCATAGCTGGGCTCCTCTAGCTACCAGCTTTTGAAACCACCTACAATCAACCACCGCCATGCTCCCTAGCTACGATTCTAAAATCTACCATGGCTAAGCCCTAACCGCTGCGACACCAACCATACACATCCACTACCATTCAGCTACTCTAAGCCAAACTGAGTACGTAGCTGCATTCACTATATCCCTTAATCTAGTCCCAACTTCTTCTTCCCTTTCAATAGTCACCATAAGCATTGTACTAACCATTACCGTTGGCCATTGCTTCACCCATCATCTAAACACCATTGATTAGTCAAGGCATTGAGCTTACTACCCCCCTCCCCCCCCTAAAAAAAAAAAATCTAATCCTAAATGCATAAAAAAGCCCTCGTCTGCTTATTTCAGTGTCGAGAGCAAGTTGAGATGTTGTTGTTAAACTTCTCCATTGTGCAACCTAAATCCAAGTACTTGACTCGACCTAACTCGATTCGGACCTGCACCTAGCTTTAACTTGCGTCCTAACCTACGCTCCTAATCTAACCTTCGGTCCAGCTTTGGTTCATTTTATTTATTTAATTTTTTTATTTATTTAGTTATTTATTTACTTACTTAAATGTAAATGCCAATGTAAACAAAAAAAAAAAGAAAAAGAAAAAAGGAAGAAAAGAAAAAAAGAAGAAAAAATAAAAGAGTAGTCTAATTTTTTTTATTTATTTATGTACTTATTTTTTTTAGTAAAAATAGATAAAATAGAATAAGTAATAAATAAATAAGATAAAATAATAAAAATAAAAATAAATAAATAGGTTAGTGAATAAGAACTCGTTTTGATAATTAGAAAAATTAGGTTTTCCAAAAATAAAGGGACCCTTTTTAAATTATGATTCTATTTAGAATTTCCAAAAATAAACTCTAATTAGGACCTTTTAGAATAATTTCCTTAAATAAACTTAAAACGGGTAAAAAATGTAAGCTCACCTCCGCCTTTATCTTATTATTACTAGATTTTGACAAGTCCTCTGAATTAGAATGTGATGTGTCTGGGATTAGAATTTACGCTGTCCTGATATAAGAACGACGACCCATCACCTACTACAGTGAGAAGCTTAGTGGTGCTACCTTGAATTATGTTGTGTACGAGAAAGAGTTGTATTCTCTTTTTCAATCTCTTATTGTTTGGCAATATTAGTTGTAGCCATGAGAGTTTGTTATTTATACTGACCATGAGTCATTGAAGCATCTAGGAAGTCAGAACAAACCTTTAAAGATGTAAGCCAGTGGCTAGAGTTTATAGAGAGTTTCTCTTACATGATTCGATACAAGAAAGGAAGTGCTAACGTGATCACCGATGCTTTGTCATGTTGGCAAACCTTATTGACCACTTTGCAGAAAAAATTGCTGGGATTTTCACTTATCATCAAGCAGTATGCTCATGACCCTCATTATGGTCCCATTATTGAGTAATGCTGAGAAAGAGTTGCTGTTACATGATATTATCTTAGGGATGGCTATATGTTCAAGGACCTAAGGCTATGTATACCAAATTGTTCCATACATGAGTTATTGGTGAAGGAGGCTCATAGTGGTGGACTATCTAGTTATTTTGGAGAGACCAAAATAGCTAATCTATTGAAGGAAAACTTTTATTAGCCTAGGTTAGCCAAGGATGTTCATAAGATAGTTAGTACTTATGAAGTGTGCAAGTGAGCTAAGGGGAAAAGAGAGCCTCATGGAGAATATATGCCCTTATCAACACCAACCTTACCTTGGGCTAACCTCAGCATGGATTTTGTCTTAAGGTTGCTTTGGATATCCAGGGGAAAGGATTCTATCTTTGTTGTAGCGAAGCACTTTAGCAAAATGGCATACTTCACTCTGTGCCATCGAACTAATGATGCTTATGTATGCTGATTTGTTTTTGCAGGAAGTTATCTAACTACATGGAGTATTGAAGACTATTGTTTCAGATTGGGACGTAAAATTTTTTAGCTATTCTTGAAAGACTCTTTAAAGAAGACTTGGAACTAAATTTGTGTTCAGTTCTAGTAGCCACCCCTAAACTGATAGTTAGACTAAAGTGGTGAATAGGATGTTAGGCAATTTAGTCAGAGCTGTTATGGGAAAGAATTTGAAAGATTGGGATTTGTGTCTACCGGTTGTGGAGTTTATATACAATTGAACCATTCATTGCACCACTGGAAAGATCCCATTCGAGGTTGTCTATGGCCTCAACCCTACTATCCCCCTAGATCAGATCAGTACCCTCATAGCTACTGAAGAAATTTAATCTAGAGTCAACTGAGCCTAAGAATTGTAAGAGTTGTGAGATACTTTTATTGCAATCTCTCTCATGATCATGATAGAAATGGCAATTTACTTATGGGGATGGATACTAGTGAGTATAGGCGATTGTGGTTATATAGCTATCTCTGTGGTCAAGAAATAGAGATCACTAGGAATGATATTTATAACATCATTGGGGCTAAAGCCGGTGGTGCCCGATAAATGGAAGGAATTAACACTATTGGTTCTGTACTCAATGAAGATGTTTTTTAAGAACAACATATTGGTGAACACAATTGGGCACATAAGCAAAATCTGAGAGCCATTAGGTTACTACTTCATTATCAGATCCTTCATCTTTTCCTTTGTTACAACTATTGTCCTCGAAGTGGTGGACATAAACATGTCACAAAGGGGGACCTATGGCTATTAGGCCATATTCATAATGATGCACGAATTGATTATGCTAATTTGATCTTCTACTGCTTTCGCATGGTAACAAACAAATCAAAGTAGGCTATTCTTCGTTGTAGGCATCTTGTGACTCAGCTTCTTCTACCCAAAGGGCTTATCTTTCCCATTCTAAGCATAACTCCCCATATTAAACCCTTTACCATGTGTCACATTGGTAAGGGTGGATGGAAATTGGATAAGAACACTGGCTGGGTTCACAAAGAACCTCTATCCCCTCTTACTGGCACCACTTCTCAAGAACTTGGTGAACCTATTGATGAAGAGGATGCCGACCCAGTTGCCCCACTTGCTCAAGATGTTCCTCAAGATGAGGACACTTATGTTGGAGATGATATTCCTCCTAATACCCACGCTTTCACTCCTTCTACCGATTAATCTCCTCAGACTCCCTAAGAATCTATCTACACTTATATTGACTAGATGGAGGGTCACCTTCGCACCTACATCGATGATAACATATATCAAATGGAGCAACAGGTTTCATGCCGACAAGATCGTATCTTTTACCCGCTCTTTCAGCATTTCCAGCTCCCATATTCATTCCCTCCACCGACTTTAGGCCCTTATGCTCAACTACTACCTCCTCCTCCCGGGCCTTCTAACAGCTCCACTCTTCCTCCGGATGCTTAGCTTTTATTTTATTTTATTTTTTTTGTACTCAAACTTAGCCTTTTTTTCTTTTTCTTTTTCTTTTTTTTTTTTTTTTTTGCGTTTCTTATGCTATCTCCATTTCTAGCTTTGTCAAATTATAGTGCTGGGTTCATATTATTTGTGGTGTTGTCCTTCTCTATTACTTAGAATGTACCCTAACACGTCTCCCTTTCTTCTTACCCTTTACTGCCTAGATTCTCATCCTTTTGATGAGGCCAAAGGAGGAGAAAACTTAAGACTTCAAACACCCAAGAATTTGTTAAATGTATTTTTTTGCAAATTGAATATGCTTAAAAGTGTCCAAACTAATTGTTTTTGTTTGCAAAATGAATATGCTTGAAAGTGTCCAAACTAAGTAAAGGTGAAGTTTAGTATGTTTGAATTTGTTAAATGAATTTGTTTGCAAATTGAATATGCTTAAAGTGTCTAAACTAAGTAAAGGTGAAGTTTAGAATTTTCTTTTAATAATGGACATGAATTCCAAAACAAAGGATGAATATTCTCAAGTGTTTACTTATGACATCCTTTATAACTTTTAAGGGAGAGCACTTATTGAGGGGGAGCATCTATGAAAGAATTATTTGTAAAAATTTTGTCCTCATCAAAAAGGGGGAGATTGTTAAACTTAGAAGTTTTCATTTTGGTAATTTTGATGAGAACAAATAATTAATCAAATATTACTTCAAAATCAATTTGCAAATTCTTACAAGAACTATATCCTTTAAGGAAATATGGTTAATCTAGGGATTGCCTTTGTAAATTATTAAGAACTAATTCTATCTTTTAGTGAAAGAAGAAGAAGTAATCAAACACTATTCAAGTGCATCTTTTGGCTACTCTGTCTTGAACCGTTCGACTGGTTGTGCTAGAACCAGCTGGCTAGTTCCTTTAAGTATTCTGTGAATAATGGCAAGATAAGGACCATGTAGCTAGTTGCTCATAAACTGACCAGCTGGTTGATGAAGGTCAGTATGCCCTGTTGAACTATGCGACCGGTTGCCCATGAACTATCCGACTGGTTGATGAAGGTTAGTAAGCTTAGTTGAACTGTACAATTGGTGATTTGAGGACCATTCGATCGATGACATCAATTAAACAGATCATTCAGTTGGTTTCCCTTAAACTATCCGACTGGTCCATACAGAAACAAGCAGTTATAATGCATTTAATGCAGATTGTACAAGACCAACGGTTGGATTTTTATGAAGACAGATAAATGCGACTTTGTGAGTAGATAAAGGACAATTAATAGAGATATATTCCTGCAATTATTCCTCTTGCTTACTTGTACTTAATTCCAATTGTCTTGTGCTCAAAATTTGTAATCCTTTGTAAACTCTAGTGTAGTGAAAAGTTTTATATTTGCAACTTTTGCTTAAGAGAGCACTACACTAAGTTTTTGTGAGTTGTTGTGTTTGTGAGATCAAAACTTGTTGAAGATTGGGTGTAAGCACTTGTGCCCTTGAGATTGATATTAATAAATTCGTGTATGAAGACCTCCGTTGAGGCATGGGTGATCATAGAGAGTAGGAAGTGGTTCGAACTCCACGTTAAAATTCCACGCTTGATTTCTCTATCCCTATCTCTTTTATTTTCAGCACATTTCAATGATTTATTTTTATCTTAATTGGTATCGTTGTTGGTTTATGTCAATATTACATTCTCTTAGTTCCTTAATTTAAAGAAATTGGTGTTAAAAGTTGAATTTTGGCATTGAACTCAATTCACCCCCTCCCCCACCCCTTCTTGAGTTTCTAGTGTAGTATTTCATGAGCAGCTAACAACACAACAATCAAATGAACACAGTAACTAACTTTGTTTCACACATGTAAAATAGAGTATAATAGAACTTCAAGAAAAACTACTATAGTTCATACAAAACCTCTACTTTGATACTAAGATGGTGCAAACTGTAAGCAAGAACAGATAAGGTCGATCGCTAGATAGGTCTGAGCTTATAGAAAGCTCGAAAAAGGATCAATGAGGAAAAGTGCGAAAGAGCAAAAACAAAGAATGAAATAGTAAGCAAAACCCACGAACAACTCTAGAGGATATGATGCACTAATGAAACTTTCGAGGACTCATAGCTCAATTCAATATGACGCACGAATTAATCCGATGAGGTTATTCGCTACCTAACCTGACTTAAAGGAAAGGATAAGAGTAATGCTGAGAGTAAACAAATAGTATTTACGCAAGGAAAAAGTACTCAAAGAGTGTATATTAAGAGTGATTTGATGTTGTTACAGTTACAAGTACGAGGGCATTTATACCCATAAATTAGGGCAACCTGTCTAAAAAGGAAAAGACAAAAAAGGTATTTCCTGAGAAAGTAATGTACAAGATATAAAAGAGTAAAAATAAATTTACAAGAAAAATAATCATTGGTGTAATGGATTCTACACATGATATTCTACATGTGGCGATGCTACATTAGCGAGGTCATTAGAAGATGTAGACAAAAAGTACGAACAAATGGGCTTATCCGAGTAGGGATGGCTTAGTTAGTCTAAACTCTCTCTCTCTCGGCTTCCCAACAAGGAAGATGCCGAGTAATTGGTTGGCTTTGCATTGGAGAGTAACCATCAACTCAACATACTATGGAAAAATGGGTGGTCATACGGCACGGTATAAAGAGTGACTCAGCAAGGAAGTACTCAGCCTCGGTAGGCATTGGTTGGAATAGAAGGATTCGTCGTGCCAACCCCTCTAATCCTCGGACTTGGTTATGGGTCAGAGATCCAATAGCTTAACTCCTATCAGGGCTTGTCTCCCTTTATAGTCATGACTTACTGGTTCAGGCGTCAACTAATCACGTACCCATAATTGAGAAATTTAAAGCATTTAATCTTTCAAGTCTTCCTTCCTGAGCTCTAAACTTGGTCCCTTCGAACCTTAGTCTCCTTGGCCTTGCCTTTACCTTAGCCTTCTTCAAGTTTGTTCAACACTTATTCTTGGTAGTCTACCTAGGAACTGCTTAGTGTTTAGTCATTTCTAACTTAACTTAACATGTCATTCCTATTTAGCAACACGGGTTGGCTACTCGGCATTTAGCTAGTCTGTTGTGCCTCTGCCTTTTGACTCTCTATGTCACCCTGATGGCATTGTCTAGAGTCGCAAGACTTTGTAGCTCCATTATGTTACCTATCTTAGTTTTTAGCCTAGAAACGAACCGCACTATAGTTTGTGTCTCAGGCTCGTTAACATCACATCAAATCATGAGTAATTGAAACTCTCGGACATAGTCGTACACTGATCTACTATTTTATCTCAAGTCTTGAAGATATCGTAAAATGTCTTGTTTGTAGTGTTCGAGACTGAACCTACTTCTCAAGACTCTCTTCATTTCATTCCATGTTTGGACTTCTTGTCGAGCTCTCAGGCAAACACTCTATAACTTATTCCATCACATTACTACATATCTAGAAAATTCCAATGCAGCCACTCGAATACGAACAACATCTTCATAGTCATAAAAGTCAAAAATATTTTCAATCTTCTCTTCCCATTTTAGGTAGTCATCAGCACTACTAGACCCATTAAAGCTTGAAATCTGTACTTTGAGATGCTCGACTCTCTTTGAAGCTCTAAACTCACATTAGTCTATCCCAACATATTGCTCCTCCTCCTCATACTCTTCGACTTCATCTAACTTGAGTCTCCTTCTTATAACTCTATCAACATAATGGGGTGGTGCTTGTTACTCATTCATTTATCGTCTTAGCCTATCTTCCATTCCTCAGCCCTATTTTATGACAACTCTCTCTCATAGCCTAGTCTCTAAGACCCTTTATACTAAAACAGCTAGATTAGCCACAATAAGGCAAGGTCTTGTATCTACTCATCAGTAGTACATGGTGTTTAATGGGTAACACAATCACAACCATGAGCATCATTATCGGCATCATTAATCTCTCCCTAAACACTAAGGTTCAACATTCTCAAAACGAAGCTTTAGAAAACACTCTTCACGCGAGAAATTCTTATGCATACGAAAAATACCAAACAAACAGTGAACTATGAACTTACTCTATTCTTCCAAATGAAACAAAGTATATCAAACAACAAACTAGTAGAAATTATCACAACACAGCTTTCTATCATAACTTTAAGCTTTGATACTAGGATTATATGATATACCTAAGAGCTCAATTATTATTAGGACTTACCATAGGAAATGAGAACCAAATAGGTCCTTCGAAGTAACAAAGAAAAAATAGAATGGAAAGGTCGGCAAAGTGACTTCAGTAGCTAACATGAAGCTGCTCGGAGGATATGACTCACCTATGAACACACACAACTTGGCACCTCATTTGATGTAACGCATAAGTTAATGCTAAGGTCCACTCGCCACTAATCTTGAGCTACTCGACAAGATTAGATAAAAGTATATGGAAATGGACTTAGAGAGGAATGTCTCATAAGGACCAAGTATAAGCAAATTGTCTATTAGGAATTTAAGATAACTCTGGCTATAAGTAGAAGGGGCTATTTATAGTAAGTCCTTAGGGCAACATTACAAATAAAGGGAATTACAAAAAGGTATTCATGAAAAGTGATTCCTAGTACATATGAAAAGGGGTAAATAGGACAAATAACATAAAGAGAAAATAGTGCAGTATCGGATGAAAAGGACAGGTGGTAGCTTGTCAATAATCCTTTATTAAGGAATCTTTTGGCATAGCAGTTGAGTCGGATCATGATGTAGTACCCTTAAGGGTTGCCGAGATGAGTAAAGGTTGCCATAAGTATGAGTAAGAGGCTAAAAGAAAAGTACTTGGCCAATAAGAGCCTATGCCTTGACACTCAATAGGAAGTTCTCAATAGTTGAAGGTTTGAGCAGGATCTGATGTATAGGGCCTTAGTTCACATTCTTGGCAAAGAGGCCTTAGCAAGAGAACAATCGGCATTAGCATAAAGGATAGAGCAAAGTAGGGTGCATCCACTCAAAGCTCTCAAAGAGTTCAGCTACCATTCTTTTGTATATGATTTCTCATCCTCGGCAAGTTGACGAGAGAAAATTCTCCTGGTGAGGGACTAGAAGCCTCTAAGACATGCGCAAGTAAGTAGGCTAGAGGTCTATAGCCCATCAAGTCTTAAATCCTTGAGAAAATATTTGCATCTTCAACCAATCATTAGTTTGATACTCTAGAGGTGTAAACTTTAGTAATCTGTTGAACTCGGCTTCATACTACTTAACAGTACATATCCCTTTTACAATATCCAATTAATCCTTACTATACTTCACCCTTAAGCCTCCTAGAAAGTAAAATGCTGGAAACTCACGTTTGAAGTCTTCCCATGTAATTGGCCCTCTTAAACTTTATTGCTTGGATTCCTACCAGGAACGTACCCGCATCTTTAACAAGTAAGTACCGTAAGTAAGTTAAAGATGTAGTGATACCTCGATTGCCTCAAATGACCTCTCTACTTGATTAAACTAGTATTTAGCCTCATCGAGCCGACTTGCAACACCCTTGAAATATTTATTATAGTGAATGAATTTTGGTAGGATATTGCACTACTATCGGAAATCAAGGTGTACTAGAGGTATAACTCTTACTAAGTCAACTGGTGGTGGAAGAGGTAATGGTGGTAGAGATAGAGGCGGTGGAGGTAGCTATGGCTAAGGAACCTCTTCAACTATTATCGAGGGCAAAGCCTAAATAGGTGAAGTATGCTCCCAAGCCAAAAAAGTCCTTAACAATTAATTTTGTGTAGTAATTGCAACTAAAATTTCCTCAATGGGGTCCTGCAACACACCTTATTCTCCTTCATGAGCAAGTGGGGTCCTATTAACTAATATGAATTAAACCACTAGACCTTTGACCTAAGCCTAAGCCTGAGGGCTAGAAATATAGCCAGGCAAATTCTTTCCTTACGATCTACCACTAAAGAGTCCAAGCTGCTATAATCCACCGACTTAATGTCCTACTAAGTCAAACATTCTTGTATTCGTTAATGTCTCCAACTATTGAACAATAGCTCAACAAATCCAACCACCCATCCAGTTGACTTGAATCCAAACCGTACTGAATGTATCAGAGGTGAATTCACCTCGAAATAATTATCTGCTCATCTTGGTACAACCAACCTACCACGTTTGTTTGGTACCTTGGCGCGGCAAATACCAAACTAATCATACAAAATTGTCTTTTTTGTTGGAAAGCCATCCATCCATCCATAAGGAGTTATGTATCCAAGCAACCATGTAACAAAACCCCCTATACAAGATACTCATTTTGTTGTATTTTCAATTGTACCCTTTATTATTTCTTATACATTACTTCTTTTAGATACAACCTTTCATGCCTCGAATAGAAGCTATCGTAACAGTACCATCATATAAATTAACCTAAAATAGAAACTAACTCACAATTGCTATTATAGATATAGTTTACACAAGACGTATACAACTCAACTAGCTTGAGGCATTCAATCTAATACCTGTCAATGATCAAACCTGTAGTATAACTTTTCAAAATACCAACTCAATATGACTTGCTTAACTCCGTAAATTTAATGCTTTAAACTTAGAATCAAATTCGAAGAACCAATGGTATTCCTTAGGCTTAATCAGAACGAAGAAATTAAAATTGAGAAAATTTTAAATCGAAACCTTAAAAATGAACTTAAAAAAAAAAAACCTAGAGATAAAGTTCTATGAACCCTAATAACGTACAAAGACTCTAAACCCAAGTATACGTGACCATAAATTAAAAATTTGAATTAATAAACTTTGAACGCAATAAAAACCCTAAATTGAAACATTTTACTTAAATTACATAAATTGCACAAACTTGATAACAAATTGTAGGAGATATTTACAAATGATAAGATCAAACAAATTAAGTCAATTAAGCTAATAAATTAATAAGATTACTAATTTATCTCGAACGATACATTTTCTCAAAAAATAACACTAAAATCGTAAGCGTACCACAAAACCCTAAAACAAATTAGAAACTATAATTTAGTGTCAAAAGCCCTAATTTAATTAATAAACTCTAATTATATAGCCACATTATTAAGTAATTACTAATAATTCACTAAATTGCTAGAACAGCCTCAATTTGTCTTCTAAAATCGTAATCGATTAGAGATAATCAATTCCAACCCTTAGAAGCCCTAAATTATTTAGATAAATTGATCCAATGAGCTTAATTAGCTTAATTAAATATGAAAAAAACCTAAAATATGTCTAGCTATGGTCATCTACACTAGTAATTAAAGTCATAAGCTTAAATTGCATTCTAATCATCTACATACATTCATGCATCATAATTAGCTAAAGATAATCACAATTAACTATATAAGACAAGATAATTAGTTGGGAAAACAAGGGATCACTCACCTTTAGTAGACAAACCATTGCCTCAAATGGCAAAAATCATAAAAAGCAAATTGATCCCCATTTGTGCTTGTACCATGCAACCAATAAGGGAAGGAATTTGTTCCTCACCATACCCACTCATAATTGACCCCTTCTTGACCCCTCCATCTGCATTTTACTTCATCTTATTCAAAAACAAAGGAAAAACAAGAAGGAAGGAAATAGGAGTAGGCTTCTCAAACCTGACTACACACCCGAACGCCCCAAGCTATAACTCTCTACCACCACCTTCAAACGACACAAAACCACTTACATTTGAATCCCCTTTCATCCCCCTTTCTTGCTGATAAACATGTTTTACCAAAGAAGTTCGTTTTGTTTTCCAAAAACGAAGTGAAATGAGACCCTTCAAATTTCCACCAACGTAAACTTACACCTTTTCAACTTTCCATCTAGTTTGAGTTTATAAGCATCGTTCTTAGGCTTAATAACTAAGGAAAAAATTATTAAAATGCCATCTTTATTTACCATGTTTACATGCCTATACATGTGCATTTTTTTATTTATTTATATTGTAGTAAACATGTTACGTATAACTTTAGAAGCACATAAGTTATAGTAAAATGACAAATTGAAAAAAAGTAGAAGAATCATCATCATATCTTCATTCCATACTAGGGCCAAAACATATGTATGTATATACCCACTATATTTTTTTTATTTCTCATGTTTATTTTGCTAGGAAATGGTTTTAAGTGCATTTTAGTGGTAGTTTGATACATGTTCTAGCAAATTAAGTACATAATGTGTAGAAAGCCATAGGAAATCATCTTAAACCAACCCAAACATGTTGAACAATTTACTGTAAAATGTTTATTAATAGGTTAATCACATGATTCATTAAAGATAGTTAGGATTTAGGACTTAATCTTACAAGATAAGAGGCTAAATAAGATCTATAGTGAGTAGTTAAACCCAAAATAGACAATAGGTTTAAAAAAACCCACTTGATACTCGATGAACCATTAGTATTATATTTATAACTCATAATAAAATGGGTCATTTAATCATTTTAGTAAACTATTAGGCCTACTAAATTAGAATAAAGTCAAGATATGAGCCTTAGGACATTAACTAGTCCTAAATTTAACTAAAAGGCCCACAAACCAAGCCTTGAGCCCACTTAATCACTCATGACCAAATCTGTAACTTTATGAAAAGTGGATTAAACTTAAAGCCAATTATTAGCTTAAGTCAAAAAAGGTAAGTAGAATTGGGCCTAAGGCCTTAAATTGCAAAATGAGCCTAAAAAGCCTTAAGAAAACCAAAATACAAGCCTAGATAATATATGACCAGATCTAAACCTAACTTAAAAAGACTCAAAGGAAGATATTCAAAAGGCCTATTAAACATTAAGGCCCTAAAATCAAGATAAGCCTAAAAGAACCAAGAATAGAGCCTAATAACTTAACAACCAAATCTAATCCCTAAATTAAAAGACTCATAAAATAAAATATAAATGGCCCATTAAGTCTAAATGCCCATTAAAGCCATCCCCCATAGGCCTCTTGGTAAGCTAAGGCCTTAAACTAGTAAAAATAGCCTATTTAGGCCTAAGAGAGCAACGCCTGGGCCTAAGGTATAAATTTGAAGTGTTGGATAGGAAAAGTCCACTTAAAATACTTAAAAGGAAACCCAAAATATTAAGTATAAGGCCTAAGATCAAAAGCTAAGCTCAAATCCCAAAACTAGGCCCAAGCCTTAAAGTAACCAAACTCACCATTTGGGCCCATGAAGTTGTAAGGCCCAAACTGAAACCTTGCTGACCCAAAAGCCTAAAAATAACCTCACCAAATGAAAGAACACTCAAAAACGATGAAAATCAACTATAAGAATGTGAAATTCTAACTTAAAACGAGAAAATTATGACTAAGATATGAAATAAGTGGAAATAAGGAAATTATGATGAGACAAGCAAATAGATTACATTTAAGATAAGTCTTATTTACTTTAGTTACCTTACTTAGGTAAATTGGGATACTAAGTTCAAGACTACCGACGACTACTGGGAATACTTAACTCCATAGATGAGTGAGTATACCGCCCCCTATTTTACTTTGTTTTGTGCTTGTACTTAGTGCACTATCTAATTATATATGATAATTGAACTTGATGCATGTTGGGGTATATGGGAACTTGTGTGTGCTTGTTCTAGTTGAATTATACGTGTAAAATATCTTAAGATATTTCAAACACCCTTGTTTGCTGCATTAGAATGTAGGGCATTGGAGTGTTTAAAATATACTTACTTAACCACCCCATGAATCTGGAATTAATAAATATTCGGCCTTTAATTAAACTGGACACGCATTACATCTTACAACATGAGTTAAAAGGCATCAGCACCACATAGTAGAGCGGGAGATCATACTTAGATGGATCCATATCGATATTATGTATTGCGATTGTTTATTGTACAACATATTTTGTGTGACATGTTCTTACCTCGACCTTTGGGAACTACTCAGCTCCAAGGAGTGCAACCGTCTACTTGAAGCCAAGCCATGTTTACTAACGGGGGTGGTTATATTGTTAAGAGATTTTGTATTGGACATGGATACTGGTGTCTTAACGTACCTAGGTACTTCCTAACTCGGGCAACGGTAGGCATTAAAATCGTACTGTATACAGTTATCAGCCGACTATATATATTGTTTACATTGCATATGCTTGTATAGTTACTCACTAAACTGAATGTAGCTTACCCCCCTAATAGTTTATGTTATAAGTCTTACAAAGTTGGGGTTTGGCTAAGATTCAAGTACAAAGTGTGCCATCAGGCTGAGAAAGTAAAATATAAGTTTAGGGAAGCAAGTAGTATAGTCGAATTAAAATTTTAAGGTATTTAGTGGCATTATGATTGTCGAGATGTAAATACCCTTTCTTATTATTTGGTAGGTGATTCTGACTCTTTGCGGTCTTGGTGGATTATGGATTATTGGGTTACCCTAGTTGCTTATATAAATAAGTAAATATAAGTAAAATAAATAAGCACCTTTAGAAACCTAATAATTAAAGTCTTGCAACTTCTGGCTTGTAAGGCGTTCTTTATATCATGGGTGCACACGTGATATAAAGATTTAAGAAAAAATTACTAGCCTCCCTTATAGGGCCTTACATTCAACCCTAAGTTACCCCTTGATCACACCCCAATGCCCTCAACTGACCAAGAAGATCCAGAAGCAAGAACTAGAGCTCAGTCCATCCAACTGGTTTACCAATACATTGACTAAATTGCTAAGAAGCTAAAACAGAAAGGCAAAGGAAGGAAGACCAAATAGTTTCAGCCTAGTAACCAAGTATGGCTACAGTTGAGCAAGGAAATGTTTCCCAACAAGAGGAAGAACAAGCTGTCTACCAAAGCTAAAGGACCATTCAATATACTCTAGAAGATAAATGATAATGCATACCAGTTAGAGCTATTAGAAGACTTCAAAGTGCTTGAAGTGTTTAATGTTGCCAACCTCAGCTCTTGCTAACTCAATAAAGAATTGAATGAGGATCAGTCGAATTTGATTCCAAATCCCAATTAACCTGGTGAAGATGATAAGAATCAGAGCATCGAACCTCTGACTTGAGCCTGAGCTCGAGGGCTTAAAGTATGACTAAGTGAGTTCTTCTATGTCAACTCAAGCTTAATGAGTCCCAGCAGCTTCAATCCACCAGTTTGCTGCCTTGTTCAAGTTAAACCCTCCCAAACTTATCAATAGTCTTTAATTGTCGACCTAAGATACGCTTGAACAACAACTCAACCCATTTGATCGCTAGTTTAGCCAACCTAAATATGAACTACTCTAAGCATGTCTAAGATGAACTCACCTTAAAAGAACTACTAATCTTACTCGACAATCGCCAGCCTAACGACATAGTTTGTTTATTTTAGCTAAAAATTCACCCACCAACCAATAGCCATGTGTCCAAGCAATCATATGATAGAATCCCCCATACAAGATGGATACTTTTCTTGATTTTCTCTTTATGCCCTTTTCCATTCTTTATATATTACTTATTTAGGACTTTACCCTTTTTAATCGTTTCCATTTATAGTTGTTGCCATAATATTTTAAGTATAAATACCTATTGTAAATGTAGCCCCATCATCATCATCAGATATTGAATATATTGCATTATCCCTTTCGTAAGTATTCCTTTTTACTTACTTCATTATTATCCTAACCTTTAAGCAGGGTTAGATAGTGAGTACCCTCATTGGACCAACTCATGAGTCATATCGAGTTAAGCCATGAGTTCTTGATAGTTCCGAGGTGCATCATATCCTTCGAACAGGTCATGGTTCTACTCATTTGTATCTATATTCTTATGCATCTCTACCCTTGTTTTTCAAGCTTTCTACAAGCTTAGACCCACCCCTTACGACCGGCTTTGTTAGTCCTTAACATAGGTTGTATCGAGTTTGAGTGTCATGAAGTGCCTAAGAATGCTAAGACTAAGCTTACTGTGTTAGGGTTTACTAGCAGTGATGCTATGTGGTGAAAGAATTTGCAATTCACCCAAAGAAGAGAAGGAGAGCACAAGATCAAGAATTAGGACGAAATGAAGAGAGAAAAGAGGAGGAGATTTGTTTTGAGCTACTAGCTACAAGATGCCTTTAAGAGATTGTAAGAGGTAAGGTAAAGAGGATTTAGTGTTGATGTGTATGTAAAGGAATTCTAGATATTAATGATTTGTTGTGAAGTTTTTAAGCCTAAAGACCAAACTGTATCTTGATTCATTAGTAGATTGAAATATGAGATTGGAGATATTCTGGAGACTATTGATATTAACACACTTGATAAGGTAATTCAAGCTACCTAAAGGATTGAGAGGCACCAAACGAGAAGATTTCAAGCTCCTATTAATCGACTTAGCCTTAACTGATCTGTTTCAAGCAAACCTGTGTAATAGGAACCAAGTAAAGTTGCTGAGATCCAACTTACTCCAATAGCCCAACCAAAGGAGAAAGAAGTGCTGAAGAAGTTTGAGAAAGGACAAAGCTCTGGTTGAAAGACTAGTGAGATCAAATTCTTCAATTGCCAAGGGTTTAGACATATGACCACTTAATGTCCAAATAGAAGAACTATGGTGATTAAAAGAGAGGCACTAACCATTAAGGCCGATAGTATTAATGAGGAAGTGGAAGAGCTAAAAAGGATCGGACAAAGTGAATTGTCTGAGGAGGAGGAGATTATCTACAGTGAACAAGGAAACTTCATGCCTATAACTATGGTACTGAGGAAAGTAATGAGTGTAAGCCGAACACCAAAAGATGAGCAATAGGAAAATTTGTTCCATATTGGCTGTAAGGTAAATGGATCATCATATGCATTAATTGTTGACAGTGGCAACTATACTAATGTAGCATCAACATTTTTAGTCTAGTAATTTACGCTATTGACCAAGCCCTACCCCAAGCCTTATAAGCTATACTAGCTCGATGATAAAAAAGCCTTATAAGTAAACAAGCAAGTGGTTGTGCCAATCTGTATTGGAAGTAATCGAGACGAGATGCTCTGTGACGTATTACCTATGAGTACCTCTCATATTCTACTTAGTAGACCATGGATATTCGATAGTGGGGTTATATATGATGGTAGGAAGAACACTTGTTCATTAGAACATGAAGGAATGAAGGTGAAGTTAAGCCCTATGATCGCCGTATAAGTTAAAAACATGCAAACTTAACTAAATAGAGTTCTGAAGAAGGAGGCATTGGTGATGACCTGAAGCAAGCTGATGAGAGAGATGAAGCTAAAAGAGCTAACCTATTTACTAGTTAGAAGGTTACTTAAGATGAAAGAATTAATTAAGGATTTGGTACCTGCCGAGGTGAAAGCCTTACTGCATGAGTTTACCAACCTATTCCCAAGTGAACTGCCAGAAGGTTCACCTATAACTAGGAGCTACACTGTTGAACAAGCTTACGTATAGGATGAATTCGGAACAAGCTGCCAAGCTACAAAGGTAGGTAAATGAACTGGTGAAGAGAGGATATATCCTAGAGTCCTTAAGTCCGTGTGTTGTACCATCCTTATTAGTGCTAAAGAAGGATGGTATGTGTAGGATGTACGTAGATAGCCGAATTATAAATTGAACATTAAGTATAGGTACCCCATACCAAGACTTGATGACATGCTCGACGAGTTACTTAGAGCAAGAATCCTTTTAAAGGTCGATCTTAAGTTCAAACACCATCAAATCAGAATGCAGGAGAGAGATGAGTGGAAAACCACATTTAAGACTCACAATGGATTGTATGAATGGCTTGTAATGCCATTCAGACTATCAAATGCGCTAAGGACATTCATGAGACTAATAAACCATGTGCTTCAAGAATTGGTTAAGAAATTTGTTGTATATTTTGATGACATTCTAATCCACAACCCTTGCTTAGAGATTTACTGTGAGCATCTCCAAATAGTTTTCTCTAAACTTCGTACCAAGAAGCTTTATGCTAATTTAAAGCAACGTGACTTTTGTTGACTTAAAGTAATCTTTTTAGGATTTGTTATGGGTAATGGTGGTATACAAGTTGATGATAAGAAGGTAAGGGCAATTACCGAAGAGCCTATGTCAACGTATTCTGCCAATGAGCAAAGCTTCCGTAGCTTAGCATCATTCTATCACCAATTTATAAGAAATTTCAATATTATTGTAGCCCCACTCACCAAGCTATCAAAGAAAAAATGTTGAGTTTAGGTAGGGAGAGAAGGAGCAGAGAAGTTTTGAGGATATAAAGATAAAGTTGACTACTGCCCTTATCTTAGCTCTTTCGAACTTTGACAATGTATTTGAAGTAGAACATAATGCATCCAAATTGGGCATAGGAGCTGCATTAATGTAAAAAAACCAACCTATTGCCTACTTTAGTGAGAATCTCAAAGGAACTACACTCAACTATTCTATATATGATAAGGAGTTCTACTCCTTAATCCAAGCTTTAACAATCTAGCTACATTATTCATTATCTAAAGAATTTGTAATCTACACTAATCATGAATCTTTAAGATATTTGAAGAGCTAGCCTAAGTTGTTTAAAAGATAAGCCAAGGAGGTTAAGTTTATGGAGCAATTTTCCCATGTTGTTAAGTATAAGAACAATAAGAACGATAAGAACAATGTAGTGATCGATGCTCTATCAAAAATACATTCCCTCTTAATAGAATTGTAGACCCGATTACTCTCATTTTATATGATCAAAAACTTATATGCTAAGGATCCGCATTTTGGCCCAATCTATGCCGGGTGTTGTAGATACCTCATTTTTGCTATCCTTAGGATTTCTTTTTTTTTTTTTTATTTAGCTAAGTTAAAAAAAATAAAAATAAAAATAAATGAAAAATAAAATAAAAAAATAAAGTGTCAAGTTGAGTCGAGTCGTTTAAGGTTGGATTAGACAATGGTTGAAGATATCCATTTAATTTAATAAATTTCGAGTCTTGAATAGTTAGGCTTCATTTAGAAATATTTTTAGTCCAGTATAATTTAAAGTGAATTTTTATCTAATTTATATTGGGCTAAATAAACTTAAGATTTATTAAATGGCTTAGTGTATATTTTAGGTTAAATCAAAATGGACCAAACTAGGCCTAAGATAGAAAGCCTAAATAAGTGTAGGGTTTCTAGTAACTAAATTAAATCTTTAATGAATTTAATAAATTCAAATCGGGTATTATCATATCTTTCGAATATTAGATTTGTTAAGATTAAATCTATAATAAAAAAGATCCAAAAAACTTAAATTTATGGTCTATAAATAATGGGTAATGACATGTAAAAAAAAATTGACGTTTTTTAGAATTCACAATACAATACATAATTCCCTACACAATTCAAACACTCTTCATGTACATAATTCCCAGCATTCAAATACACCTAAATTCACTAACTTAATCACGTACTCACAAACATCCCATCGTCCACAGTCCAAACACCACACATACACACACACACATCCAAACACTCTCTCATACACATACATATGTCCTAATACTCAACATACACATACATCCTAACATTCAACATACACACATGGTCAACACTCAACACTCATACATGCTCAACGCACTCACGCACACACAATGACAACTCACAATACACATACATGCTTCACTTATGCATAATACAACATCTACTATCCACGACCTGTTACAATTCATACAACTACATACGTCCAATCATGTACATGATTCAACCCTTTAAGGTAATTAAAAAAATTATTTTAGTTAGTTATTTATTTTGATCTTTTAGTTAATCAATTTATTTTACTAACTTATTTTTTTTTAGTACGGTTTTTTTTATTTTAATAATTGTCGTGCTGTTTTGCAACTTTTAGATAAACCGTGATTTTTTTTCATAAATTTTATTTTTTTAAGTTAAGTTGCATTTTTTAACCTAAAAGTGCATTTTTTTTTAAAAGGTTACATATCTTTTCTCCAAGACTTATATCTTCAGAGAAGATAAGTATCCATATCTTTGTATATATTACATTTAAGGTTTAGAAAAGATTAATTTCTTTTACACATAATAGTTTGTTTTTTAAATAAAAAAATCTTAATTGAAGTTTTTCAAAAGATTTAGTTAGTTAAGGTTTTCTTTTTTTTTTAAAAAAAAAGTTTCGTAAAGTTAGATCTTTTAGGTTTTTTTTTTTAATAATAATTTGATAACTATCTTAAATATGGATCGACTTCTTTTTTAAAAAAAAAGATCTACTGACTAAATCTTTTCTTAAAAAAAAAAAAAAACTATGTTAGTTTAGTCTTAACTAGTAGGTACATCAACACCTTCAAGGCAACCATAAAAAAATAAAAACTTTTTTTTTCTTTTTCTTGAAAATTTGAAATAAAAAATCATAAAAAATTCATTTACACTTTTGTATATCTATACATATCTTAACATTTTTAGAAAAATTATAAAAAATAAAAGCCTATTAGTTTTTTTTTTATCTTTACATGATAACTTAGTTTTAATAAGTTAGCCCCCAAATTTAGATTTTCTAGTTTAATTTTTTTTAGAAAATTCACAAGCTAATAGCTAAATTAGGGTTTTTCCATTTAGAAACCCTAATGTGGAAAAACCCTAATTTCACTTTTTACTAGTTTAATTAGTTGGCAACTCCAATTTTTTTAAAAAATAAAAATTATCTTTCCTTAATTTAATATCAAGTAATTTATATTAAGCGAGCTAAGCTTAATATAAATTAAATTAAAAAAAAAAACCAAAATAGGGCTTGACAAGTATGAAGATGGCCAAACATTTGATGACTATCATAGGAAGGGCAGATACTTATTTAGTAAGAGGAAATTGTATGTCCTGGCCTATACTATAAGAGAGTTGTTGGTGTGCAAGGCATATGATGGAGGATTGTTTAGATATTTTGGCAAGCATCGAACTTTTAAGGTGTTAGCCTCTAGATTTTTTTGGCCAAGAATGATGAAAGATGTCTAAATTGTACTAGAAAGTTGTACTACCTATAAAAGGGCTAAGAGCCAAGCTGAACAAGGACAATATCTACTCTTGCCAATCTTAACCAAACCATGGTCCAAGCTAAGTATGGACTTCATGTTAGATCTACCAAGGACGTCTTGAGGGAAAGAATCCATCATTGTAGTCATGGACCGTTATAGCAAGATGACACACACTTCAGCTATCTCTTTTCTTAGGAATGAAAAAAACTCGACTCAAGACATTTGTTTCACTATATGTATAACAATTAGTAGCAAATTTTCATGCAACATGCCATGCATGACCAATTTTATTTAGATTGCAATATACTTAGGTTAGTTTTTTTTTAGGTAATCAATCAATTATCACAGACAGTCAATTCCCTATAAAACATGCAACAAACAATTTTGAACTTTTCACTGTTAATTATGTTACTTTGTCATCATATCAACAGACAAACAAGCACATGCATAACCCCAATGCTCCATACATCCAATTATTATCTTCTTTTAAATGTAGCAATAATACAATCATAGATTAGAGTAATAGTCAATAAGGCACTCATTTGTCCATCAATATCAATCAAAGTAATCTTTAAAATACTTAGTAACTCATCTACACCACCTACAGTACAATTTGTCAACAGTAAAAATATGTATATTAGTTACCATGATCAAAGGGTTCTTAAATTAATTTTTTTATATACTATTGTTATCTTATTATTTCACTTTCTTATACATGGTGCAATTTGGCCATAGTTAATAAATCTTCTTATTATATTATGATCTTATCCATGTTCTGAATTATATATCTTAAGATTGACTAAGAGTTACACAATTTAACTTCTTATTAATCAATATAGATTCCCTATTTATCCCTAAGGGTAGCACATGCATTTAGGCTTCTAGCCTCCATAAAATTGTCTTATATTATTTTGTAATCTTTCATTTTTACTATATTTGATATAATTAGTATATTAATACTCTAAATGACGATGAATTTTCTAATATCTTAATTATATTATCTTAATTGTAATTAGTACCTTAATCACCTTCTTAATGACCTTTACATATCTTAACTAGTATGATTATGGAAGTCTCTTATTATCTCCTAAACCTCAATATTGTCTTGTATCATACCTTAATCAAATTTTAAAATCAATAAACCTACTATTCCATATGTTGGTCGAAACTCTAGATGTCCATATCTATATCTTTATCATCTTGTTATCACTTCTTAAGCACTAATTTTTCAAGAAAGCTTATACACATGATATTATATGTAATTTAGAGCTCATGAAATAAGAAAGAATGTATACACCTACTTATATGTAGTGCCAACTTTAGTGCAAGAAAAGAAGTACTTATCTTAGTATTTTCTTAATCAAATATAAGATTTACCTATTTATTATAATAATATCCCATGATCAACATCAAGTGTTTAGTGATTATGATAATCAAATGCAGTGTCAGTGTTTTCTACAATAATTTATGAGTGCTTTTTATTTCATTCTAAAGTATAATCTATATATGCTAAACCTTAAACAAGTTGGAATACTTACTAATTATGGATTGCCTTGTTAGAGCTTTGAGGACTTCAAAAATGAAAATTGAATGAGGAATAGAAAAGTTTAGTGATGGCAAGGAGAAGGAGCCTTTAGGACCACAATGAAAATGAAAGAACAAAGGAAAGAAAGAAGGAAAGTTGGTTAGAATGTGGTCTTGTATCTAACAAGCAACCTTTAAGTCAAAACTTGTGGTAGAAGAGAATTGTAACTTAAAAAGGAAGATGTAAAGCCAACACTTTTTCAACAAGACGAACATGGTAATTTTGACTTTCTACTTCCTTATTTCTCCCATGTATTCATGGCAAAGAAAGGAGAAAAGCTCTAATTGTTTTGTCTTCCCTATTCATTATATTATCTTATCCATTTTAGTTTAGCATGTGATAAAAGTTTTGAATTCCCCTTACTCTTATTGAAGTCAAGGCATGCATGGGGGGTTTGGTTCATCACTTCCTCATTTATTATCTTTGTCTTATATTCATCAATTCTATTATTAGTAAAAATATCTATCAATTGAGTTGTTAATTTCTTTAATAGTTTATAAGTATTTCAATAATTTGCACCATATATAAGAAGTAAATATTGATTAGTAATTAGTTTTACTTATAATTCTATGAATAACCTACTTACTTTATCAACCTAAGGTTTCCTAAATAGTTTATCTAAGATTCTTTATTCTACTACACTATGGAAATTCAATTTGTAAATCTTACTTAGTCTACTAAATAAATTTTCATATACTAACTTTTATAATCTTACTCCTAAATTTCTAGGGGTTACAACCATGGTAATAAAAGGGGAAATGCCAATCGTCGAGGTTAATAATACTGATGAAGATTTGGAAAAGGAGAGAGACACTGAATAATCTAACCTGTTCGAAGAGGAAGATGTAATCTATAATAAGGAAGGAAACTTTATGCCAACAATTATGTTTTTTTAGAAGAGTAATGAGTATTAGCCTTGCTCCCGAAGATGAACAATGTAAGAACTTATTTCATATTAGGTGTAAGGTTAAAGATATATTATGTACACTTGTAGTTGACAGTAGGAGTTATACTAATATGGCTCTGTATTTATGGTATAACAATTGAAATTACCAACCTTACCCCATCAAAAGCTATATAAGTTATGTTGGCTTAGTGATAAAGGAGCCTTACAAGTCATCAAGTAAGCCCTAATGTCGATCGACACTGGCAAATACCAAGACAAGTTATTATGTAATGTCTTACTCATGAGTGCTTCCCACATTCTATTAGGAAGGTCATAGTTGTTTGACTAAAGGGTAGTGTATAATGGATTTTAAAATACTTGTTCATTTGAACATAAAAGGAAGGAAGGTGAAGTTAAGCCTAATGACCCCTAATCAGGTGAAAGTCATGCAAGTTTAGCTTAGTTAAGCTTAAAGGAAGGAAGGCCTTGTGATGACTAGAGCCAAGCTTTCACAATAGATGAAGTCTAATGCATTGACCTATATGTTAATCCAAAGATTGTTCAAAGTGAAGCAACGGGCCATTGAACTTCCTATCGGAGTGTAGAGGTTACTTGAAGAATTCACTGATCTATTCCTTAAGGAGTTACTAAAGGGACTATCATAGATTTGAGATATCAAGCACACTATAGATTTGCAACCAGGAGCTACATTACCAAACAAGCCTACTTATTACATGTACCTTGAACAATCTACCGAGCTATAGAGGCAAGTTAACAAGCTGATTAAAAGAGGTTATGTTTGCAAGTCGTAAAGTCCTTATGTAATATTAGCTCTATTAGTATCAAAGAAAGATGGCACTTTGAGACTATGTGTAAATAGTCGAGCTATCAACCATATAATCATCAACTACAAGTATCCTATCGACCATATATAATCATAAACCATATTAACGTTTTTATATTTACTTTGGGTATTTTCTCATTTTTAATACTCTTTAGCCATGTATATACTTATATTAGACTATTTTTTTGTGTATTTATCATATATATATACATCTTTTGGTCACTCATCTTTTTTTGTTTTTGTTGTTTATACTTTTTCAACTTTCATCTTTTTATAGTTAACTATCATTTTTTTTGAATTAATGCCAAACGGCATATCATTTGTAAATGATAATAATTGAGAATGGTACTATAATTGTATGGTTTAATGAAAAACAACACAATTATTAATATATGACATTACATCCTTATAATTTCATGATAGATATAAAATTATTATATACAATATATGCTTATATAATCCTTGTATCAATACAATATTCAAAACAATTCATAAATGTACACCTTAAATGCATTAATTGTGATAATCTTTTACATAGATATATTACATACATTAGTATAAATTTGTATTAAACTAAAATTTGTACATTGTCGGGGCACTAACTAGTTCCCCATTATATCACAACTTTTTATTAGTTGAGCTTATTCAAGTAATGGGCCTATAGTTTTATGGCTAGTCTCGATTAGTTCTCTATGGGCCCGCAAAAACCTAATCCAGAGAGAGCCACTTGACGAGGATTCGGCTCCTGAGTTTTCATTATCAGCCGCATATATAATGCTGTCTTCACTGCTAGGAAACCCTAGCACCGAGCATCTCAGGTACACCACTTCCCTTCTTAGAGATTGCTGGATCGTTATTGTGGTTTTTAATTTCACATCCAATCAATTTGTAATCAAATGTGACTTTTTTTATAATTAAATGAAGCTGAAAAATCCTTTTTTTTTTTTTTTTTTTCCTTACTCTTGTAATTGCTGTTTTATTGGATTGATGTGAGTTTTAATCTAACGGGATTTTGTGAAATTTGCTGTAGGACTATAATTATATACTCTTCAGCGGAGTTGCAAAATGAGGTATTAGAAAGATTCGATCTTTTTTCTTGTTTTTCTTACAAATTTCAATATTTGTGGTTTGGTGATTTAGCTGCTAATTTGGTTTATTTTGCTGTAAAAATCAGTACTTTGTGACACGATTGCATTTGCTTGCTTTATTGAGAAAAAGGCTTAGTTTGTTGGGTAGTTCCTGTGTTCAGAATTAGGGATGTCCAATTGCGTCCGCGCCAGTGCTACACTCTTTAAAATGTATACTAGAAAGTTGTGATGCTGTTTTGTTAAGGATGTCTTTTTCTTTTTTTCTTTTTCTTTCTTCTTCTTCTTCTGCTTCCGGTTTACGGATTATATGTTATAAGAAATTATGGGAAGTATTTGTTTGTTGGATATTCATTCGTGTGTGGAATTGCTGTTTCATGTTCGGTCATAATGTGCTGAAAGTGGTAGTGGATCTGCATTACGTGCGATGCCAGATGTCCAGCCATTGTTTTTGGAAATGGTGTTGTATATTGAGTTACTAGTGATGATTGACATGAAAAATCATCTCCCTATATAGTGGAAATGTTAGGTTTGACACCATGGGAAAAGAACAATTTTCTTTTCTTAACTACTCAATTGCATGACCTGTTGATTTTAACTATGTGTTACGGGATATGATGGTAGTAAGTTTTCTGATATTGCCTCAAGATTTCATTATATATGTAGCTTCTTTGTTCTTGTATGTTTTTGGTTTTATTGAGTTTACTTTGTTTATTGCCTTCTTTTTCCTCCTAACCGTGTGTTTTACCTGCTGCAGTAAGCTTCAGAGTGATGCGCTTAGAGAAGCCATCTCAGGCATCAAGAATGATTCCAATGAGAAGAAGCGTAAGTTCACTGAGACAATCGAGCTGCAGATTGGGTTGAAAAACTATGATCCCCAAAAGGATAAGCGATTCAGTGGATCCGTGAAGTTACCTCATATTCCTCGGCCCAAAATGAAAGTGTGCATGCTTGGTGATGCTCTGCATGTAGAGGAGGTATACAATTTTATTCTCTTTATGATTGTTCATTATATTACTTTATTGTCTTAAGGTATCTTGTGCATGATATTATGGGTAAAAATTGTGAAGCTCCGTCCAATTTGAACTATTTCTTTCAATCAATGCTTAATTTGAAACTATTTGTTACTTGCACCGTAAAAAATGAAATTACAGATTAATTTGTTTCGACAGAATGTTTTGTTGCCTAGTCTAACTTGTGTGTTGCTTTCATTATTTTTCTCTGGCTTATTTGGAGAAACAGTTCAGGTAAGAGAAATGATAATAATTGTCAAACTTCACCAGTTTTACAATTTTAGAAGACAGTAAATTGAATTTTTCAAGTCTTATTCTCAACCTGCAGCATTTATAAGTCTTTTGTTTAGTTTATGCTACTTAGAACCATGTTGTTATAATTTAGGAGCTCTTAGCTTATTGATAGTATCGGGTTCATTAGTTATTTGAGGTTCCATTTATGCAAAAAAAAAAATTTCCCTCTACTTTTATCCTGATGTGAATTTTGTAATGCAGGCAGAGAAGATTGGTCTAGATTACATGGATGTTGAGGCCCTGAAGAAACTCAACAAGAACAAGAAACTGGTCAAGAAATTGGCTAAAAAGTACCATGCCTTTTTGGCATCAGAAGCTGTTATCAAGCAGATTCCTCGTCTTCTGGGTCCTGGTCTTAACAAGGCAGGCAAGTTCTATTTTAATTGTTATAGATGCTCCTTGCTTCACTGTGCATGTGAGTCTGGTTGTAACTTTGGACACTGTAGAGTTGGTGCTGTCCTCTCAGGCATGATGCTGATGACTGTATGCCGGTTATTATATGGTGTGATCTTTATATAATATACTGAGGAGATGCTTTTTCTTTTGGTCCCTTTGGCACACTTTACGTTCGGAAGCTGCATCATTCTGACCTTTGTTCTTATCATGCAGGAAAGTTTCCAACCCTCGTTACCCATCAGGAGTCTCTTGAAACCAAAGTCAATGAGACAAAGGCCATGGTCAAATTCCAACTTAAAAAGGTGCTCTGTATGGGTGTTGCTGTTGGCAACGTCAACATGGAGGAGAAACAGATTTTCCAGAATGTGCAGCTTAGTGTGAATTTCCTGGTTTCCTTGTTAAAGAAAAACTGGCAAAATGTGAGTTCCTTGACATTTCGACATCTGAATTTTTGAAACCGCATATACTTGCTTTGTAGTTGAACAGCTTCTTCCTCCATTTTTGCATGATGATGTTGACAAACAATGTCTGCCCATCATAACTCACTCTCTTTTGTTTCTTTCGGTTGAAATCAGGTCAAGTGTCTGCATTTGAAAAGCACCATGGGCAAGCCGTATCGCGTATTCTGAGCCTTCTTGTTGCCATTCTTTTTGAGTTTTGCCGCAATTAGAGAGAATTCATCTTGAGTGTTGTTACCAAAGAATATGTGGTTTTGACTTTTTTGGTTAAAAGCTTGTGGAATTAATTGGAAACAGTTGGTTTGCATCATCTTTTTATATTGATTTTGCCGAAACCAGCAGTTTTGTTAGGTATGATACAACTCACTTCTCACGGTTATTTGTTTGTTATTTCCCCTGTGATTTCTGTGGTGTGATATTGAAGGTTGGCAAAACAACAGCTGGTTTATGCCAACATACAGCATCATTCTTATTGGTTATTTAGGCAATTCATTATTATGGCAGAAATGGCTCAAAGAGATTAATCTGCCTATGCAACTATGCTATAAGTTAGGTGGGCGGGAGCCGCACATTTCAAATGTGACATTTATAATTTTGTTCACGACTAGGAAAGTTCAAAGCTGTGGTCTTGCCACATCGGAGTGTTATTGTTCTGCCCCCGTGCGGGGGCGGGGGGCCGTTCTGCCAAGTAGAAGTGGGCTTGAAATCTGGAAGGGAACCATGCCTTGCACCGTCTAAATATGTCTTATCCCGATTATATGGGATGGGTGAAAAAAACCAACATAAACCGTTAATTTTTTATGGTTGGTTTTGAAAGAATAAGTTGAATTAATTTATAAAATCAAACTAAGCTATTTTTTAAAATATAGTAATATTTTATTTGCAGCTAAAGAAATATTTTTATTATGATGTATTATTTAAAAAGAATTTTAGTTTATATTTATTAGAATGCATATATGTTGAATTTTTATTATAATGATTTATAAATTACTTTATATTATATGTTCACTTTAATAAATAAAACCAGTTACCAATAGGGATTAAAAAAATTTTAGTTGGACAACTTTTAATATAATATCAATACTTTAATAACAGGATTTAGTACTTTTGGTATCAGATTATGTATTATATAAATGTGTTCTCGTAGACTAAAATATGGTTTAGTCTATTTAAAAAAAAATTTATAGTTTGGAAAAATGCTAATAATTTAGATCGTGCGGTTTAGTGTATAGCTATAAAAATTGAACCATATTTCTGTTTGGTTTAGTATGAAGAGAAAATTGAACCATGCCCTCTAATAATTGAATCACTCAGTGTTTGAACCTATCCAACCATAGATTATAAAATATGGTTTAATCTATTGAAAAAAGCTAAAATTTTATGATTTGAAAAAATGCTAATAATTTTAACCATACAATTGGGTTTAAAGTTATAAAAACAGGATTGTATTTGTATTGTTTGGTCTGGTACGAAGAGAAAATCGAATCACAGCCCTCTAATAAATGAATTATACAGTGTTAGTGTTCGACAGTAGAGAAGCTTATTTTTACCATCTAAACAACACATCTATGAGCTTATGGCTCTTCAAATGGTCAACTTCAACACCACTATGTCCAAATTGCAGAAATAGATAGTAAAGGAAATGAAATTGCAAGAAACAGATTGGATTGATGGAGATACTCAAAATTGACTATCTAAAAAAGTTCTTGCACAATAAACCTTCATATTTCAATTTTTTCCCTTTTTCTTCTCTTTTATATAAGAAGTCACATCACCTCCGATCTCTAGCATTCAGCAACTTTTCCTTTTATATCACCACATAAGACAGTAGGTTTGTGGCTTGTCATGATAATTAAAAAGCCCAATTGCACTTTCAGAGGGTTAAAATCGTGGGGCTTCAAGATTGTTTGCTGATGGCCGTCCTGATAAGTGAAAAGTCACCAACAAATCAGAATAATGAATATTTGTTGCTCGGCAGACTGCTTCTTGAATCTTTTTCTCACAGTTTTTGGGTGATTAAAACGAAGACAATCATTCTTATCTCCAACGGGACAATTTTGTAAGTAGGACATATCAATTGGTGGGGTCGACAGGATATGGTTATTTTTTTATTCGTTATTTGTATAGTCACTCGAAAAAACACAAATCACATTATTATTAATTTAATTCCGGCCAATCACTCACTCATCATTCAAGCGACATATTATAACAATTGATACTTTTAATGTTCAGTTCATTTTCTTTTTTCTTTTTTCTTTTTTTATCTATCCTTTGTATTGTCATATCTTACTACGTATAATAATAATAATAATCATCATCATTATCGCTTATCAGATGCAATAAATATGTTAGGAGAGGAAATACGGATGGAATAGCAAACTGAGATATGAAAATTCCATCCACTTGAAACTATTTTAAGTGTAGAACCTAAAGTCCATTTATCCGACTTTATAGCAAATAATAAATGCAAATTTAGTTTGTACCTTCCATTCCACGACAAGTGGATTATAATACCAGCGGCTGGTTGTTCTGTAGCTATCAAGTATCCAACAAGTTTATTCAAATGAGTCATCTAGATCACTTTTACTCCTTTTTTTATTTTTTTTTCCCCCCAGATTATATTGATATAGCTTGCCAAAAAATGGCAGACTACCTATATATGCATATATGCAAACTACATTTAAAATTAAAATTTAACCTGCCTGAAATAAGGCAGTTAAAAGGATCTCTTGTTCAGTTACCCCTAAGATAACTGATATTGGATCTAGAAGTCACTAGATAGCTCTAAAGTCACGCTCTTCCTCTAGAGCATGTGGAAAGATGGTCTACCCATTAGCCTTAATGATAAGAAGCATCATACTAGAGTCTGAGATGCGGGAAAATAAATGAAGACCTTCACCATGCCATTAGAAATTGATCTCATGTCAAACCTATTTGGCAAGCAATTTGGCCAGCATAAATAGATCAAAATAGCCCGATGATGTAATAGATATAGAGCAATAATAAATTATTAACATATTTGAACAAACCCAAACTGCCATGGGCTCTCACTAGATCGAAGCAGAAAATTGCTTGAAGAAAATAGGACACTCCCAAATCTTGTTGCAAAAAGTTATCAGATGTAAGACGTATGAATACTGTGGGGCATACAAGAAAGCAAAAACATACTCTTCAAATATTAGAGCAAACAATATCATGAAGGCCGCCAGTTGAGGGATGTGATAAACTAGATACTGATGCCTCGCATCTAAATGAAATGCCAAAGGTCACCATAGGAGGTGTTATCAGTGATGAGAAAGGGCGGTGGATCATGGGGTTTTCTAGAAAAGTTAGCAACATTTACATCCTTAACGCAGAGATGTAGGGTCTTTTTTACCGTGAAAGAATGGAATTATGGAAAGTCAAAATAATCCTAGATTATAAGGTTACAATAGAGGAATTAAAAGGGATTTTTAATCATATTGATAAACTTTCCCTTGTACTTGATGCATGCAGTCAAAAACTTTGCTATTTTGAAGATGTGTGACTAGAGTTCGCTTATCAGGAGACGAATGCTGTTGTTGACATGATGGCCTCTATAGCTCATGGTGATTGAGGATTTGCTCTGTTGCTTTTTTCCCCTCCATCTTTTGTACTCAAATCTGTAGTTCGAGATTTAAATGTTTTTGTTGTAACTTCGGAGCCTAAAAAAGAAATGTCTCTCCCTCTCAAAAATCGACATCTCCTTCAGCAAAACCTCATCGGAAAAAATGATTCAAACCCCTAAATCACTTTGTCTTTGATGATCAATCCTCGCATGATCAATCATGGGATGGGTTGCGATCAGTTCAATTTGAAGCTAGTAAAGGAGATCTAAATTTTGATCAAGTCAGTCGTTCTACATCATATAAGGATAAGTTGTTGTCTAAATCCATGGCTTATTTAAATCCTTTTTTCTCTTCGCATGATAATGATAATGATCGAGGATAATATCAGTGAGCAACTACCAGAAGGGATTAAAAGAGTATTCTTCACAAAAGAGAAAAAATAGGCATTAATTCGACCATGGCAAACATCTTTCATCATAAAGCTAATGGGTTCAACTCTGGGCTACAAGCAATTGTATCAAAGATTACGAGTTTATGGTCGTTCACTCAACCTTTCTCGATGATTAGCATTGGATTTGGATGCTTTATAGTTTCATTTACATCTATTGAGGATATGCATCAAGTAATTAAGCATGGGCCTTGGTTCATCAACGACCGTTTCTTGTTAATTCATAAATGGGAACCTGACTTTCAGCCTTTGAAGGCTAAGTATGATGCTGTTGCTGTGTGGTTGAGAATAAACAAGTTACTAATGGAATACTACTCTAAACAAGTGTTAATATAGGTTAGAAGAAGCATTGGGGCTAGTGCTTAAGATAAATATGTACACTCTGATGAGGGTCGATTTGCTCGGCTTTGTGTTCAGTTCAATCTTAGTCAGCCATTAGTTTAGTTCACACTCTTTTAATGGGAAAGAGGCATCATGAGGTACGGTATGAGGGCATTAATAATCTTCGCTATCATGTGGTAGAAATGATCATATACTGGGGAATTGCCCGGAGAAAAAATTTGTTTCACCCGTTAGTCAATTTAATACTAGTGAATCCGCTAATACTAGAAATGATGAGGATATAGAATTACAAGGAAGTGGATCCAGCAGATCCTTCCTCAAGGGAATGGCAATGGGACTGAACAAGTGGTTGGAAAAAAATCCTCCCCTGCGCAAAGTCCGGAACGATAGAAAATTCAGTTAACTTGCAAGGAAGCATAGCATCTTGTAATACTTAATGGAGAATGGCTCCATTGTTAAAAGCCATTGACCACGTGGCAAAAGCAGGAAAATTAGTACGGGTATGTTTCAATTAGGAGCTGATAATAAGAGTGTAGCCTAAAGCAGTCTAGTGAGTTGGATTCCACCAATACCCAACAGGAATTGACAAATTTGCCACCTGTACTTAATCACGAACAGGTGCTTAATCCTAAGGGAGATCATAATGAAGGGGGCACTCATTTGACCGTCAAAAATGATGATTCTATATTCCTAGGTCAAAGTTTCTTAAAGTTTGACAATATACTTCAATAACCCAAATTAAAAGAGGCTTCAAATATTAAACTTAAAAGGTAGATAGAGGGTAAGTATTAAGAAATTGGCTTGAACTATAGGAAAAAATGGATCAAAAAATTACACTAACATTCAAAATCATGATACTGGAGGGAGCATCTCACCTCCCATAAATGGAAGCTCACTACAGGTTGTTTTGCCTTAAGTGCAACCGAAAGTGGCACAAGGCGATAATATATTTACTACACCCCAATCTGACCTCGAATCAAGCTTACCCAGTGCATGTAGTCCCTCGCATTCATGTCAGGATAACAGAACCGTATGGAACATTAGGGGAGACTAGGGAGGGTTTGATGATAGCGTCTCGCAAGAATCTGCCGGTGAAGTTGTCCATGGTTTTCAAGAGCAACAGTTTGAGCCCGCAAAGATTATGCATTATTGGACATCGACTATTCAGGGAGTACTCATACTACTACTCCAGCAATTCGAAGTCCCAAACTTCCAACTACCAGTCATACATTTGCTTCACCACAATAAGTCGCAGAGTTCTTGAAAACAAAGAGATCTTTGGGAGCAATTTATCTAGATATACTAGATAACCTTAGGCTCGAGGAAGGAACTCACTGCTATAGAGCAATTCTCATGGACACGCATAGCGAAGCGTCGACTACGCATAGTTCACTAAAAGTGATCTGCATTTAAACCAAATGCATAGAAAAAAGTTGAGAATATTAAACCAAATGTCATGGCCATTTTGGAACAAAGTTGGATGGTGAGGGATTATACAACTTGTATGGAAGGTCGGGCTATAGTGGGTGATGTGGACCATAACTAAAAACAGATAAAACCAATCATAGGGATGAATTTAAGTTTATCGAAAGCTTGAAAAAGACGATGGAAAAACGTACGAAATAATAGAAATGAATGAAAAGTAAGCAAAACTAAAAGACAATTCCAAAAGATATGATGCACTAATGAAACTTTCGAGAACTTACAATACAGTTTAATATGACACACAAGTTGATTCGATAAAATTATTCATCACCTAACCTTACTTAAGGGTTAGGGTAAAAGTGAAATGAGAGTAAATAAATAATGTTTATGAAAAAGAAAATCTAGTATATTAATGATAATCAGTTTTGTTTGCAGTTACATATACAGTAGGTATTTATATATGAGAATTTAATGCAACTTGCTCAAAAATGGAAAAAACAAAAAGGTATTATCTTAAAGAAGTAATGTACAAAGAATACAAAGGGTAAAAACGAATATTCAAGGAAAATAATGATTAATGTAACAAATTCTTCATATGGCCTTGGACATGTGGCAACAATGCATTACTAACACCATTGAAAGTAAAGCTATGCAAGAGGGCCAATCTGTCCCACCTTACATTGGTTTACAGGTCAAGTGGGTTGGCCCGCTTACAAATGTAGGTAGAAATTTCTAACCCAACTAGTCCTACGGTGGGTTAAGCAGGCTAACCCACCAATTATATTATCTTTATTTCTCATAAATATATTATGTAAAATATTTATAAATTATAAATTACATCGGTTTCAATGTTTATATTTAGCTTGTATTTACTATAATATTTAATTTTCATTTCCTTTTTAAATATATTCATAACATATAAACATATATTTGCATCGACGTTTATATACTTCATAAAAATCAAATATAAAAATAAAAAAAAGAATTAATTTTTTTCTTGGACTTATTTAATAATATATCAAACCATATTTGTAATTAGCTTTACATAATAATAATAATCATATATACTACGATATTAATATGATGATAAACTTCATTATATAATTATTTTGAATGTTCCATGTAAGTTAGTATATAAGGTAACCAAATACTATACTTATTATTTCTTATTACAAATAGTAAATAATAAACACATTTATACAATATGATATATTAAACGATATACTATAGTTAATTAGATATGAGTATAACATATAGCAGTGCTTCCATTTAATGATTGAATATGTTTTAAAATGAAATAAAATATCAATTATATTTATAAAAAGCTTAATCCTGAAACCCAAAATATATCCAAATAAAATGCATGAAAAGAGAACTATAAGTTTTTTTTTTTCCTTTTTCCTTTTTCCTTTTAGTACAGGTTGGCAGGCCAACCTACCTCGCAATGGGTTAGCCCACTTTGACTTGTGGGTTAAGTGGGGCAAGTTAGAAAAACTTACGTTTAAGTAGGTTAAAATTTTTTAGCCTACCTTACATTTTTTTGCAGGTTACGTAGGCTGGCCTGCATAACCCAACTCGTATAACCCATCCCACTTGCATAGCTTTAGTTGGAAGATGCAAAAAAAAGATACAATCTGGTTGGGTGATCGAGCAGGCATGGACTCATCCGAACAAAAGTGGTTGAGGATTCATGCAGGACAGGAATCTCAGCCTCTCGACAGTAATAATGCCGAACAAGTGCTTGGTTCGGACGTAAGAGTATGGAGTTTAGCTGTTGTCAGGGCATTATTTTAGTTGACACATAATTTCTAAAAGATATGCAGTTGTTCAGTACGGCATAGGGAATTGATCAACAGTAAGAAGTAACTCGGCCTCGATAGGAGTCGGTTAGAGTAGAAGGATTCGCCTCATTAGTCCCTCTAGTTCTTGGGCTTGGCTGCAAATTAAAGGTCCAATATTCTGATTCCTATCATTCCCTCCAGGTTGATTAAGATTTGCGATCAAATCCGACCGGTGTTCATTTAATCCTTCATTAAGGTGATATGGATTGAGGTTGGTAATGTTGAAAGTGTCTGAGACCCTATAATCTTCGGGAAGCTCTAATCTGTAGGTGTTGCTGTTGATCTTTTGGAGGATCTTAAAGGGTCCTTCAACCCGTACAAACAATTTGTTCCTCCTCTTACTCTAAAACCTTTCTTTACTCAGGTATAGCTATACTAGGTCTCTAGGTTGAAACTGTTTCGTCGTCTTACCCTTGGTCTTCTCTCATATTCTTTTAGCAGCTTGGTCAATTTGCCAAGTAACTTTATCATAGATGTGTTGTAGGGACTGTGCTCAAGTTCTCATGTCAAGGTCTTTTTGCTCAAATATGAGCACAAGGGTATGATCGAGAGGTAACTCAGAATTAAAACTATAGACAACTTCAAAGAGGGTTCGCTTAGTGGTGTCATTCATTGTTCGGTTGTTTGGTTGTAAGCGAATTCAACTACGGGCAAACAAACGTCCTAATGAGCCAAGTTTTTGTCCATCGTAGTTTAGAGCAGTAATCCTAAAGTTCAATTGAGTACCTTTGTATGGCCATCAGTTTTAGGATGACAAGAAGTGCTAAATAGTAATTTGATCCCCATCTAACGCTACAAGATTCTCTATAAATGACTTGTAGATATCTCATTTTTGCTACCCTTATGATTCTTTTTTATTAGGCCAGGTTAAAATAATTAAAAAATTAATAAAATAAAACAACAAAAAAAAAATTGAAAGAAAAATAAAAAATATAAAGTGTCGAGTTATTTAGGGTTAGGTCGAACAATAGTTAAAGATGTACATTCAATTTAACAAATTCCAAGTCATTAAATAGTTGAGCTTCATTAAAAAATATTTTCAGTCTATTCCAATATAAAACGAATTTTTATCTAATTTATATTCGATTAAATAGACTTAGAATTTATTAAATGGATTAATATGTATATTGGGCTAAATTAAGATGGCCTAAATCGGGCCTAAGATAGAAAACCCAAATCATTGTAGGGCTTTTAGAAACTGGATTAAATTTTCAATAAATTTGATAAATCTAAATTAGTTATCATCGTATCTTATTAATATTGGATTTAGTAAAAATGAATCTATGCCCAAAAGATCTAAAAGACTCAAATTTATGGCCTAAAAATAGTGAATAATAGGCTATAAAATATACGATTTTTACAATTCATATTACATATACACCTCATAATCTCCCCACCATTCACATTTATATAATTCATACACTTACTCATACACAGTCTCTCACATCACTCACATACTATCCTTACGTCACTCACACATGGTTGTACAAGTCCCTCACATCACTCACACACTGTCCTTACATCACTTATACATGGCTACACAACACTGACATACACACTCACTTTCGCTTGACACTTACTCTCACCTAACGCTCATCGTCCAGCACGACACCACATAACCAGAACACATACATACACACACAACCCCATACGTCCACTTCATAGTCAGCTCAACACATATGCCTACACTTTACACCACATGCCTACTACATTGTCTATGAACATGAGCAAGACTCGAATCCAACCCATGCATAAGTGAATCCAACTCGATCAGTTAGATGGTTTTGGATTCCATTCTCTTTTGTTTTTTATTTTTAATAATAATTATTATTGTAGTTATTTAGTTGTTTTAATTAGTTTAGTAATGTTAGTCATTTTTATAAATTTGTTTTTACTATCTTTATTTTTTAATGCAGGTACTTAGTTTTAGTTTTTTTTTAGTTATCATTGGCTTCATTAATATTTTGTAATTTTAATATATAGTATTAATTTTTACAAAGTTGCATAATTTAGATTGTTTATTTATATCAAATAAGTACTAACATGGGTTATTTTTTTTAGGTCTTAACGTTAATTCTGATTAATTGATTTTTGGTATGTCATCATTTTTCAAATAACACAATATATTTTTGCATAAATATTCCATTTTTAGATATGTTTTCTATGGTTTAAGTATTTTTGCCATAGTTTAAATATTTTTTTCTATAGTTTAGGCGTCTTATCTATAGTTCAGACATTTTTTCCATGGTTTAAATATATTTTTTATAGTTAAGCATTTTATCTATTGCTTGGGTATCTTTTCTATAGTTTAGGCTTCTTTTTCGTGGTTAGGCATATTATCAATAGTAATTGTATTTTTTCATAAAACGGTACGTTTTTCATAATAATTGCATATTAGTATAATTTCATAAAGTTGCATCTTTTATTTATTTATTTTTTTCTCATTTAAGTGCTTTAGGATTTTTTTTTTTAAATTTTGTCACATAGCAGTTTTTCGAAAAAATAAAAAAATATTAACTTGGAGTCTTTTTAAAAATTACATCTTTAGATTTTTTTTTTAATTGGGAATAAAATTTAGGTTTTTTAAAGGATTTTTCTTAATAAAAATAAATTAGTTAAAAAACGTATATTTGGCTCAATTTTCAAATTAAAAAGAATCAACCCACTAAATCTTGTTTTAAAAAAAAAAAAAAACAGAATTACGTTAGTTTAATCTCGACTAGCAGATACGTAGACACTTTTGAGGTAACCATAAAGAAATAATTTTTTTTTGCTTTTTTTGAAAATTTGTAATAAAAATTATTAAAAATTCAACTTAATTACACTTTTGCATATTTATAAATATTTTAGCATTTTTAGGGTAATTACAAAAATAAATGCTCATTAGTTTTTTTTTTTATCTTTATTTAGTGACTTAGTCTTAATATGTTAGCCCCGAACTTGGATTTTCTAATTTAATTTTTTAAAAATTATTTTCTAGAATATTTGCAAACTAGTGGCTAAATTAGGATTTTCCTATTCGAAAACCTTAATTTTATTTTTTATCAATTTAATTAGTTGGCGACTCCAATTTTTTTAAAATATTTTTTTTTAGACATATTTTTAAGGAAAATGTTTTCTTAATTTAATGTGGAGTAATTTATATTAAACGGGCTAAGCTTAATATAAGTTAAATTAAGAAAAATGAAATATAGCTCAATAGAATTAGTGACTCCATTAAGGATCTGAGTGAGCTAGCTATGTAAAAATAAAAATTCATTAATGGGCTTTTATTTTTTTTTTATTTATATGTTGTAATATAGTTGTACTAACCAGATTTTAGTAATGCAGGTCTTTAAAAAAAGTCTAACCCAATGGGCTCGTTATTGAGGATTTAGGGGGAATGCTTATTTATTATTTATTTTTATCATTTGTGTGTTTAGATATGATCGAACCAAGCTACCTTAAGAACTTAAGAGGAGCCGCTATTGTATAACTTTCGGGTCGTTGGGGTCTTTACTACCGCTTGCCAGTGATAGGTGAGCCTACTCATATTTCGATATAGCCCACTAAGTTTTTTTCCAAAAATATTTAGAGTTACGGAGCTTGAGACCTATAGACCCCATTCTCTTGCATCCTTTTTTTTTCCTAAAAATTGGTTAATCATTATTAAATTATAGGAAAATTTGATAATCCATGATTGGTTAGGCTTTTTTTTTTTCAAAAAAAAAAAAAGGAAATTAAAAGAATCAATAACCTTATATGTAAGTGTCCATTAGCTTCATTTTTTTTATTTCAATACACATATATAAGTGTATTTCTTAAGCACGAGTTCATAATGATTTCATTCCTACAATTTAATATTTACTAACATTTATTGCATGGCATACGTTTATAGCATATTGCATTAATTTCATATTATACTTTGTTGTATATATATTGTTATCTTCGATTTTTTTCTATATATTATATGGTTGCTCATATATTATTTTGTAATATGAGTATTATGTATTGATTTTTTTTTTTCATTTTCTAAATAAAAAGTAGCACGACAAGATTTAAGATCGAATCCACTAAATTGTATTAAAATTTCTTTTAGGCAAGCAAATGAATATTAGTGCAACGTTTTCAAAAATATATGTATCATGAGTAAGGAGTTGCAATTTTATTATTTTCCTATGTGACATATTAGTCATATAAATTTTCCATGTATTTTCTTATTTCTATGTAAAAGAAATTTTTCCTTGTAAACTATTAAAAGATATTTTGATAAAGTTACAACTATACGTTTTGTCCATGTCTATTCTAAAAAAAAGATTACCAACTCAACAAGAGTCTAGCCATTTGCACTTAATTGATTTTAATAACGTTACAACTTTGAATTTTATTTTTTATAAATTATCATATTATTATTCAGTTGTTAGTCCTGCATTTGTATGGGTGTACTTTACTTGCATACTATTTGTGTATTTATTTACTTTTTTTTTTGTACTTATGTAGCAAAAATTTGTTCAATAACCTATGTGTACATAAAAAAGACAAGTAAAAATCCTTCAAATTATAAACATTTGTTACTCATAATATATAAATAGTCGTTATTCCTATATTGTTCCCCGCTTAGATTTTTGTAACATTGGACATCCTTCTTGTAAAATTATAATCCTTCAATTATCGATTGTCCTTTTGTAACTTTGTTGTCCTCATGATGTTGCTTCTAGCATTTTCTTTTTTTGGATAATGTTTGTAATCTAGTTATTGATAATATAGATTCTCTCTAATATCCTTCAGGCTTTTCAAGAATTTTTACATGTAAATAAGTCATTACCCTCGATTATTAACTTTGTAAAATAGCCACTTCTTCTTATCAATTATGTAACTTTTTCAGTCATTCCAATAAGTTAGGAGATGTCGGTAACCTTGTTTGTAACATAATTTTTTGTAATATAAGCATTTTCAAACTTTTTTGTTAGAACAAAGTTTTAAAAAAAAAAAATCATAAAATTTTCAAAGAAAAAATATATGCTAATGAGTATGGAATTTACGGACTTTAAGTTATTACTTTTGCGCGGTTTAACCCATTATCGAAGCCCTTAGCCATTCATTTTTTAAGTTAAGATAATCGACAACAATATCTCTAACCCAAGCATAATCTTAGTAGTCACTCGATCTAAACTCAAAGCACTGTGTAGCCTAAAGTTAAACCTAATACTGAGGAGCAAAAGAGTAAAGCACATTAGAAATTGATAAATGAAGATGGTGGAGACATAGCCCATCCCCAAGAAAAGCTTAAGCTAAACACAATCCTTGAAGAGAAGCCTACTATCAGACTTTTTCAAAAGCCTTAGACACAAAAGCCCGAACATAAACCATAGTTCTTCCCATCTATTTCAACTCACTTTGAGCCAAAAAAAAAAAAAAAAACCTTAAACACATAGCCCACTAACTTCACCTAGAGCTTTGTTCATCAACACTGATCCTCTCTATGTCTAGAAGGTCTTAAATACTCAATCTAGAAAAATTAGCCTACCTGCTCAAACCTTAAAATTGAATACAAAATTTGTCTCCACTATGAATGAGCTGAGGTAAGGGGCAATAAAAGAGACCATTCAATTGAGTCTAAAAGGAAAATTTTTTTAAAAGGCAAAGAGGCATGTAACCTGTTGGAGTATCACATAATATCTAATCTTATCTAATGAGACTAGGTAAAAATATAAAATGCTTCATTATTGAACTAACGAAAGTATCTCATTATTTAAAGAGTTTAGAATGATAAGAAGCAAGCCCTAATCCTAAACACTAACCCTAAAACACTCATGAGAGCTAAGAGACATGAAAGTGAAGATAAGACTTGTTCCTTAAAGGAAGTCTAACTTGCATGTGATACATGAATTGAAAGGATGATAGGCATTTATTTCACTTCTTAAACACTTTTATCCTTTGCTACCCCCTTTGAGCCATTTAAGGGAAGTTTTTTAAAAAATAAACCCTATTAAGAACCACACCATACTAGGGCAATCAAGAGGTTAAGGCCATTGATTTTGGAGAAAAGGAATAAGCTAACTTGTACTTACTTCAATCGTGTCAATTCATGAGCAATGATTGTTACAAATAACCCATTTCTTTAGAAAGAAGAAAAGCTTCAAACCGTATACTTCACTCAAATCCATACATTCATTCAAACATTACAAGGCCATGAATTTTTCTCAAATACTCCCCCAAAGCCATACCTACTTTACTAGGCTTATATACTTCAAAGTTTAGGTTTTATGGCTTTGAATCTGTTTAAGCGAAAACTCGATCACATGGAGGGCGATCACCTTTGGAAAAAAAAAAAAGAAATAAAAAGAAGAGAAAAAAAAAAGAAAAAGAAAAGAAAGGAAAAAAGAAGAAAAAAAAGGAAAAGAAAAAGAAGAAAACAAAAGTAAGATCATTGTATCCCAAAAAGAAAAAGAAAAAGAAAAAAAAAAAGAAAAAAGAAGAAAACAAAAGTAAGATAATCGTATCTCAAAGGACAGCTAAAACACTCTTAAAAGGCATAAGGCCCGAATATCTTGGAAAAGCTAAACCCATGAATCCCAAGATGAAATGGTAGTTCTTAAGTCTTCCCCTAATATCCTTTAAAACACAAACTTGAAAAAGAGATTCCGAGCTTAAAGGAATGAAACTTTAATTCTATGATCCTACTTATTATACTACCCCTAGTGAAACTCTTTTAACTAAATAATTTGATTTATCTTATGCAATCATTACTCATGAAACTGGGGCAAACCTATTTTAGCATTTCCCTTTAAGGTTATTGACTTGTAAACCTAGGTTGAGATATTAATTTTTTTCAAAAATTGACCAACGCATCAACATTTCCCTTTTGTTTAAGCCAATGACCAAAAGCCTACATTACAACCCTAAGGAAAATACCTATCAAATCAATTAAAGTATGACACTTACAAGACTACCCATAATTTTTTGAATTGTAGTCAAGAGTGAAAACAAACCATTTAAGAGTGTGAGAAAGTTCTCTTGAACTAAACAATTCAGATAATTGGGATACTTTCCTTGATGTGGCACTTATGAATGCAAAAGTGAAGCATGCCTTGGGGGTAAGGGAAGCACTTTGCCTCAAAATCGAATGGGAATTCTTTAACGCAAGAAGAATATGGTGTTCAGTTGAAGTTTTTTCGTATCCCTTAATCATAGTGGACAAGCAATCAAAGATGAAGAATGAATGGCTGATGGGCTAAAAGAACGAGCATACTGCTTATATATAACATTCAAAGTCGGTATAATTTCGTTACTTATTAGCAAGAAAAAGATAGACAATTTTTTTTCTTTTTTTCAATAAAAGCACACTTTTTTCCATTGAGTTTCAAAAAGTGAAAAATTTGAGATTTGCAGTTAGAACTTTAGTCGTCCTCAAGTTAGGAACTTTAGTAATCTCTTATAACTCAGGAGTCTTAGTTATCCTTTCAAAACTTTGGTCATTTTAATAGGAACCTTAGTTATCCTTATCTTAGGAGCTTTGGCTATCTTATATCTAGAAATCTTAACCATTCTTAAGGAGCTTCAATCGTCTTATCGTTTAAGAACCTTAGTCATCCTTAAATCAAGAACTTTGTTATCTTATGGTGTGAGGATATTTAAGAGCTTTGGCCATCCTATGAAAAGATTATTCAAGAACCTTTGTCATCGTGCCAAGAGCTTAGGTTATCCTAAGAATTTTATGAACTATAGTTATCCCGTATTCAAAGTTCAGAAAGCTTCACTATAGGAACTTTTGTCATCCTATATTAAGGAATATTAGTTATCCAAGGATCAAGAACAATTAGCCATGCCTTCTAACCCTTTTATTAAGTTTTCTTCGTCAAAAGATCTATCCTTTCAAGAAGCCAATTTTTCTTTTAAGAAAATCAATTTTTTGGCATAGTACCTACCCTAATCGTTTTGCCTTATCTTTTCAAGACAGGCTCCTATATTTTCACCCCATCCTTTTAAGATGGGCTTATTTAATCTTTTTGTCCCATCTTTTCAAGATGGACTTCCTTAATTTTTTTCCCTGTCTATTCCAATGTGTACCTTATTCATTTTGCCATATCTTTTCAAAATAGGTACCTTAGTTTTTTGCCCTATTTTTTCAAGATAGGCCTTATAATCTTTTACCTTATCATTTCAAGATAGATACCCTAATTTTTTGCCCTATCCTTTCAAGATAGGCCCCATTAATTATTTGCCCTATCTTTTTAAGAGAGACCTCCTTAATCATTTTTCCTATCATTTCAAGATAGGTACCTTAATCATTTTCCATATCCTTTTAAGATAGGCACCCTGATCTGTTATCATATCCTTTCAAGATAGGCCCCCTCATCATTTGCCTCATCCTTTTAAGATAAGCTTTTTTATTCTTTGCATCAATCTTTCAAGTCAGTATCTTTTTACCTCATCCATTCAAAATGAGACATTACTTAAATGACCATTCAAGTTAGTAATCTTCATTCTGTTAATCCAAGATAAAAATTAGCAAAAATTGGTATCTCTTTTGTTTTTATAGCGAAGTTTTTAATTAAACTTTACTACAAAGAGGGATAGTTATAGAGACCTCATTTTTGCTATCTTTATGATTCTTTTTTATTGGCCCAGGTTAAAAACAATTAAAATATTAATAAAAATAAATAAAATAAAATAAATGAAAAAATTTTAAAAATTAAAATTGAAAGAAAAATAAAAATTATAAAGTGTTGAGTCGTTTTGGGTCGAGTCAGATAATGGTTGAAGATGTAAGTTCAATTTTTTAAATTTCGAGTCGTTAAATAGTCAGGCTTCATTAAAAAATATTTTTAGTCCAATCCAATATAAAGAAAATTTTTTCCTAATTTATATTGAGCTAAATAAACTTAGAATTTATTAAGTGGGTTAGCATGTATATTGGGCTAAATTAAGATGAACTAAATCGGGCCTAAGATAAAAAACCCAAATCATTATAAGGTTTCTAGAAATTGAATTAAATTTTTAATGAATTTGATAAATCCAAATTGGGTATTATTGTATCTTATCAATATTAGATTTATTAAAATTGAATCTATGCTAAAAAGATCTAAAAAATTCAAATTTATGGCCTATAAATAGTGGATAATAGGTTGTAAAAAATATATTTTTTATAATTCACATTACGTACACACCTCATAATCTCCCCCACCATTCACATTTGTACACTCCACAATTTTCTAATTTATACACTCACTTACACACAATCCCCCACATCACTCTCGCTTGACACATACACTCACCTACACATAGTCCCTCACATCACTCATACATAGCTACATAGCACTAACATACACACTTGCTCTCGCCTAATGCTCATAGTCCAACATGACACCTCATGACTAGACTACAGACATATACGACTAGAACATACACATACACATAACCCCGCACATTCACTTTACAGTCAGCACAATACATATGCCTGCACTTCACACCACATGCCCATTGCACTATCCACAAACACGAGCAAGACTTGAATTTGACCCATGCAACCAGTTAGATGGTTTTGGATTCTCTACTCTTTTGTTTTTTGTTTTTGTTTTTGTTTTTTTTTTTATGATTATTATAATTGTAGTTATTTAATTGTTTTAATTAGTTTAGTAATGTTAGTCGTTTTTATAAATTTGTTTTTACTAACTTTATTTTTTAATGCAAGTACTTAGTTTTAGGTTTTTTATTTTAGTTATTATTAGCTTCATTAATATTTTGTAATTTTAACATGTAGTATTAATTTTTACAAAGTTGCATAATTTAGATGGTTTATTTATATCAAGTAAGTATTAACATGGTTTATTTTTTCTAGGTCTTAGCGTTAATTCTAATTAGTTGATTTTTGGCATATCATCATTTTTTAAATAATACAATATATTTTTGCATAGATATTGCATTTTTAGAAGTATCACATTTGCATAAAAATTGCATATTTTAGCAAGTTGTCATAAAGTTGCATTTTTGGGCTTTTAGGGATTTTTCAAGTATAAAAAAATCATTTTGGCACTTATTTAGTTTTCATAAAATAAAAAATCTTCAATTGGCATCTTTTCCATGATTAAATATCTTTTATATGGTTTAGGCTTCTTTTCCATGGTTCCATGGTTCTATAGTTCAAACATCTTTTCCATGATTTATGCTTCTTTTCCAGGTCTAGGAGTCTTATCTATGGTTTATTTATGTTTTCTATGGTTTAAGCATTTTTACTATAGTTTAGATATTTTTTCCATAGTCTAAGCGTCTTATCTATAGTTCAGATATCTTTTTTATGGTTTAAGCATCTTTTTTTTAGTTAGGGATCTTATCATTGCTTAGGTATCTTTTCTATAGTTTAGGCTTTTTTTTTTATGGTTAGACATATTATTAATAGTAATTGCATTTTTTCATAAAACGACACGTTTTCCATAATAATTGCATGTTAGCAATTAGTATAATTTTATAAACATTATTTTTTAGAATATTTGTAAACTAGTGGCTAAATTGCTAAAATAGGATTTTCTCGTGCAAAGACTGTAATTTTATTTTTTACCAATTTAACTGATTAGTGACTCTAATTTTTTTTAGACTTTTTTTTAAGAAAAATATTTCTTAATTTAATGTCGAATAATTTAAATTAAACGGGTTGAGTTTAATATAAGTTGAATTAAGAAAAACAAAATAGGGCTTGACATGGCTTAAGAACTTTAGGTCTCTATCTGATATTACTCTTCTCAGTATGCCGTGTAATTAAATAATCTCCAACAAGAAAAGAGAAACAATATCCGATGCATAATTGGTCTTAGGGTAGGGTATAAAGTGTGCTGTCTTATTGAATCTATCAATGACAACCATTACAGAATCTTTGCCTTAAGTAGTTCTTGGTAATTTAAGAGCAAAGTTCATACTCAACTCACATCTATTATGTGAATGACATTATTCTGTTTGTTGAAGCATCTGATTATATGGCTCATGTAGTAGTTGATGTATTGCAACAATTCTAGTAGTGGTCAAGTCTCAAGGTTAATTTAGTTAATTCAATGATTTTATTTCTCTAAATGTGGCTTCTCAGGTTTGGACACAAATTATTGAATGTTTAAACCTTAAGGAGGTTAGGAACTTAGGGAAATATTTAGGCTACCCAGTTAGAAATGGACTGAAACTGAAGAGAAAGGATTTTGAATTTATCTTAGATAAAATCAACAATAAATTAAATGGTTGAAAGGATCATATTTTAAGTATGGTCGGTAGGATTACTTTAGTGAATTCAATCTTAAATGCTTTTCCTAATTACTATATGTAAGTTGCCTTACTCCCCAATAGTATCATAAATTAAGTTGAAAGAGTAGTGAGAAATTTCATTTGGAAGGGGCAATTAGAGACTAGATTACAAAGTTAGGTAAGTTGGAATAAATTGGTGTTATTAAAAGATTTAAGAGGCCTAGGAGTTCAAGATATGTAAGCAAAGAATTGGGCTTATCTAATACAATAGTGTAGTTGTTACCAAGCTCAAAATTCTATGTAGTCTATGCTGTGTAAACAAAGAGATATGACATTTATTGAAGGGAGTGAGATGAAGAGTAGTAGCATCGCTTCACCACTGTGGAAAGAATTAGTCAAAGCTCATATTTGGATTAAAGATTAGAAAGTTATAGTACTAGGAAATGGGGTTAATACTAGCTTTTGGTTTAACTGCTAGTTAAGTAATAGTTTTATTAGAACGTTAATAGAAGACCTACTGCATAAAGATTTTATGAACCTTACAGTCCAACACGTTTAGATTATTGAGCTTAAGTGGAAAGACGAACTACTTTGCTTTGATGTTACTGCATTGTTGCAAAAAGCAATTAGCCCTACGTTGTTGTTGTTGCCAAATATGGTTGATAAAAGAGTTGTTGACACTAATATGCACATTGACTTCTCCATTTAGGAAATTTATGAATATATTAAGTTAGCTCAAGTAGTTAGTAGTGAAAATAGAAAGTGGCTATAATCTAATATCTTAAGTCCCAAAATGAACTCTTTATTTGGAGAGTTCTAAATAATGGTCCTATTGTCATTAGAATAAAATCTAGATGCCTTAAATATCCTGACACATGTCCTAAGGGATTTGGGCAAATTGAAACACCTAAGCATGTTCTAAAAGACTACCTAAGAATTTAACAGATTTGTCACGACTTAGGTTTACAAGATGTTATTACTCAGTTTAGTGATTTTCCTTTTTATGAGTGGGTCAAGCAGCCTGTTAAGCAAAATAAATCTATTCAGCGACAAGTTGATCTTCCTAAGTAAGTCTTATTGCTATTGCTTTATAGATGATATAGTTTGGTAGGAATCTCATCAATCGAAACTAGCAAAGGCAAACACATTTAGTCCTTAAAATAATGTTCAAGGCCTCTTAACTTTAGGCGCTAAATCGAAGGTGTATAGGTTTAAAGAGGTTATTAGCTCAATGGATTAGGTAGCATGCTCTAAAAGAGGGATATGTGAAGATCAACATTGATTCCTCTAAGCACTACATGCTTGATCAGATAGCTATTTCAGCTGTCTTTCGTGATGAGCAAGGATTTTGGGTGGCAAGGTTGGTCATAAAACTTAGCACAGTTGATGTGCTAATAGCCGAAGTTTAGGCAATTTATTATGCACTGTTGCATGCAAGACGAATGAATTTGGACTATGTTGAGCTGCATTTGGATTCCATGCTTGCTGTTAGATTGATAACTAATCTTTAAAAAAATTATTAATGGAAGTTTGCTAATGTGTTACATGCTTGCAAGGCCTTATCAATCAAATTTAAAGATCTATAAGTCAACTATCAATTGCAAGAGTCTAACAAAATTGCTGATGCGATGGCAAATTTTGGTTGCTTTATGCAAACGAATGAAATGTTTGCACTTCAGTTACTGTAGGACTTACTTCCACTTTTGAAAGGGGACATGAGTCCTTGTATATGTAGTAGGGAATGTATAGACCTTGGATGAAATGTAAAAGTTAGTAGTTGTTGTAATATTTTTTATAATGACCAATGTACAAATACTCTTTTGTAAGTAATGCAACCAACTTTCCTACTGAAAAAAACTTTGGAGCTTCGCACTCTATTGTGTATTGGGAAGTGGGAATATAGTTCCTCTCTTATATTATAAATAAATAAACCTCTTTAATAGGAAAAAAACAAAAGAAAAAACACGAGGTCCTTTTGTATAACCCTTAACTATCTCTCTTGTATGTATCTAATGTTCAAAGATTTTTGCTTAAATAAGATGATTTTACTTTTTCACCATTTTTAAATATATACTTATATCTTTAAACTATTGCTAAAAAAAAAAAAAAAACAATAATAAAAAACTATAAATAGCTTAGGTTTTGAAACTTAACCATAACTAATTTACATCTATATACATGTTTTTCAAAGTCATTAATCACTATTCAAAAGTTCAGAGATTAGACATTCCAAAATCAAGATTTCTAATTGTAAATATAAATATCAATTAGTTGTAATTGTTAGTATAAATACTAGTTTTTCAATGTGATAGATCGGTTTTGAATCATCTATTTTTTAAGTTGTAATATGTGATGCGGTTAAGGAAAAAAATATTAATAAATAATATCTTTAGTAATCTATATTATAAGTAATTGTTCATTTAAAATTACTATTTAACTCTCAAATTAAAATTTTATTACAATAAAAATCTAAACTAAATTATTAAATTTATAAAATAACTTATAAAATGAGTGTATTTGTTTGACCTATAACTCACTCTTCTCTCTTCTAGCCTCTCATTATCCATCTCTACTCTCTTTGTCTCCTCCCAACGTTTCCTATTATGTTCTCTCACTTTTACACATGAAACAATTAGAATTTTTTTCTTTCTCATTGCTTATTAAGCAGCTATTAATTTCCATATTTTGTATCTCTATCACCAATATCTTTTCTTTTTCTCTCTTTAGTAAATAACCTTTTCCATTTTCAAATATTTGTATTTTCAAGAAATTATATGTTAAATGTACAACAAAGTCTAAAACTTCTTTTTATTTATTTATTTTTTAAGTAAATATAGGTATAAAAACATTGTTGTATTTATCAATTCAAAAATATTATTACATATATCAATTCAAATATCTAAGCAACATAATAAAGTGAAATATATTAATTTATTTTTCAAATCAATGTTATTAGCACACATATTACTAGACAAGTTTCTGTTTTAGAGTGTTTATATATTTTAGTGATGGCTACATCTCAAGCAAGTGCTCAAATTCATTTTACATTAAAATAAATAAGCCTACCTCAAATTTGGAATAATGAATTAAAAATGCAGCCGGAATACGCATACATCGGTTGAAAGAGGATTGAGAGGTAGGTGAACTTGGCCCGTTTTAGGCGGCATCTTCGTGCCATCGCCCTCCTCACGATCCCAACACTTAAAACACTTAAAAAACGAATTCACATATTTATTGGTATATTGTATATATAATAATTTTAAACATGTTATATTATTTTTGGAACATAATAATTTCCTAATAGTCCAAGACCACCCACAGTTTTATAATAGTAGTGACTAGTGGGATTTCAAGGACTTACGCAATATAAATTACCTACGAAAATCACCCTTTCAGTAACAAATAGCAACCTCGTTGGGTCCGCTGACTCTCTCGTCCATCAGACAGGTCCCTACTCCAAAACCCTACCAAACCCGTCGGTCTCCTTCCCTCTCTCCAAGGTGAACATACCCTGTTTCTCTCTTTCTTTCTTTATCTCTTATGAAGTTTCATTAGGGAACGTTGATATCCATTACGCGTTTCATGTATTTGTTGTCATTTACATATGTCTGCTACGTGTATGATTTTAACTCTTGGTCTTTTTTTTTTTTTTTTTCCCTTTCTTTTGGTTGGGTTTTTGTTTTCTTGGTCCTCTTTTGTTGAAATATCTGAAAAATTTTTCCTTGCAGAGAACTTTTGTAAGCATTTGAGAATTTGTTGAGTGTTACTTCGGTTACCCTTCATGCTTATCGTGGGAAAGATTTAAACTTTGTCAGGAGTTTATATTGTTTTTGATATTTCGGATTTGTGGTCGTGTTTTGCTTGATATTTAGTTTGGTGGTGTCGTGGGGTATTCTGTTGTTCTTGTGTGTTTTGTCCAACTTGGTTGCTTGTCAGTATCAGTTGAATCCAAGGATGTGGTTGATAATGGCATTGAAATCGACTATGCGGTCTATTTAAAGCTTTATGCTCTTATGTCTAAAGTTCAAAACTTAGGGTGGCTTACCATGTAGTCTAGGGGTCTTGTGCTCTTAGGCCTAAAGTTCAAACCTTAAGGAGTGTTTGTTTGACGGGAAAAAATGAATTTTGGATCATTAAAAGAAAAAAAAAAAAAATTCCATGGTGAAAAATTGTTGTAGCTGAGATTGTGGTACCATGACCTTTGGGGGAAAGTGATAGTGAAGACTCACGGTGTTAGCCGACCACTAGAGGTGATTAACAGTCAGATGAAATGACAATGGAGAATTATTAAAGTAACATGCTCTTTCTAAGAAAATAAAGCAAATTCATTTTTCCTATTTTCCTTTGACATTTCTGTGATGCATAACCACAACTACAGGCTGGTGTTGCCAGCTATGCCCTCTACCATTACTTGCTGCTAGAGGCACCTAGTAACTGCAAACTCTTGAGAATACTACGACAATATTTGTCAAAGCTTTGGTTCTAATAAATGATGAGAAAGGTCCACTAAATTTTTTCTACCGAACAAACACATCATTAGTTCCAATTTATGTGGAAATATCATATATCTTTTCAATCGAACCATATAGTTTCTTCCATCAGGATTCGTATATGACTTCTTATGAAATAAACATGCCCTGCCCTAAGTTTTTGACCTTGCTTTAAAATATTTGACTAGTCATGGAGTGGTCTAGGATAATCCCATTAATGGGTCATGAATTCATACGTATGGGTGTGGAGTGGGTTCAATGTGATGAAACGGTGCAATAATATCTATTTAACTTTTTGTCATGAGTTTTCAATGAAACTGATTTCCTTTTCCTCTTCAATTTGAACTCTATTTGTATGGCCAGAAAAAGCTCCAAAAATATGGATGTTTTGGGGTGGGCTTATATGCAAAGAGCTTGTATTGCCATGATAAGGGTTGCTTGGCTCCTTGTGCCTTGAAGCCTATATTTGGTGGCACTGAGATTGTATGTAATAAAAAACAACTGGATTATATTGATAGGCCTTGTTTTATTGATTGTTATAAGGAATGTAAACATGTTAATGTAGTCTAACCTATAATGAGTGTTCATTTCTCCTCAAATGTTAGTACAATGGAGCTTCGAGTGAAGACAACAGAGCCTCTAGCTTTTGTCTTCTCATATTGCTCCAAACATCAATTGCCTTGTTTTATGGTAATGGATCTTCTAGTTCATTTCTATGGAATATGGAGAAGGCTTACAAGTTCACTACACTCTCCTATATTCAGTTCAGTCATCAACCTAACTTTTAGAAAGGAAGAAAAATTCTGCTCCAATTATTCTTACAATGGAAATCAAAGTAGATCCACAACTATCAAGTTGCTCCTATAGCTCATGAATAATTGTGAAAAATATATATATTTTTTAATGGGTTAACTAATTGTGAAGACTAAGTGGTATTAAACCTCTGAAACTTTAATTTTTTGCACATGCAATTTGTATTTCTTGACACTGTGTTCTTACACTTAGCTTCCCTTCATCACCCACAACTACCCCCCAACAGCACCACCACGACCACCCCCCTACACACCACAAAATACCACCACTGAAAACACCATAACACCGAAAACCAAGAAAAAACCCACAAGCACCCCAAACCCAACAAAAAAAAAATTCATGCCATGTTCTTTCTGATTGACTATAGGCGCTCTTGGACTGATTTCTGGTCGAGGCATTTACCTAAACCTACCTATGTTAGACTAGTGTCAAAACTCTGGTTTAGATTTTGATTTCGTCGGAGATTTTCACTGACTTAAGGATTTATTTTCTGTATAAAGGTACAACATGTTGACCATCAGTCTATCCTCTCCTTGCATGTCCATAACTGCACCCCAGAAGCGATTCAGCTCTGCCATAATCAAGACCCCATCCTCACTTGGATCCATCAAGAGCATATCCAAGTCATTTGGCTTGAAATCTTCTCCTCAGTTCAGGGCGTCGATGGCAGTCTACAAGATCAAGCTGGTTGGACCAAATGGAGAAGAGAATGAGTTTGAAGCCCCAGATGACACTTACATACTGGATGCAGCAGAAAATGCTGGAGTTGAATTGCCATACTCATGCAGGGCTGGAGCATGCTCAACTTGTTCAGGGAAGATGGTGTCAGGTTCTGTCGATCAGTCAGATGGTTCTTTCCTTGATGATAATCAAATGAAGGAGGGTTATGTGCTAACTTGTGTTTCATACCCTACTTCAGATTGTGTAATTCACACCCACAAGGAAGGTGATCTCTACTGATTGTTTTTCCATTACCACATGTAGGATTCTTGTTTTCGTGAATGGTCCTTGGTTGTTAAATCCTATCGAGAACTCCTTTAATCTCATCTATGTTCTGATTTGTGGTTCTATTGCAATTTTGTTTGAAATCTGTTGTGCATCATCTTTAATTCCTGGATGTGGGTTTGGTAAAAATTCTCGTTGCAAATCCCAGTATCCCAGTATTTTGACGCAGAGGAAGAGCCATCCATATATGATGGGTTACTTGATATCGTAGGATAACCATAAGTCCTTTCTGTTGGGGCAGCTCTACGTTTTTCAGTTTGGAATTGTTCTGTTGATGACTGAATGCTTGAATTGGCCGGCCTCTCGGTTTCCCTAGCTTGGACTACTATGACTAACTTGCCTCCATGCACTCTAAAGTTAGGATTCACTTGTTTTCATCAGAAATCTAACTAAATTCTGGTTGCAAGTTGCGATCCTGCTTTACGGGCAACCAATTCGATTTTTTGTATTATCTGATGGATGTGCTAAATCATCATGTGCCATTTTGTCTTGCAGTCTAATTTTAGTGATCCTCCATAAACCGGGGGCTTGTTATTGAGCAGATGAACCAACGGGTTATGCGGACATCCATGTGCATTCTTGTAGGTTCATGGGAAGTATTGAAATTTGAATTATGCACACAGGCTGCTCATCTGTTCCTGGTTTGTAACGAGTGACATGATGCATAAAGTACGTGTGTTGTTGCTATCCTGAAATGGTAGTGTTTGCATGAAGTGACGCATTTTTTGACCTATTCTAGCCGAAAGTGGAGGGAGGGGATCATACAAGTCATCTTCCAACTTTTTCCCCGAGACCACCTTGCCATTTCTAGCCTGTGGTGACATATCGCCTTGGGATAAGAAAAGTGCCATTTTCATCCATTGACATGTTACCAAGGCTATATTGTAAGGGTGGTTTGAAAAGGCACGTTCTTTTGAGGCAAACATCACTTGGAATCTGATTCTTCATGGCAATTGTGGCCTCTCATCTACCGTCTCCCACAGCAATAGGGAAAAGAAGAAAGTTTAATGGCATTACAGACGCATCTTGATCGGCTCTAATAATGCGGATTTTTATCAGGTTCGGATATCATATTACAATAGTGGACTGCAGTGGACCAGCCGGCTCACCCGCTTTCGGCTCAATTCGAAACTTCCTTTTTTATTTTTTCCCCTTTTTTTGGCAGACGACTTATGGATCTGGGAATTCGTAAGATGAAACACGTGTCAATTCCAAACTCCTTTATTTATTTTATTTATTCTTTTTATTTTCTTGCTGGCAAATTATAGATGTGAGAATTCGTCAGACGAAGGTGTCAAGCGTGAGTCAAAATTTTCGTGCATTATCCCGGAATAACACTTCAAGTTAGACAAAATAGAGAGCAATTCAAAGCTTTCTTATTGACGTCACAATTGAAGGAACCGATGCATTCAGTGGCAGATCGGATACGAGAAGACCACAATATTTAGTCTTCCTAGCTAAGGAGTTTTTTAAAGCAATTAATGAACTTAATATAGTGGTGTATAAGTTTAGTAACTTTTAAAGGGAAAATTACTTATTTATCATTAAAATTTAAAAAAAATTATAAAAATATAAATTGTACAAAAAAAGTTATCAAAATACGAAATTTAAATTGTATTTTGAAGATGTGATATAAGAATTTTAAGTATGTCACATCTTTAGGTCTATAGTATCACCTAAAAATAAAAAGGGTTAGTAATAGGCTTTAAAAGACGTTTTTCAAGTATAAAACGACATTAATTAGGCAAGTCTGGATTATTATGTTGTAGTACATGAAAATCATTTTTCTAAAACATATAATAATAAGAAAATTTCTTTCTAAATAAAAAACGATCTAATTTATCATAAACCAAGACTATATTGCATTTATTAAATACGATAATAGTCTAATATGAATATATTGCATTTTGTAAAAATGATATAGTGCTTGTGTCATTATAATTTTTTTAAGTTAAACCAAGCTTATATTGCATTTTTGAAATGTGATAATATGCTAATATAGTGCTTGTAAATGTTAATACTAGTATCACATTTTTAAAATACAATACAGGGTTAATAGTACTTTGTCATTATCATATTTTTTAGATGTGAGATTTATATTGTTATGAGTGTCATATTTTAAAAATACGATATAAGATTTGTATTTTTGTAATTTATTTCATATAATTTATAGTTGTATAATTTTTTTTTAAAATATTGATAGATACGTATTTCACCCAAGTTTCCGATGTACGTGATGCGTATATGAGCTTGTTGAAATAGGTAAAGACTCGATAAACTATTTTGGGATTTAAGCATAGTTCGAATGTGAAGAAAAATCTTATTGTTGAATAATATAGAACTAGTTTTTATATTTTAATCTTCTTTGTAACTTCTAGATTTTTGTTCCACATTGCAAATGTTACAATATATAGTTACATAAAAATAAATGAACAATTTTTACATTTGTTTTAACAAATGGGCCAAAGACTATGAGATTTTTAAGCTCAATTTTTTTTTTTTAGCTTAAAGTTTGATTTATTTTAAGTTTTCTTTTTCTTAAAAAATAAAAAATTTGTATCATAGATGGATTTTAAGACTTAGAATTGTGTTCGCCAGCTCTAAGACTAGCTAAGGAACTAGCTTGTCATGAGCCATTCTCCATTCTTCCCTTTACGTAATTGGGGACTAATGTGGTCAAGCCTATTTTAGCCTTATTTGACCCATGTCTAAGTCTAGACTAGTCATATATGTTAAGACTCAACAGGCTAGTCCTAATGGATTTTGTTAGGTACTCTATTTCAATATTTCCTTTATCATTTTTGTTGATACTTAATTCTTGCTCGGACTAAGACTTAACATGCGAAGCCTATTATGTAAGGCGCTAAAGTGCATGCGAGTGAATATTGAGCTTGCCCTTTACATTACGATTTACTCACGGAGCCATATGAGCATGTCAAAGTAGGCATGAGTTGACGGCAAGCTCACCTTCTTTATTGTGAATTGCTCGACGAGCGATACAACGCCTTACCCAAGTAAATTGGCCTAACCATCAAGACTGTATACCTTAACCATCTAGCATGAACTTAAGCTTTAGCTCGCTTTCGACTAAACACCAGTTGACCCCATCCCTAACATCCTAACTCGACCTTTATCCTTAGTACGTGCTCTCTACTACAACTCATTAATGGTATCTGCTATTTGTAGTACAACCAGCACACTTGACAGCCTCTATAGGTTTCAGACTTTTAGGTTGTAGATTTGGTTGCCTAGCTGATCACAACCGATTGCTCATAGAGTAGTTCGGTCTCTACCGTAGTACATGTTATTTGCCGGCGATTGGTACGAGCGAACCCTAAATCACTACATGTCTAGGTAATTCACATAAAAGGCACCAGGTGTCATGAAGTTGAGGCGAATCTCTCTTTCCCCCTTTTTTCTCTAAAGGCTACTTTCATTTCCAATAATACTTTTACTCTCTTTACCTAATTTCGACATAGTACCTATACCTTTTGTAGTGCATATCTAGGACGAGCATTACCCCTTAAGCCTTTAATGCTCACTCTTTCTTCATCTTAGTACTTGCTACCTTGAGCGTTAAAGAGCCCCTATGGCGGGGCTTTTTGCAAGAATCAAAGAGTAGGAGGCAAAACTTGGACCCATCTCACTTGGACTCCATGAAAGCCCACTTATCTTAGTTGGTTTAATTATAATCAATATTTTGGTCCCCATTATTTTAGGCTACCACACATATGATGGCTAAAAGCAAAAACACTAATCCACAAGCTCCACAGACAAGGGATGCTAACGTATCCCACTAAGATGAAGGTAACTAAACACTTCCACCACCTTAAAATGAAAATACCAAAGTTCAATAGCTTAAGTTGCTTATCCAACAAATTTTTAAAGAAAATTGAAAATATTGCGAACCTAGCACAGTCTTGCATAAAGATGTTACGTTACTTAAAAACACATTCCAAAAGCGCCCAAACAAGGAGGTGACCGTCAGCTCCTCCTCATAGCCATGCAAAAATGATGATCTCCACACCATAAGCAAAATAGTCGACGATCTATCACCAAATAATCACCAAAGGACTACGAAGACATGAATATGGAGGAACTAAACAAGCATATCTGCTGCACCTTTAGCGTGTATGACTAAAAGAAAGTTGAATCATCTGTACGAGCGTGTGCTCCATGCTAACATATAGCACATTCATCCTTTCCATCCTTAAAGAAACGCTCCTTACAGGCATAAGGGTACGACACTTGAATACTTATGATGGCACTACCAACCCAAATGATCACTTCATCCACTTTCGAATGATGATAAGCCTCCATAACTTCTCAAACTTCATCATGTGTAAAGCCTTCCCTAGTACGCTAGCAAAAGTTGCTCTACTCTGGTTTAACGCCTTCCCTAATGCATCTATTACTTCATTTGATGACCAGGTAAGCAGATTCCAATAATACTTTCTCAGCTTCTGAGTCTTATAAAGAGACAATTCTATTCTCTATAATGTTAGGTGGCACCCAATAAAACCTTACGAGCATATCTTAAATGTTTCAACTGACCAAAGCTGCAAGTTTCTAAGCTGGACACTAGAACGACCCCATAAGTGCTCCTAACGAGCATAAACCCTAATGGAAGGCTATTCAACATAGTTTAATTGGACAAGTCTGAATCATTGGATGAGTTCATGCAAGTAGTCAAGAAGATGCCAACAGAGCTCGTTTTGAGGTGGACAACAGCATGTACATCTTAGAAAAGGATCAATTAGGGCCTCAAAACCTTAACTACAATCCTCAATACGTGATATACATGATAAGCAAAGATAAAAATTTCAAGACTACACCTTACATACATCCCTTAGCAAACTACTTGGTGAAATTACGTATAAGGTCCGAGAACAACTTCTACAACCACCTAGCATTCGTGAAACACCAGAGACGACAAACTCAGGAAAGTATTATGACTACCATAGAGTACATGGACACAACACCGGTGAGTACAGTCACCTTAGGAATGTACTTGAAGGCCTTGTTTGCAAAGGCCGCGTCAACCACCTTGTCGCAGACTAGAAAAATCAAATCCAATGGCTAACCTAGCGTCGCTAAGTTAAGCACCAACAACAACATCAAAATGAGCAGGCCGATGCCCCAACAAACAAATAGAATCTCTGAGGATGGCAAGGTCAAATCAACACCATCTTTAAGGGACTAGACCTCCTCTCAAACACCATAACCATGGTAACCAAACACTAGGTATACCTCTGTTGGTCCCAGTAAGATATCAAGAGGAGGGTGAATTGATATCTTTTATAAAACTAAAACTTTTGATTTATAAACAAAATCCCTCTTAATAAGTTGAGTGGCATGATAAGTAGTTGGAAATTGATTGTTATCTCAAGGAGTAAATAATGATACTAAAGATTAGAAAGTAAATAAGATAAGAAGTAAGAAGATTAGACAAGTGATTTTAAAGAGTTTCGACCTTTTACCTATTGCTCTCTTCCAGCTCCAATGCTTCGAACCCAGTTCTCCTCATCGGTGTCGTTCCACTAATCAAATCTTTTTAATAAACAATGATCAAGGAAAAATTACAAGGATCCCCAATCGCTTCTCTATCCTATCTCACTAGCTTCTTCTTAAGCTATACACAAGACGCAGAGAACTCCCTAATCCTCTTACACTCAAAACACAAAGTCAATAATGTTTACAATGAAAGTGAAACGATACAATTAGAAAACACTTTACAAATTTCACACAAATGCAATAATAATGAAATAATAAAATGTTGTTCACTCAGTTTCTGACAAAGTTTCTAACATTGTTTTTGACAATCTGCTAGAGAGAATTTTTAAATTCGGTTCTGATATTGAGTGTATAGTATATTCTCTTGAACAACATTGTCTATAAATTAAATAAACCCTCATGTAACAGTGATATCAGACAAGTGTACCTATCAATTTTAATATAGTGGATGTGAGTCCGAGTCGATCCCTCAGAGACTTCGAGTACTAATATTAATCTTAACTCTATTATCTAATTGGAAAATTGTGATGAGTTGAATAGATTAAAAATACTAAAATTTACAAACTAACCTAATTATGAGACTTGATTAAGCAATTTAGAAAGCGATAAAATTAAGAACAACTTCAAGAAAGCAAATAACGTATTTAAGAATTATTTCTCCTAGTATTTAACATGTGACCGCTTAAAATGTATCCAATTCAATTTTTATTATTCTTGACCGGAGGGATTCACAATTAAAGTTAACACCTTTCTCAAGTATATTAACCCTAATCCTAAATTATTTACCGGAATCTCTTCACTTAGTAATATAATTTAGAATCACATTAATGTATAATAAATTCTCACACAAAAGAACAACTTTCTGAAAGAAACATGTATCTTATCTCTAAATACACAAGCAATTCTCTCCAATTATGTCAAGATCTCATTACATATGTGATTTCTCAATCATCATGCATAATATCATAGATTAATACTCTAGAAATATCAATTAACAATTAAATAACATAATTAAATAAAAAAAAGATGGAAACTTTATTGAAAATTATCAATCAATCTAATAGTCACATGAAACCCTAGGTTCCATAATCCTAAATACAAGAATTTTAAGCTATCATAATGAAACTAAAAACGACTTCCAATAAAATCAAGAAATAAAACATGAAAAACCCCTTTTTGTTGATGAAAAATCTCTCCAATCTTGAAATTGGGTGTTGCTTCCACCTTTTGCTCCTTCTCCCCAAGTCTCTTCTCTTTTGAATGTACCATCCCCTTTTGTGAAACCCTAATAAGTCCTTTTATAATGTATTGTAAAGTCCCTTTTTTTTTGTCACCAGACACAGCCTGGAATACAATCGTGTCCCCAGGTCATGTAACTTTCTGACCTTAGCAAATCTTCTTAGATGGACACAGCTTGGGGACACAGTTGTGTCCTAGACTGTGTAACTTCAAAACTTCATAACTCATTCATTTGAACTCCAAATTGAGTGAAACTTGATTCCTTTTCTTTGTTTTCAATCTAAGAACGCGTTCAAACATTGAAATCAAAATTTTACTTAATTAAGTATCAATTTCTTTAAAGAAAACCAAAGATGTAAGGGAAATACTATAAAATCACCATGTGAAATGTATTTAAAATAAGAGTTATCAAACTTCCCCACACTTGACCAATTGCTTGTCCTCAAGCAAATAAATCAAAACAAAATTTCGGGACAAGAAACACTAAACAAAATTTCTCACTTTTTACGAAACCGGTGAACAAATACACTTGACCTGAAGAAAGGTAAGAAGATCATTTTCAATTAACTTGCAATAATAAAGTCAACCAATTTCACCCTTAAGAATGTCATAGATTCACCTGACCATATTCGAATGCTTCAACAATACTTAATACTAGAGTTCATTAGTTAATTTATGAAAGTCGAAGTTTACCTGAGTCATTTAACCAAGGATTCTCAAACTAGAAATTAGATTTAACATCTTGCCAACTGGGAAAGAGTCATAAAAATTTTGTCAATTTGATTAAAGTGTATACAATTCTCTCTTCAATCTCACCAAGCACCATAATCCAAAACAAACACATTTTACATCCACTCATCCTCTGATCATCCCCTAGTTCATGCTTTTGTTGGGAGTTTTTTTTTTTTTTTAAATTTACTTTATTTAAGCACAATTGTGTTGGTGGAGGGAAAGAACCTCGCTGTTCTGACGGACTAAAGCCGATCTATAACAACTTATCCTTTATATTGATAGCGGGAAAGAACCTTGCTCTTCTAACGGACCAAGGCCGATCCATATCAATTTTTTCATTAGTATTGGCATTAAGACTCAATCTCGATCTTCTAACAGATCAAGACGAATCCTTACCAATTTTTTCTATTCATACACTTGTTAGTACTTTTTTACCTCCAATCATTGTGATTTTTCAGGGGTTTTTTAAAAAAAGAATTTCATTTATTTGTTTGCTAAAAATTATAGGACTCTAAAAATTTCTAAGAGAAACGTATACATAAAAGTAAATTTAAAAATAACCACGACTAACTCTCAACTAGTGATGTTGTTCCAATCTCAAGTCTTAGAGTCCTAAGCTAAATAACTCGTAACTTTGCTCTCCATAAATCTAGTAAAGTAGAATAAGATCAATAATGATCAAGATGACACAGTTGATTTGGCCCAACACTTGTTAATTACCTATTGCAAATTAACTTAAAAATCAATTGGGTCAAATGTGAATAATTGGTCTCCTAAACAGTAACAAATTCATATATATCCTTTCCCTACACTTAATAACGTATATTATCCTCAATGTACGACTAAGAAAGCACAATAGCAAGATATCAAACAAGAAAAAACATCATAGGGAAAAAGGAAATACATGTATTGAAAAAGAAACTAATACTTCCCTGCCAGTCGAAAATAATGTGAAGAAGTCCATAACTAGGAAGCCATCATCATTACATGTCTAATTGCACATGCCTTGGCTAACTAAAAACAACAAAAAAAAAAAAAAATGAACTAAGAAGAGGGATCGGAATCCGTCTTTCCATCATCCTCATCAGATGGTGCCTCCGCTATGGTTTCATCATCATCTTCTTCACTACCCTCAACATCCTCTTCATTACCCCCAGCTTCCTCTGCATTACCCTCATCGTCCTCTTCCTCACTCTCATTGTCCTCATCATTTGCATTCGACTCTTTCATCTTAAGAAAATTTTCCAATTTGTCTTGGCGGATATGAAGTTTATCCACACTTTCTTGAATATAACTAACCTCAGTCATCAAAATATCAAATTGTTTTCAAAGCTTATTGAAGAAGTCTGGCCTCGAAAGGTTCTTCGTGAGTGTCGACCTTGACATCTTATTGGTAAAAGGTTCATGAGTTGGAATGAATTAAGTTGCATAGGAGTGACTTGAGTAACAAAGGTAAGCAAGGGCCAAACTACAACCTTAGTTCAAATAGCCTGCATTAGTAAGGTGATGTAGGGGCCACAATAAATATGCCATTTCTTCCGTGTAGTGGTTACTTGGTGGCTGAAAAGTTCAGCTAGCTCAATGGCTAGATTGATTGGGTTTTTATGAATAACACTATACAAATAGAGACAATCCTTATTGGAAACCACACTGGTGCTTAGGCCTCGGTCAATCAATGTATGTGCAAAGAGCTAATGAAGAACACGATATTCAGGTTTGACCAATTGAGAAGCCTTACTCTTTGTTGGGTCATAAGCATCACCATCAGTGATTTCATTCCAAAATGCCCCTGGTGTTACTCCACGTGGAAAACGACAAGTTAAACGTTAGAACTCTTCTGTCTGTGTGAATTTATCCTCATAAAGACCAAGATATTTGCCCAATTAAGCTATTGTCATATGGAAAGGCTGGCCACTCAAAGTGAAATGGAGTTTGCGTTTGGGGCCCATGCCATTAACACTCTCTTTATCGAGTTTATATGTGCATAAAAACTCCAATGTCGGCTCTTTATAAATTGGAGCTTCAAGAGATAAAAATCGCTCTCAAATGGTTCCTTCCAATAGTTCCTTCATTTCCGTTATGAGCTCTAATTGAGCGAGAATATCTCAATCCAAACAAAGGGTGTCACTGAAGGGCTTATTCTTAAGTAAATTATAGCTTTGCGACTGGTATTTCTCTTTGAATTGAAGCATTAGGTGCTCTATCGGAGGGAGAGTGGCCAATGGTTCAACAATAGCACCTTCTTGCATTAAAGATGATGCTGTATACTTGGATTTTCTTCGAACGGTAAGCTTTGTGCGATTTGCCATTGACTACTTGAGAAGAAACACCAAACCAAATAAAAAATGCGCATCCTTGCTATACTTAGTTTAAACTAAGACAGAGTTATAAAGGAGTAAAAGTGAGGAATATTGAAAGAATTCTCATTGGGACATTTAAACAAACATGTAGAGTGCATTTACAAAACTAGTTGGTGTAAAAGAAATGGCTAGCAAATTCATCCAACTAATTATACATTAGACGCATTACATTACAATCAACTTGAAAAAAAAGCGTCCCAACACGTCAAAGACTCTAAATGTCCCAAAATCACTCTCACAATTCTAACCCTAACTGGCGTAATTGAATAATGATCATTGAATTGGCAAATAGAATTCAGGTTTGAGAGATCATAAAGTAATATCTAACTAGAAGAGGCATTATAAAGGCATTGAAATCTATCAACACAAGGCAAATGTGTATGTCTATCATGAAAGAATAAAAAAAACAAGTAAATTTACAGACAAAATTCATGGACCAATTCACAAAAGACCTAAATTTCGGTTACTTAAGCATGCCTAAACAATGATGAAAGTAAAGCATAAACAAGAGAGGACAGAAAAAAATTAGGAGAACTTACTTAGATCGAGAACGTGAGGAGAAGATGGAGAGAAGATGAAATGTGAAATGAATTTGTGTGGATGTTTGTAAGTGTTTGAGAGGATGTGTTCATGTTTTGAAAATATTGTGCAATACGTATACTAAATCATGTGGGTGCTGGGCAAACACGGGCTAGGACACGACCATGTCCCACGCTCGTGTAACTTTCTGTATTGGGTACCTTACCTGGGTGAATATGGATTGGGACACAACCGTGTCCCATGCACTTGTAACTTTTTGTTGGGGGATGTATTAAAGCTGGGTCCATATGGGTTGGGACACAACCATGTCCCACGCCCGTGTAACTTTCTGTGATGACGGATTAAAGGGGCCTAGATGGACACGGGGTGGGACACAATCATGTCCCACGCCCGTATAACTTTCTGTGGTGACGCGTTATTGCTGAGCGCATACGGGTTGGGATACAACCGTGTCCCACGCTTGTATAACTTTCTGTGGGTGGTGCATAAGGCTAGGCGCACATGTGTTGGGACACAATCGTGTCCCACACCCATATAACTTTTTTTTTTTTTGAATTAAATTGAATAGATTAAAGAAGGATTGCTAAGGTATATAAAATAAATAAATAAAATAAAATAAAATAGAATGGACTAAAAGAACTAAAGTGCAATCAAAGAATATTAAAGCAAAATATAAATAAAAGAAGAGTTCGACATGGGTTGTCTCCCATGAAGCGCTATAGTTAATGTCGATAGCTTGACGAGATACGATTGTAGCTCATGATTGTTCTGTCAGGTGGAGATAAAATTCCTCTCGTCTAACATGCTCCAAATTTCCACTCAAGTATAACTTCAATCATTGCCCATTTACCTTAAATGTGCCTTTCTCTAGGTGTGTAACTTCAACAGCCCCATACGGGAAAACTTGTGTAATTGTAAATAGTCCAAACCACTTAGATTTCAACTTATCTGGGAATAAACGAAGGCGAGAATTATACAAGAGGACATGATCGCCTTCTTTAAATTGTCGATTTTGTTTGATTCGCTGATCGTAGTACTTTTTGGCCTTTTCTTGGTATAATTTGGAGTTCTCATATGCTTTCGCTCGCCATTCTTCTAGCTCATTCAACTGAAGCTTCCTATGAGAACCTGCACGCTCAAAATCAATATTAACACTCTTAATTGCCCAATAAGCCTTATGCTCAATCTCTACTGGTAAATGACAAACCTTCCCATATACAAGTCGGTAGGGTGTGGTCCCTAGTAGGGTTTTGTAAGCGGTTCTATGTGCCCATAGAGCATCATCCAACTTTTCTGACCAATCTCTCCTATGATACTCTATGATTTTTTCAAGAATTCGCTTAAGATCGCGATTAGCAATTTCCACTTGGCCATTACTTTGGGGGTGGTACGGGGTGGCTATTCTATGTGTAACGCCATAACGTTTCAACACTTGATCGAGTTGGGCATTACAAAAGTGTGTTCCCCTATCACTTATAATTGTCCTAGGGGTACTAAATCGAGAAAATAGGCCTTTTAAGAATTTTTTTACTACCCTAGCATCATTAGTAGGTAAGGCTTTAGCTTTTACCTACTTAGAGACGTAGTCAATAGCTACTAAGATATATTTATTTCCATTAGAGTTTGGGAAAGGACCCATAAAATCGATCCCCCACACATCGAATACCTCGACCTCGATGATGGGGTTTTGTGGCATTTCATCCCTATGAGATATATTCCCCACTGGTTGACAACAATCATAAATCTCAACATATTTCTAAGCATCTTTGAATAAGGTAGGTCAATAAAATCCAGCCTCTAGGACCTTATGAGCTGTCCTATTGGCATTTTGATGCCCACCCATAGGCCCTAAATGATAGTGGCTCAAAATTCTCCATCCTTCGAGGTGCGGTACACACCTATAAATAACATGATCTGCACATACTTTAAATAGGTAAGGATCATCCCAAAAATAATGTTTCACATCAGAAAAAAATTTCTTCTTTTGCTTGTGTGGAAGTCCTTTTGGGATGATCCTGGTAGCTAAAAAATTGGGGATATCTGCAAACCAAGGAATTTCCATATCACTTACTTAGTCGATGGCATAGAGTCGCTCCTTAGGGAACTCATCTTTGATCTCATTTTCGTCAAGCATTTCTAAGTTTGGATTCTCCAATCGAGATAGGTGATCTGCTGCTAAATTCTCAATGCCTTTTTTGTCTTTGATCTCCACATCAAACTCTTATAGCAACAAGATCTACCTAATTAGTCTTAGCTTTGCATCTGGTTTTGCTAACAAGTACCTAAGGAAAGAATGATCAGTGTAAACAATCGCTTTAAATAGAAGCAAATAAGAGAGAAACTTATCAAAGGCAAAAACAATTGTTAGCAACTCTTTTCTATAAAAGTGTAGTTCTCCTGAGCATTATTAAGAGTTTTGCTAGCATAGTGAATTGGTTGAAAGTGCTTATCCTGTCTTTACCCCAACACTGCTTCGACTGCGTGATCACTTGCATCACACATAAGTTCAAAGGGAAGTGTCCAATCAGGTATTACCATGATTGGGGCATTGGTAAGTTTCTCTTTAAGGATATTGAAAGCTTTCAAACACTTTTGAGAGAAAACATAAGGTACATCCTTCTCTAATAACTTAGTCAAAGAGCAGGCAATTTTTGAGAAGTCCTTAATAGATCACCTATAAAAACTTGCATGCCCTAAAAAGCTTCTTATGGCCTTAACCGAAGTTGGAGATAGGAGTCTTGCAATCGCGTCCACTTTGCCAGTATCAACCTTAATTCCTTGATATGAGATCTTATGGCCCAGCACAATACCCTCTTATAACATGAAGTGGCACTTCTCCCAGTTGAGTATAAGATTGGTCTCTTCACACCTGGTAAGTACCCTGTCTAAATTATTCAAACAATGGTCAAATGAGTTGCCAAAAACTGAAAAAAATCATCCATAAATACCTCCATTATGTCCTCAATCAAATCATCAAAAATGGCTAACATGCATCGCTGGAATGTAGCAGGTGCATTGCAAAGACCAAAAAGCATTCTGCAGTAAGCAAAGGTGCCATAAGGACAGGTGAAAGTGGTCTTCTCTTGATCTTTCGGTGTAATAGGTATCTGAAAATAACCAGATAAGCCATCTAGAAAACAATAAAACATATGTCCAATTAGTCGTTCTATCATTTGATCAACAAAAGGTAAGGGGAAATGGTCCTTACGTGTAGCATCATTTAACTTTCTATAATCGATACATACACGCTAACCTGTTACCGTTCTCATTGGGATTAATTCATTCTTTTCATTAGGAACTACTGTCATCTCACTTTTTTTGGAACTACTTGCACTGGACTCACCTATGAGCTATCAGAGATAGGATATATCATACCTGCATCAAGGAGTTTGATAACTTCCTCTTTGACTACTTCTTTCATGTTTGGATTCAAGTGTCTCTAGGGTTGTATAACCAGCTTGTGGTCTTCTTCCATTAAAATCTCATGAGTACAAAAGGAGGGATTGATACCTCAAATATTGGATATTTTCCAATCAATGGCCCTCTTATGCTCCTTGAGTAATTTCAGCAACCTTTCTCTCTGTTCTTCTTCTAAATTGGATACTATAATTACCGGTAATTTGGAGTCCTTCTCTAAGAAGGCATATTCCACATAGTTGGGTAATTGCTTTAACTCCAATACTGGTGGTTCCTCAATCGGAGGTTTTAACTGTGCTTCCTTCCTCTTTTCAAACTCTTCAAACCCTTTCTCAATAGAAGTAGGTTTATTTGCCTCCAGTTGGGTTACCACCTCGGATTTGATAGGATCTTCTGAAGCTTCTTCCATGCTTAATTGCAAGCAACTCTCCAGCGGATTCTTAAAAAGAACTTCCTGCATATAACTTGAAACAAAAGTGTCAGTAACATCCAAAAGATAGCAAGTATCATCCTGATCAACAGACATTTTCATAGCCTCCGAAATTTTAAACATGATCTCTTCATCTCCTACTCTAAGAATGAGCTTGCCATCGCTAACATCAACGATAGCCCTAGCAGTAGCTAAGAATGGTCTACCTAGGATAAGGGGCAACTCAAAATCTTCATCCATGTCCAATATCACAAAGTCAACTGGAAAAATAAATTTACCCACTTGGACTAATACATCCTCAATAATGCCTCTAGGATACATCACAGATCTATCAGCTAATTGCAAGCTCATGCGTGTGGGTTTAGGTTCCCCCAATCCTAGTTTCTTGAAAAATTTATAAGGCATTAAATTGATGCTAGCACCCAAATCAGCTAAAGCTTTATCAACTAACAAGTTACCAATATGACAAGGAATTGTAAAACTTCCTAGGTCTTTAAGCCTCTTAAGCAACTTATTTTGTACGATCACTGAACATTCTTCACCCAATATGACTGTAGAAAGCTCCTCAAGCTTCCTATTGTTGGATAACAAATCTTTCAAGAACTTAGCGTACTTTGGCATCTACGACAAGGCATTAACGAGAGGTAAGTTAATATGCAGTTGTTTAAAGAGGTCAAGGAACTTACTAAATTGTTGGTCATTGTGATCTTGCTTGTGTCCTTGGGGATATGGGATGGGTGGTTGATATTCCTTCGCCTTAGATGACTCTACGTCTTCCTTTGCTTTCATCCCCTCATTGCTCTTACTAGTCTCCTCGCTAACCTTCCTCTCAGCATGCAACTCCTTCCCACTTTGAAGTGTCACTGCCTTGACATGTTCCTTGGGATTGGTTTCTGTATTTCCCGGTAGTATTCCCTGGGGTCTTTCAGAGATTAGCTTCGTAAGTTGACCAATTTAGTTCTCAAGGTTAAGATTAGACGCCTCTTGATTCCTCAACGATGATTCAATGTTGGATAAGTAAGCCTCATTCCCTTGAATATATTTTGTGAGAAGTTCTTCTACACTGGACTTCTTTTCTTGAGGAAGAGGAGGTGAGAATGGTCTTTGAAATCCAGGTGGGCTAAAGTTGGTCTTCTACTGGCCTTGGTTTTGATTTCCCCATGAGAAATTGGGGTGATTCCTCCATCCGGGATTATAAGTGTTGCTTTAGGGGTTATTTTGTTACTTAGGTGGATTTCCTAAATAATTTACCTGTTCCAGTTGTTTTTGTGCTCCATAACCCTGCATACCAAAGTCACTTACATTTGATTGTACTTGTTGAGGGCCAATAGAGAGTGCATCAATCTTCTTACTCAATAGGTCCACCTTGGCTGCTAGAGCAGTAGTCAAGTCTGCATCATAAATTCCCATAACCTTTTGCTTGACTCTAGTGCTTTCCCATTGATAATTGTTCATCGCTATTCCTTCAATTAGGTTTTATGCTTGCTTAGTTGTCTTTGCGTTTAAAGTACCTCTTGCGGATGCATCAATCATTTGTCTTGTAGATAAATTGAGACGATTATAGAAGGTTTAAATCTGCATTCATAGTGGAAGGCCATGATGTGAGCACCTCTTGAGCAAGTCCTTGAACCACTCTCAAGTGTCATATAGAGTCTCCGCTTCCAATTGGTTAAAACAAGAAATGTCGTTTCGAAGTTTAGCGATCTTCGCAAGTGGGAAATACTTCTCCAAAAATTTCTCTACCAATTCATTCCAAGTTGTGATTGAATTTCGTGGTAGAGAGTTCAACCACTGCTTTGCTTTACCCCTCAAGGAAAAAGGAAATAGTCACAGTCGGATGGCATCATCCATGGCTCCGTTGATTTTAAATGTATCACAAATCTCTAGAAAGCTAGAGATGTGGGCATTAGGATCTTCATCTTGGAGATCGTCAAACTGAACATATTGTTGCACCATTTGTATGATGTTAGGTGCAATTTGGAAGTTATTAGCCATGATAGTTGGCCTTGTGATACTAGAGTTAGCTCCAATAAGTGTAGGCTTTAAATAGTTAGACATGGTCCGATTTGCTTCATTATCGTTGTTAGCAATGTGTTGTGGATCTTCTTGATCGATGAATTAAGTGTTGGCCTCTTCACTCTCTTCCTTAATCTCAACGATTGACTCGTCTTCTATGGTAGCCACAATTTGTCTAAGTCGCAATCTCAAATTTTGAAGGACAGTTCTCTTAATTTCAGGATCAAGTTCTACCAAATCTTCCAGGTTGCTTCTGGTCATACACTACAAGGGCAAGAAATATAGAATCAATTGCAGCTCTAGGTACTAAAAATAAACAATGAAAACAAAAGAAAAAAAAATGATCAAAGTAATAAAGCAACTAGTGTTCTTAATATCGAAAATCCCCGGCAATGACGCCATAATAACAGGCAAGTGCACCTATCAGTTTTAATATAGCGGATACGAGTCCGAGTCGATCCCTTAGAGACTTCGAGTACTAATATTAACCTTAGCTCTATTATCTAACTGGAAAATTGTGATGAGTTGAATAGATTAAAAATACTAAAATTAATAAACTAACCTAATTATGAGACTTGATTAAGCAATTTAGAAAGCGATAAAACTAAGAACAACTTCAAGAAAGCAAATAACGTATTTAGGAATTATTTCTCCTAGTATTTAACATGTGATCGCTTAAAATGTATCCAATTCAATTTTTATTATTCTTAACCAGAGGGATTCACAATTAAAGTTAACACCTTTCTCAAGCATATTAACCCTAATCCTAAATTATTTACTAGAATCTCTTTACTTAGTAATATAATTTAGAATCGCATTAATGTATAATGAATTCCCACATAAAAGAACAACTTTCCAGAAGAAACATGCATCTTATCTCTAAGTACACATGCAATTCTCTCCAATTATGTCAAGATCTCATTACATATGTGATTTCTCAATCATTATGCATAATATTATAGATTAATACTCTAGAAATATCAATTAACAATTAAATAACATAATTGAATCAAGAAAAGATGGAAACTTTATTGAAAATTATCAATCAATCTAATAGTCACATAAAACCCTAAGTTCCATAATCCTAAATACAAGAATTTTAAGCTATCATAATGAAACTAAAAATGACTTCCAACAATATTAAGAAATAAATCATGAAAAACCCCTTTTTGTTGATGAAAAATCTCTCCAATCTTGAAGTTGGTGTTGCTTTCACCTTTTGCTCCTTCTCCCCAAGTCTCTTCTCTTTTGAATGTATCATCCCCTTTTATGAAACCCTAACAAGTCCTTTTATAATGTATTGTAAAGTTCCTTTTTTTCATCACCAAATACAGCCTGGGACACAGCCGTATCCCCAGGTTATGTAACTTTCTGACCTTGGCAAATTTTCCTAGATGGACACAGCCTGGGGATACAGTTGTGTCCTAAACTGTGTAACTTCAAAACTTCATAACTCATTCATTTGAACTTCAAATTGAGTAAAACTTGATTCCTTTTCTTCGTTTTTAATCCAAGAACGTGTTCAAACATTGAAATCAAAATTTTACTTAATTAAGTATCATTTTCTTTAAAGAAAACCAAAGATGTAAGGGAAATACTATAAAATCATCATGTGAAATGTATTTAAAATAAGAGTTATCAAACAGCTAGAAACGGCTAGCTCCAGATTTTTCTCCAAGATATTTTGATTTAATCACAATTGGTTTTATTGTTGGGGAAATATCTCATGAAAATAGGAACCAAATATTTGAAATTTTTGAGAACTTGAACCAAGTTGATTCTAATTTGTTTCTTTGTCGAGTTTAAGTTATTTGACAGTTGCTGCATAAGGAGATAAGTTCCAATCCTCTATTGACATCGTGGAAATTCAAAAACACATTTCAAATAATAAAGATAAGGATGAAAAAATATGAACAAATCTTCATATATCCTAATCCTCAAGACACTATCCAGAATTTCTTGTCTTTTTGCCGTGAATAAGTCTTCTACATCAATAATTCTATTTGAATTTTGCCATAAAATTCTCATAAAAGATCAGGTTGGATATTTCAAGGATATTCAGTCTTATCTTTAAGCAAGATATCTTCAAACTTAAGAATTTGAATCCAACAAACTAACCTTATCTTGAGAATCTACTAAGAACTGTACCTAACTTTTCAAACTCAACTTGTCCAATAACCTTACTATAATTTTAATCCTTGAACAATCTTACCAAGACTGTTAGAAAACATACTGCTCAAAACTTAATCACTCAATTTTCCAAATCTGATTCTTGAGTATCCTTTTCAAAAAATATACCAACTTAAATCTCCATTGACTTTACCATCTTAGTAGAATGAAATTGAATATAATTTCCTAATATACCCAATAAAGTGGAGCTAGGCCTTTTTGTAAATTTGTTTAAGTTAATTAGCGAAAGACTTAGAAACAGTAGCTGAACACAATACTAACATACATTTTGATAAACTCAAGCTTATTTTCTTCTAAACACTTCTTTTCTTTAGAACATCCTATATACTTAAAAATCTTGTTAAGCTCATATACATCTTTTTGTTATTATCAAAATATATTAAGAGAGAAAACTCAACATTCTCTACCTATACTCTCCAAGTCAATACCTGGAGAAGAGTTATACCTATACCTTGCAATTAGTGACATGGCAGTATCCTTGGTGCTTGTTCAAGTAGACAGCCAAGACCATTGACTGGTCTATTACATTAGTCACATCTTATAAGGGATAGAGCTTAGATACACAAAAATGGAAAATTTCACCCTTATGGTGGTCATTGTAGCTTGAAAGCTTAAGCCCTAGTTCCAGTTACATCGAATCGTCATACTGATAGATATACCACTTCAAATCACCTTATAAAGGCTCAACACTTTAAGCATAATGATGAAGTACTCCCTTAAGCTTAGCTCCCATGGAGTCTAGTTCCACCCAAGATAGGTAATTAAAACATAAGTCTTCATCGACTTATAGCTAATTACACCGGAGCAGACGTAATAGGAATCAACCCTTTAGACTAAACATATATAGCTGAACTAGAAGACTCTAAGGACTCACACAGGGAATACTAGCTCAAAGCCATATCCAAGACAGGGATTTCTATTTTGAATTGATATCCTACTGACTTGGCTATCAAATCCTCATGTGTGTTAGATCTACTCTTGTTCAATAGTGATGCTTTATTCTAGAAGACAACCTAGGACTAGCAAAGTCGAGCTCCCAAACCAACCATAGACATCTGACTCTAGTTCAACTGACTTTTTTATAGGATTGATTGGCTTTTAACCTGATCCAGATCAGGTCGGTCCCTAATTGTAAGGCTTTTCTGCTTCTACCTATTTTGTATCATATTTTTAATGTCTAGCCACCAAGTGACACTTGTCTTTTAACATAACATTCCAGAATTATTCTTTCTTTTTCCGTATTGAATACTTTTTGTCTCTTTTACCCCTTTTGGAATATCTTGTGTAACCTAATTGTGAGAATATCCTTTTGTCTATATATACATGTAAAGTAGCCTTAGTAGACCGGTATATAAACCCCCATTTGCTTGTATGTAGACAATCAATCATCAATACACAACATTCCAGAATAATTCTTTCTTTTTTTGTACTGTATATTTTTTGTCTCTTTTACCCCTTTTGGAATATCCTATTGAACCTAATTATAAGAATATCCTTTTGTCTTTTCATGTATACAATACAGAAATCATTCACATCTTCTTTGAGCAACTTTAGTATTCTCATTATTCTTTAACTTTTATCTATTCCCTTTAGCAAGAAGTAGTGGCGAATGACCCTTTAATTTGGACCAATGTGTCATATTCGGTGAATTGTAAGCCGTGTAGGATCGAGTGCTACATCATATCCATTTGGTAACCACCCAGACTTTACTAGCTTTTCTTTTGTTCCTTTTGGTTTTCTTCATTGTGGTACCTTTCTATGTGTCCGACCTTAGAGACGCGTTAAGACAAGCCTCAACTTGAGCTCACAATAACCATCTTGACACTTTACGTCGACAACTCCTTCACTAAGGGGGGGAGTAGGGCTAGTATTACACTATAAGGTCTACATGGAACAAAGATCCTCTATGCCTTGAAATTTGGTTTTCTAGAAAGTAACAACAAAGCCAAGTATGAGGCATTCATTGGTGGATTAAAAATTGCCAAAGACATTGAAGCAAAAAAACTCAGCATACACTCATACTCTAAGCTAGTGGTATAGTAAGTCAAGGGAAAGTGCAAAACTAAAGGTAAAACAATGGTTTAGTACCTACATATAGTGTAAGGCCTTCTCGTGGAATTTACCTCGTGGAAGATCAACAGGATCCCCTAAATAGAAAATGTAGAAGCCGATAGACTATCTAGAATAGCTTTGTCTACCATCTCGACATTGCATAACTGCAACAAGCCATTCTTCATATAGCGTCTCCCTGAGTGAAGCACGAGAGTACGGCAATAGGAAGTTGTCAAAGTAACAAAAACAAGCCCTAAGCCCTCCTAGATGGACTCCCTTACACAATATCTCAAGATGAAGGTACTACTTGAGGATTGAATAGAAGTGAAGAGGTTAGCCTACACTGCGGCCAACTATACCTTGATCAACAACGTAATCTACCAGTGAAGATAAAGTACTCTACTTCTCAAGTGCCTCGAGAAAGAAGAAGGCATCCGGGTCTTCGAGGAGCTCCATGCAGGGATTTACAACAACCACATTTAATCCCAAGCACTATATGTCTGAGTGCTTAGGTTGGGCTATTATTGACCAACGATGAAGGAAGACACTAAGATCCTGGTCCAAAAGTGTCATTCTTGCCAAAAGCATGCGCCAATCACTTATACCCCTAATTCGGGATTACATCCCTCGATAAGCCCTTAAACATTCATGTTATGGGTATTAGATTTATTCAGCCTCTTTCTTAAAAGTCTTGTTAGGTTGACAATTCATTCTAGTAGTGGTGAATTACTTCAATAAATGGGTAGAGGCATTGGCCATAGCCACCATCATAACTTAAGCCATTGAGAGATTCATACTCACTCATATACTGTCTCACTTTGTGGCACCATATAGGTTGATTATTGATAATAGGAGGCAATTCAATAGTGATCGGTTAAGAGAATTCTATGATAAGCACAACATCAAGCTACGCTACACTTCGGTTGGCCACTCTTAAACCAATGGCTAGGTTAAAGCTATCAATAAAATAATCTTCAATAGCTTAAAGAAAAGGGTGGAGCAAATAGGGGATGGATGGGTTGACAAGCCCCCAAACATACTTTAAGGATTCCGTACAACATATAGGACCTTAACGAGAGAAGCCCCTTTTCGTCTTGTATTTAGAGTAAAATCCGTCCTCCTAATTGAGTTGGAGTTACCTACTAGCAGGACCTAGCACTTTGATGTAAATGCTAACCATATGGCCCTACAGGCAAGCCTTGATACCATTAAGGGAGTATGCGACGCCACATAAGTACGTATAATGGCCTATTAGTAGTAGGCCACTTAGTACTATAACCTTAGCACCCAACACAAGGTCTTTTACTTAGAGGATCTGCTGAGTAGAAAATTAGAAGCTATTGGTTTAGAAGAGGGGTAAGGCAAGCTTGCCCCTAATTGGGAGGCTCCCATACGAGTAGTTAAAGCATGGGAAAAGGTGCTTGCAAGCTCGAGACCCTAGAGGGACGACCTATCTTTACCCAAAATCTGAGACCCTAATTCTACTAAGTGTAGTAATAAGAATCGAAAGCACATGTAACTATGGTTGAATGTAATATATTGATGGAGTTTCCTACACTTGTCTCTTTTTCTCTCCCACAAATCATACACCTATATAGTGTTTGCTCGGACCATGTCATGACCTCAAGTCAATTTCCATCCCTAAACACACACCCTACGTTATTCCTTACACTAACATAGTGTAAGTATACAAAGGCATCGATCCATATTGAGCCTAAACCTTGGGTTGATTTTCATCCTTAAGCAATAGCCAAGTTAGTCTCGATACTAACACCGCGAACACCTACAAAGGCATTGGACTACATTGACTCTAAAACTTAGGTCCATTTTTATCCCCAAAAACTGCTTAGCTTAGTCTCTATACTAAAGTTATGGGCACCTATGAAGGCATCAGTCTACACTACGCCTAAACCTTAGGTCGATTTCCATTCTCAAGTGACACCCAAGTCAATATCTACACTAATGTTGTGGGCACCTAAAACGGCATCGGTTTACACCGAGCACAAACATTGGGTTGATTTCCGTCCCTAAATGCTGCCAAGTTAGTCTTTACACTAATGCTGCAATCACCTCTCTTAGGCATTGATCCACATCAAGCCCCTACGCTTAGGCTGATTTTCAGCCCTAAATACTTTCTTAAGTTAGTCCTTATGCTAACACTGCAGGGACCTCTCTCGAGCATCGATCCACATCGAGCCCTGATAACTCTGATTTTAAACATATTTCATATGATGATTTTATAGTATTTTCCTCACATTTTTTGTTTTCTTTAAAGAAATTGATACTTAATCGAGTAAAATGTTGATTTCAAGGTTTGAACGCGTTCTAGGATCAAAAACGAAGAAAAGGAATCAAGTTTCACTCAATTCGGAGTTCAAACAAAGAAGTTATGAAGTTTTGCCTTAGTGTAGAAAGTTACACGACCTGGAGACATGGCCATGTCCCAGGCCGTGTCTGGTGACGAAAATAGAATCCTTGTAATACATATATAAAAGGATATCCTAGGGTTTAGACAGAAGGGAGACATTAGAGAAGACGGAGAGACACAAGAGAAGAGAAGAAACTTAAGGAGAACATCAAGAAAGAGGCGAGAACAACATCAACTTCAAGATTAGAGAGATTGTTCATCAATTAAAGGGGTTTTCCATGTTTTATTCTATGTTTTTGATGAAACTCGTTTTTAGATTCGTTATGATAGCTTAGAATTCGAGTATTTAGGATTATGGAACTTAGGGTTTCATGTAACCCTTGGATTGAATTATAATTTCAATAAAGTTTCTATCTTTTCTTGATTCAATTATGTTGTTTAATTATTGATTGATAATTCTAGAGTATCAATATATGATATTATGCATGATGATTGAGAAATTGCATGTGTAATTAGATCTTAGCATAATTGGAGAGAATTACATGTATACTTAGAGATAAGATACATGTTTCTTCCGGAAAGTTAATTATTTGTGTGGGAATTCATTATACATCAATACAATTCTAAGTTATATTACTAAGTGAAGAGATTCCGTTAAATAATTTAAGATTAGGGTTAATATGCTTGAGAAAGGTATTAACTTTAATTGTAAATTCTTCCGGTCAAGAATTATAGAAACTGAATTGAATATATTTTAAGCGGTCACATGTTAAACACTAGGGGAAATAATTCCTAAATACGTTATTAATTTCTTGAAGTCGTTTGTAGTTTTATTGCTTTCTAATTTACTTAATCAAGTCTCATAATTAGTTTAGATGATTAATTTCAGTATTTTTAATTCATTCAATTTATCACAATTTTCTGGTTAGATAATAAAGCTAAGGTTAATATTAGTACTCAAAATCTCTGAAGGATCGACTCGGACTCATATCCGTTATATTAAAATTGATAGTTGCACTTGCCTCGTATTAAGCCCCTACCCTCGGGTCTATTTCCATCCCTAAAACACTTGTCCAAGTTAGTCATTACACTAACAAGTACCAACATCTTCCCTCATCTTAGACTTAACAAGATTCCAAGCTACATGGATAGAATGAGCCCATGTGACCCACTACAGTCGAATAACAAGAAGTAAAGGCTAAAAACAAGCAAGAAGCAATGAGCAAAAAAAAAAAAGAAAACGTTATTCCACTAATGAAACAAGGTAGAAGGTTTAATGAGTCGGCATGTCAACCCCGATTACACTTAGAAGGAAAAATAAGAATATAAAAGCATGAAGCCATATCCTACACCGTAACCAGTATGCCCGACTTGAACGACTACCCTCAATTTCGACTAGGTTTCTCGCTCTAAACTCTTCTCCAAGAGGAACTACTCTGAACTTTGACTCAGCTTGTGAGCCTCGTAGAGGTAACTGTAATTACCTCCTTAGATTCTTGTAAGGCTAAGCTCAAAGATGTAGGGGTCCTAATGATACTCGACCTATAAGTGAAGGCCCCTACTCCACCTTATAGAGCTTCCCTTCCACATAAGCAGTAATAGGGACAATTGATCTAGTAACTCTACTTGAAGCATTGAGCCCCAAAGGCCATGTTGGCATTAAAGTAAGGTCAATTCTCCATCCTAAATGAATCAGAGTACTCGCGAAGCAAAGGATTCTTTGCAAGTACCTTGATTAGTTGGTCAAGATGGAGAAAAGGCTCCTCTACTACCATAGTCACTACGACCACCTTGCCTACTCTAAGTCATCTAGGAAAACATGTGGTAAAGCTGCTAGAACCTCTTATAGGTGAGCACCTTCACGATGAAGTTGCTACGGACAAGTAGTGGGTAGTACCTGAGACCTACCCACCCCAACACCTTTGCTTACTATTATTGGGGCAAAAAGAGGGAAGACCCAAAGGCCAGCATATACCTCCCGATCATAGCTTAAAAGCTAACCCCTACTGTCGAGCAGTTTTCCGTACCTTACGATCATAACTCGAGGTGATCAATTAAGGGGACCTCTTTCCCAACTCTAGTACTCTATCCTTTAGTATGATCACCTTAGACATGTTCATGGCAACTTTCAACTATAGGGGCCATGGAGCACCCGTCATTGTACACATGGCGACCATCCGATGATCTAAACACCTTGTGAAACCAAATGATGCTTAGGAAAACAATGATGCACCATATGCGCATAAATCCCTTCTTGAAAGCTCCTTACCTGAGGTGATACATCTATTAAGCATGCACATTGCTTGAAATGAGCCTTACCAAGGAGATTGCTTATTGTTAGAAAAGATCCACCTTGTCAAGATTACCTTACTAAGGAGATCTCATGACATCATTACAAGATCCGCTCTGGCACGCTTGATGCCCTTACATAGCAACCCTTTGCAAGAACCTAAGATGGGACAATCTACTTAAGGGGCATGATATGTCAATCTACTAGAAAGCATCATTGCTAGTATAAAACACTTAAACAATAATGAAGTTTAAAAGTAAAGCAACAATACATGGGTAAGGGAGAGCACTTAGGGGAAAAGAGAAACAACATAGACAAAACTTGGTCATAAAGGTGACTTCTTTCTGTTAAAGTCAACAATGATTACACTTGAGAAGGGTAAGCTGGCATCCTAACCCTACCGAGACAAAAATATGCAAAAGAACAAAATTAGAAATGGGTATACGTTGCTTGACCTATTAACCGACAACAAAGGAAAATTTAAGCTGCTCTTAAGCCTCCTCATTGGAGACAACCTCCTATTGCTTAGCCTACTATTGACCCTCCTCATTACCCGCTTCCTACCTAAGGCTCGAATTGGAGTTGCTACTAGAAGTTCCCAATGAGTCACTAGATGACTTTCCCCCTAGCCCACCTACGGTAACACCCTCAAGCTCATGCTCATCTAACCAATGTAAGAAAGACAAGTATGCCTTATGCATATTTTAGCAAACTTACTTCTGAACCTCATTTACTAGCACGTAACTGGCAATAGTGATGGCCTCCTCAATCAAGGGGTTGTCTAAGGTCTCCATGAAGATATCCTACCTAACCTTAGGTACTAAGCCCTTCCCCTTCAAGAGTTCAAACTCCTTTCCTGCAAATTTAGCCTGTACCCTATCTAACTCTTCCCCCCTAGCCTTTAGCTCGGTAGATAGCCTCTCCTCTACAATCTTGCTATACTCTTTTGGCCTTTTTTAAGTCATCCTTCAACTTGTCCACTTGCCGAATAAGCTCCCTACATTAGGAGTTCTAAACTGCTGAGCAAGTTAGCTAAGTCACCATCCACCTTCTTCTCCTCCTCTACCATCTTCTAAAGCCTCTCCACCTCGGCCTTTGCCTGACTCCTGGCCAATTGCTGGTATGTTCGATTGTGCATGAAGATAAAATTTAGTAGATCATACAGCTGCAAGCACAACATACAGTTAGTAAACAATGCAAGACTAGGTACTTTAATAAAAAGTACGATCACTTCACCTCATTATGTCTCTTTAGCAATATTGTCAAGGCCTCCACTTTGCTCTTATCTGCAAATAATTGCTTGAATCGCACTTGCAATTGCTTAAACCTTTGCACAAGCTTATCTGCGGACCGAGGAGGAGCTGCTCGCCTCTCGCGATGAACTAATGGTAGAACATCCTCATCATCAGGGATCTCGATAACATCAACAACATTTTGAAGGGTTTGCTTCGATCCCTCCTATTGCATGTCCTCTTGAGCACTTATTGCTTGGGCCTCTTGTACAGTAACTACAACCCTGGCTTGAACCTCCTGAATCGCCCCACCACTAAGCACCACTTGTTTTGGCTTCAAATTAACTAGTGGCATACCTATTAAAATATCGCCAATACCTTACTATACAACCTTGGGAAGCATCTATTACGTCCCACCTTTCTTCTTAGACTTCTTTGAGGGACGCCATGAGGTTTCCCCCTCCCCTTCCCAAGCAGGCTGTTTCCTCTTCTTAACAGGCTTTGAAGCACTTTTAAGTCACCTATTCTGTATAGCGAGAAGATTTGCCTTTATCCTCTCGATAGCCATCTCTAAAGCTGTAACAGAACCAACAAACTTATTAAGTAAACAAATTAAATGAAGATAACTTACTTACTATACCGAGGACAAGCAACCTGATGCCTTCTGCTCCAATGATGAGGCGACATGGTACAACAGACAGCCAACTACCCCTCCTCGACAAAATGCTACAAATACCTGTTTCTATCCCAAATAGTAGCTTCCCACTCTTATACTTTTGACAAATTGATAAAGGATTAAGCTTCTTCCAACCCACCAAATTCAATAGCTCAATACTAGTTATGGTGTCCTCATCTCCTAAGTTGCTCAACTTCTTGCCCTAAATAGGATACCTACATTCATATGGAAAATCTAGAGGCTTAGGAGTATGAACACGAGAAAAGAGCTCTTTCCAGCCTTCTACCTTGCTCAGTGGTTTATTGAAGATACATAGTGCCTCACTTTAGTTGGCAACATATACCTAACCATCAAGAAACCTCTTCATATGTAAGAAGTGCTTGAATAGTTGCATGGTCATCCTTCGTAACTCTTAAACATACAACACCTCAAATGTGAGCAGTTGTATCCAAGCATTGGCGTTAAGACTTCTCGAAGCAACCTTAAAGTATTGGAAGAACTCTACTAAGAACTTCAAAAAGGGTAGGCGAAGATTGAGCTTGAGTGGTTTTGCGTATATATCGAATGATCGGTTGTACCTTATATAGTATACCTACTGCCTACCCATGGGCAACTCCACTTGCTATGTATGCACTTCCTTTACTGCTCGGCTCACAAGCTTTGGTTTCTCCTCACTCACCATATATGCAACATGTATACACCCATGCTCATAGGTATTAGTTATGCACAACAATTCCCCTACTTTGTCCTCCTCGTAATGTATGGGGTACACATCACAATATCACCGTTATGCATACTCTCGCTTCTCCTCTTAAGACAATATCACTCCCTCCTCCTCTCTTACCACCATTGCCATTTAGGGAGGAGTAGGGCTATCACCTCATTCTCGAGTTGAGCCCTCACAACCTTCATCCACCTCCCTCGAAATAGATGGATGGGAAGACTCACTCTATCGATTGGTTATGCTCTGGCTGGCCATCACAAGTAATTGATGAAGAAGAAAAACACGCAATAGAAGAGAACCAACTTGCAAGTGGAAATTTTAGCAGAGTTTCCTTTAAGTTAACAAAGCAAAGTGAGAAATGAGGACCTACGTACCCCCTTATATAGACAACCAAGGAGAGACAATGAACAGTTTCGCGCACTCTTGGAGCACACCTGCGAAAGGATGTGTGCTAAACCTCAACCATCCATATGTCCCTACGCATGCAACCACTCTTTAGAGATCATTAATGCGTACTACGCTTCATTAAGATGGCCATAATGATGCATTGAGTAGCCCAATGGTCACATCAATTACGTAGGAGGTTAATAAATGGAAAATTGGCTTGACTAGAGACACCGTCCATTACGTTGCCAAACTATGGGATAGGCCCTTTTGCTTAGAGGAGAGGTAGCCTAACCTTATAGAAATTACTCTCCTTGCATCTCAAACTTTGAGGAAGGTAGGGGGATAAGTATTAATATCTGATTCTTGTACGGACCAAGGCCCAACATGTGAAGCGCATCATGTAAGGCACCAAAGTATGCGCGAGAGATACATTAACCACTATTTTTAAAATAAAAGCGTATTTTATACTAACAAGTGCACTAAGTCGCATATGTAATAATAAAAGACTAGTGAGACCAAGTTGTTCCTACAAAGATTAGGATTAACTCTCAACTATATTAATCCTATCTATATCTAGGCAAACCAAAATATACTAAAATAAAAGAATGCAAATCTACTCTTAATTAATATAAAATATTAAAAAGATTAAATCGATGAACTAGCAAATTGGAATATTGAGATATGATGTTAACAATAATGATATTAAAATATACCATAATTGACTATTAAATCCTTGATTGATTTAGATTATTTCCTTCAATTTCTCTCTTAAGTCATCAAAGTAATGAATTATAGAATGACCTTCTCTTGAAGTGTGAATTACCCTAATTAATTAACTAAGTCTTCTTATTTCTAGAAAAGATTATTTAGTTAATTAACAGTTTTATATTCTAAGCGCTAACCCAATTACAGTGTATTATCTCTAACGTCTTACTTATAATTTGATACTAGTTTGCCATGGAATTAATTAAATCAATTTTATTCTTCTTAGATTTTAACCCAATTTCTCATGTATTCCATTAATTGTAAAACATGCTATTAATTATAAAACATATGCTTGGTGACAAGAATATCAAGAATACAAATATTTAAATATTTAATATAGAAATATCAAAGATCCATCAATTCAATATCCTAAGAAGAAAAGTTAATTTGTGATTAAATAAAGCACACAAATCATAAAGGGAACAAAGAAAGCCATAAATAAAAAAACAAGAAAAGGATAGAGAAGACTTATTTTTTATCATAGAAGTTGGAAATCCCTAGCCTTCGTTCTTTGCATGAATTTACTCCTTCGTTTGTAATTGGTGTCCATCTTTCTAATTATTTACAATAGAAAAAAAAAGACTATTCTACCAAATCAATGTACAAGAATTGGCTTGAAAAATATTCTGTTTGTTCTCATGGCCACCGTCTATGCTCCAATGTTCATGCTCTCTACTTTTTATACATTAAAAAAATAAAGGAAAAATACAAAAAAGTTCCTAACCTTTATTTATTTTTCTATTTCAATCCTTAACCTTTTAATTTTTCTAAATCGGTCGTGTTGCAAATCATGACCAAGGATTGATAAGGTCGGTTACTGGATGGGTCCAAGCTTGTAAAAAGCTCAAAAAGGAGAAATGAGGAGAATGCGTGAAAGGAATGAACGACAAATGAAAAGTAAGCAAAACCCACGAACAGCTCTAAAGGATATGACGTACCAATAGAAATTTTGAGGACTCACGGCATAATTCGATATGACATACGAATTAGTCCGATGATGTTACTCACCACCTAACCTTGCTTAAGGGAAAGGATAAGAGCGATGCTAAGCGTAAAACAGTGGAGTGTTTATACTAGGAAAGAAAAATACTCAAGTGTATTAATTGTAATCTATCTATTTGTAGCTTACAAATACAAAGGGTATTTATACCCAAGAATTTAAGGCAACTTACCTAAAAACGAAAAGACAAAATGAGTGTTACCCTAAAGTAGTAATATATAATAATATGAAATGGTAAAAATGAATATTTATAGAAGCAATAATTAGTGGGGTGGATTCTACATGTGGTCCTGTATACATGGGCATGTTGTATTTGTGAGGTTATTAGAAGATATAAACAAAATAGTACGGCCGGCTAACTTGTCCAAGCAAGGATGGATTATGTAGTCCGAGGGTCTCGCTCTTAGCATGGCAATAAGGGTGATGCCGAGTAAGTGGTCAGGCATGAGGGAGAATTAGATGTTGTCTCGGTCATCCATTTTTCGGTATTTTATCTGTAAGAGAGTAGCAGTCATTCGGCACGGCTTAAGGAGTGACTCGGTAAGGAAGTACTTGGCCTTGGTAAGAGTCAGCTGGAGTAAAAGAATTTGTCTTGTCAAGCCTGCCAGTCCCCGAGCTTAGCTATGAGTCAAAGGGCTAGTAACTTGATTCTCATCATTCCTTCTAGATTGATTTGGATTTGGGATCAAATCCGAATGGTCTTCGGTCAGTTCTCTGTCAAGGCGATATGGACTGAGATTAACAATATTGAAGGTGTCGAAAACCCCATAATCCTTTAGCAACTCCAATCTGCAAGTGTTGTCATTGATCTTCTAGAGGATTTTGAAAGGTTCCTTAGCTCGTGTGGAAAATTTGTTCTTCCTCTTGCTCAAGAACCGTTCCTTGCTAAGGTGCATCCATACCAAATCTCCTGGTTGGAATTGCTTGGCCATCCTACCCTTGGTTTTCTCTCACATTCTTCTAATAGCTTGGTTGATATGCTGATTGACCTTATCGTATATGTGCTAAAGAGATTGTGCTCTAGCTAAGGCATTAGGGTCCTCTTATGCGGGTACTGGAATAGGGGTGTAGTCGAGGGGTAACTCGGGATTGAATCTATAAACCACCTTGAAGGGAGTCTGCTTAGTGGTGTCATGTATTGTTCGGTTGTAGGCGAACTCGACTATTGGCAAGTAGACGTCCTAATCAGCTAAGTTCTTGCCCACTGCAGCTCGGAGTAGTGATCCTAAAGTGTGATTAACTATCTTTGTTTGGTCGTCAGTTTGGGGGTAACATGAGGTATTGAAAAGTAATTTGGTCCCCAACCACCGCTACAAGGTTTTCTAAAAATGACTCAAGAACTTTGGGTCTCTATCGGAGACTATACTTCTTAGTACGCCGTATATCTACATAATCTCCTACAAGAAAAGAGAAGCAATAGTTAAAGCGTCATTAGTCTTGGTATAATGCATGAAGTGTGCCATCTTACTAAATCTATTCACAACGACTATTATAGAATCTTTGCCTTGGGTAGTTCTCGGCAGTTTGAGAACAAAGTCCATGCTCTATTAGATCTATGGCCTCGTTAGAACAGGTAGGGGCATTACTCTCCCTTACTTGGCTCGGTACTTGGCTTCTTGCACACGGTACAACTTTCGATAACTTGATGCACATCTCTCCTCATTCTCAGCCAAAAGAATTGGCTATTCAACAGTTCACAAGTCTTCCTTTTTTCAAAATATCCAGAGAGTCCTTTACTGTGAGCTTCCCTGATCAACAACTCCCTTAAGGAACAAGTCAATACGTACAGTTTCCCACTTCGAAACAAGTAGCCATTCTCGACATAGTACTCGTCCATTGTTCTTCCATCAATACATCGTACAAATATGGGTCTAAAGTGTGGATCTTCATAGTACTACTCCTTGATACTTGCGAACACAAACAGCCGGGTCTACAGTTTAGATAAAAGCACATACCTTCTCGAAAGAGCATATGCAACTATCTTACTCTTTCCTTACTTGTATTTTATTACAAAATTGAATCCTTTAAGGAATTCAACCCATCTTGCCTGTCGCTTCGACAACTTGGGTTGACTTTGGAGGTACCTCGGCAATTCATGGTTAGTATATATGATAAATTCTTTCGGCAATAAATAGTGTTGCCATACTTGCAGTGTTCGGATCAATACCAAAAGTTCTTTGTCATATATGGAGTAATTCAACCGGGGTCTTCAGAGCTTCTCACTGTGAAAAACAATTGGTTGGCCTTCCTATATTAGGACAACACCTATTCTAATGCTAGATGCATCGCATTCTAGTTAAAAAATTTTATCGAAGTCAAGTAGCACTAACACTAGGGTGGAGGTCAATCTTTCTTTTGTCTTGACAAAACTCCTCTCCTTTCCTCCCTTTCTCCCCATCAAAATTCGGTGTTCTTCTTTATTAACTCGGTAAGTGGTGCGGAAATTCCTTATAAATGGCCTATAGAATGAAGCTAGTTCGTAGAAACTTTTCATGTCAGCACAAGTAGTAGAAGTCGACCACTTAACAATTGCTTGGATCTTTTCATCATCAACTTGCAAGCTTCCTCTACTGACTACATAGCTCAAGAATACCACTTCCTCTTGGAAAAAGTGTAAACCTTACTTTTAAGAGGGCTTATGATTTGACTTAGAGTACTTTCTAAACGTTTCCAAGAATCAACTAAACTAGGAATTTAAGCTTACATTTAAAAACAAACTTACTTTTCCAGTTCAAAAACCTATTATTGACGAAACCCAAACATGAAAAACTATGGACTCTAAAGTCAACTAAGACCCTAAACCTTAAAACAATTAAGGACTTTTAACCCTAAGAGACTAATTGATAATTTAATTTGAATAATTTCATTCAACTCTAGAAAATTTCATAATTTTATAAGAATTGAATCATAATTTACAAAACATTTTAAGAAGTAAATCCTAAAATAATTTCTTATAAGACAATTCCCTTATATTTATGCCTAAGCCTTACATATGAATAAGAAGACCAACTAATCATCCTAAATGACTTATCAATTGAGAGTTGGAGTCATTTATCAATTGATAACTTATAAAAAACTAGTGATAAAACACTTTCTTTATCACCCATTAACTTATGTAGTATAAGTTGAAAATCTAATTGAAGATTGCTACTATTCTAACCTATGGGAAGTTTTGCATACCTCATCTCAAAAATTTAACCTCACTACGTTAAAGTACACTAAAAAATGATGAAGATTGACTATAAAATCATAAAAATCGGATTTAAAACGAGAAAATTATACGTGATTGAACTTTAAGTAAGAAGCTAGGAAAAATGCGAAAAACTAATAAAAAATTATAACTTAAGGGGTTTTAACTTAGTTTTCTAAGTTTATTTCAAATCCTTATAGTATTATGATTGTGCGCGTGTGCGTGTGCGTGTGCGCGTGTGTGTTTGTAGTTTTATTTTGGCTTAAGCACAATAGTGCAAATGAAATAAAACCCAAGGGCTAGAACCCGAATTTTGGTTTGGGTCAGTTAATTATCTCCAACCCCGATTATAGGGGGCATAATTCTGAGTTGTGTGTAGTTCTTAGGCTACTGCATGTATTGTTTAGCATACTAATTATTCATGCATTCATATGTTTATGCATCTAATAAATTTCTGTTATGCAATATTAATGAGGGTATTTATCTTATTAAACTTAAACTTACACCCGATAGATTTCTTTTGTTGCAGAGAAACCTCTTCATTCATCCGGGCTGGGGAATGCCCGAGGTGAGTCTCGTTTGGAGACGGGATGGAACGATTAGTGAGTAGAGAGGAGAAATTTTTTTGTAATAGCTTTTTGTAGATAGCCATTTATCTTTACTTTTGTTCATATTATAGTTTAAAGTTTATGATGCAGTTTCCTTTACGAACTGCATTTGTTTGTAATATTCTTTTAGTGTGATACTTAACGAGTCCACACGTTTATTTAATTAATTTACATCTTAGAAGTAGTAAATTACACTATATGGGTCTAATGGTAGCATATAGTGGAAGGAGCCTTGTGTGTTATATGAAAGGTCTGTGATCAATAAGGGGGTTGACAGTAGACCTTTATGCGGTATATAGCAATTTACCACGACAACAATACTATTGGGTCATGAAAAAAAGCAACATTTTTTTAGATTATCGAATAGTCTCTTAGTACAGAAGATATCTAGGATTGCTTTGAGATGTTCACAGTGACTCAGCATATCGATACTGTAGACCAAGATGTCGTCAAAGTATACTACGACACACTTCCCTATAAAATGTCTCAACACATGATTCATTAGTCTTATGAAAGTGCTTAGGGCATTCGACAAGCCAAAGGGCATGACCATCAATTCGTAAAGTCTAAGTCGAGTTTTGAACGTAGTCTTCCATTCGACCCTTAGTCTCATGTAGATTTGATGATAACTAGATTTAAGATCAATCTTGCAACATAATGATGTTAATTAGTCATGTAACTTTCTGCCCTTTATTCTATTTTCAACGCAACTTAAAATGACTTTTAACACGATTTCTTAAAGTAACTATATCAATCTTTAAAAGCTCATAACTCTTCTAATTCAAGTTCAAATCAAGTGAAACTTGATTCAATCTTTTCCTTTTCTTTTCGATTATTCCATAAACGCCTAAAAACAAAATATTTTTTAATTAAGCACCAAATATCCACACAAATATCAAAATGATCGTAAAAACCCATTTATAAATACATATAATAAGGCACTTATCCATGAGTGAACATTGAGCTCGCCTTTTACACTGCAATTTGCTTGTGGAGCCATATAAGCACATTGAAGTAAGCATGAGCTAGCAGCGGGCTCAACTTTTGTACTACAAACTACACGATGAGCCATAAAACACCTTACTTAAGCAAATCGCCCCAACCATTAAGACCATACACACCAACCATCTAGTATCAGCTCGGGCCTTAACTTACTCTAGTTGAGCACCAGCTAACCCCTTCCTCAGCGTCCTGACTTGACCTTTATCCTTAGTGCCCACTCTCCATTGCAACTCATTAATGAGCATTTGGCATTCGTAATACAGTTAGCACTTGACAACCTCTACAGGTGTCAGACCTCTAGGCTGCAAATTTGGTTGATTGGCCAATCACAATCGACCCTTTGTAGAGTAGCTTAGTCTCTATCACGTTGCATATGATCTATTGGTGACCGGTACAAGTGAATCCCAGATCACCATGTATCTAGGTAATTCACATAAAGGCGCTAAGTGCTGTGAAGTTGAAGCAAATCTCTCTTTCTCCCTTTTATCTCTAAAGTCCACTTTCATCTCTGGTAATGCTCTTACTCTCTCTACCCAATTTTGACATACTACCCATACCTTTCATAGCATATATCTGGAACGAGTACTAGGCACTACCTTTTGGGCCCTTAGTGCTCTCTCTTTTTTTCTCTTAGTCCTCCTTATTAACTTGAGTATCGAAGGGCTCTCATGGCTACACTTACAGTAGGCTTTTTACAAAGAATCAAGAAGCAGGAAGAGAAACCCAAACTCATCTCACTTGAACTATATGTGAGCTAACTTATCCTAGTTGGTTCAATCACAATAAACAATTTTGAATATAGGCTAAGAGAGATGATTGAGAGATCGAAAAGTTATTGCGAAATACAGGTTGAATGAATAATCATTGGTAGACGTTTGTATCAATGAGTTCCACTTTATCAAATGATGCAAACGGGCAGACACATTGGTACATGTAGTTCAGTAAATTCACTTTCGTAACTTTAACCATTCGGCCTATATTTTGCAGTAACCTTTCGGTCTGTCAATTACCTCTTATTAGGATCCATTACTAACAAAATAATCTATCCTAACCATCACTGAACTTAGCCCATTTTAACTCTCCCACAGTAATTAAAATTCGATGCTCAAGCATGATCGAATTTGATTGTTTAAGGTTGAGGTGATGCACGAGTTTATTAATTAGGAATATTTAGCTTTGAGAAGTATGTTATCTTAAATTCATTTTATACAGGGTTTCCAATTCAACTCAAACCTGGTTTTCAAATTGAAATTAGGTTTAAACCAATCCCCATTAGTCTCATTATTTTTTCAAACCGTATATTTTGGGCCTTGATATATTATACTATTTGCCTAGTTATAGCTTACGTATTCTCAACTAGATATCGAATTTAACCCGTAATGTTTGCAAGTTGCATGTCCTTTCTAGTTTTATATTATTCTTTATTTAGAGGGTGGTAGGTTTTTCTTTCCAAATTTCCCCCTCTACAACCATTTGCTAAAAAAGTTGAATATAAACAAAATGGAAAACGGATTTCGTAAAGCATATGTAATTAGAGTTTTCTTAGTAACTTGCTCAGTTTCATAATTTTTGTTTCATATAAAAGGATGTGGTTTAATTTATGCATCTATTATTTCATTAATGATTAAGGTTTTCGCTTGAGATATTGGAGTATTTAGATAGGGGCTAAATAATGAGAGATTACTCCTTTATAAATCTTTTATGCTGTATATGAGAATAGATTATGTCGCTTTTAATTTATCACGATCAATTATTTAATCTTTCTCCCACCCGACCATTGAAAATAGAAAAGAAAAGAAAAATGAAAACTATATACATATCTATCTAAATTTGGGGCCAAAGAGATACTCGGGTCCAGACCATTCCTTTTGTTATGTTGCTGTAAATTTCTCCGATTGAACTTTTCTTTTCCTAAAATTTGTAAGGAAAACTATTATGAGAGCCATAGTGTAAATTTCTGTGCTTATGAAAAAAGAATAATAATCATGATGAATAAAACCACCAAAGAAATGCCAAAAAAGATAATATATAATCCACACCGTCATTAGTGGTCCAATATCCCATCACTTCAAATCATTGTACTACTAATGCTTCAATATCTTTTGATTAGCAAATTTACTTGAGTTTGATCTTTTTTTTTTCTTAATGTAATTTTTCTACTATTTGATGTTAGACGTACTTCTTAGTTCTTAATACACTCTTAACACAAGATATTTAGAAATAGATTCTCTAAACCTTTCCAAATTTATAATTTAATAGTTAAAATTATTTAGATTTTTTAAAATATTTTATGACATCATTATTATGCTATTTTCTTTTTTATTATCTCAATTATTAATTATACATGATAATAAACTAAAATGATGAATTTAAGAAAATTTAGAGAAAATAAATTTAGAGGATCAAATCCAAGATATTCTTATGTACTTTTTTGTTCTTAAAAAACGTCTATATATGATCATTTTCTTATTAATAAGAATAAAAATATTTACTAGAATTAAAATAAATTATGTAAGATCATAAAAAGAATTCTTATTTTTTATTTATATTATATTTTAATTATTTTATTTTACATAATTTTTATTATAGCAAAATGGACACATAAGCCTATGAGGTTTCACAAGTAGGTTTTTTAAGATTTAAGTGTCTAAATTCTAATTTTAAAAATAAAGGATAAGCCCACATAGGGTGGGAAAAAAATGACCAAATCGAATTAATCTATAAACTGAGCCAAATTAAACTGAAAATATGATTTTTCTTATAATTTAGTTTAGAAAATTCTCAATCCAAACTAAACAGAGAATTTATGGTTGGTTTGGAATGATAAATCAAACCAATTTACAAAACTGAATTAAATCGTTTTACAAAGGATAAAGGATGTAGTAATATTTTACTTCCAACTAAATAATTTATTTTATTATATTATAGCACTTAAAAGAATTTTTTAATTTTTTTTACCAACAAAAAGAATTTTTAATTTACATTTATTGAATTGTATACTTATTGGACATTTAATTACCATAATGTATTAATTATATATATAATCTAACTTAAAAATTTATATTATATGTTGTTTTTTTATGATAAAATTAGCTATTAATAAATGCTTGAAATTTTTTTGTATATCAACTTTATCATAATATCAACTTATTATTAATAAATTCAATACATTTCATAGACATTACATATTACATAAAGCTACTTTCCTAAATTAGAATATATTGTTCAATATGTAAATCAAAATGAACTAAATCGTTTTTTTTTTTTCTACCAACTATATTACAACTAGGAGGGGTAGAAACCAAACCGAAATTTTATACTTTGGAAAAAATTTTAATCCAAATCATATGATTTAATTCAAAGCTATAGAAAATTGAATTGCACTTTTATGGTTTTTGGTTTAGTTTAAAGAGAAAATAAAATCAAATTGAATCACGCTTAGCCCTATGCCCACATGATGTAAGGAGAGCAGGTTTGCAATTAGCTATATTATTTATAACCCTTCAAAAGCATTGGAATGATTCTTAACCTTTAAAAAATACATTGTTTTTCAATCCGTTATTTAACTGTCATGATATAACATAATACGGGCATTAAAAAATTAAATAAAAAAAAATTAGTGCATGAAGATTCTAATTTAATTATTTCTTTCACTTTTTAGTTTCACATTTGGATTGATAATGTGGAAAGAATGGTGATCATATATGTTCATATCAAAGCTTATATCGAAAGCAAAATTAGGTGGACAAATCATCATTCGGAAGGGACCCCAAAAGCCTCCATGAAATTCTTAAATGAAATTATGGCATCTCTTTCGCTTTCCAATATTTAAGTTTCTTTTCTATCTCCTTCTTCCTGCAGCTCCTTCTGAGCCTACCAAAGGGGGCAACGCCTTTTATTAGTGGGACATCCATAGATGCCATGCCATGGTTCGAGAAATGATGTAACATAAATAATAATGTTGGATTTCTGGACAACGTTTCCGGTTTCCCAATAAATGCAATTCGCGTATCTTAAAGGGTGAAAGTGCTTGGCATTTAATAAATACCTCCCGTTAATAGATATTGAATGATTTTTACAGTCTTCATAAGAAATAGTGGTTCTGTCAAAATATTTCCAAAGGTGTAAATAATGATTTTTCAATAGGATAAATTAGATTTATTTACCTTTTTTATTATATTTAACAAAAAAAAACAATAAAGGAAGATTTTGTTCCTTTTTATATTAATTAGAAATTTTATAAATATACAAAAGATGAACATTTTCTATATTTTAGTTTTTCTAAACAAATATTTCTGGGGTATCTATTAATATTTTTCGTTAAAAAATTTGATGCCTCTTGTCTTGTCCCTTCCAATAACAATAAAAAGAAAAAAAAAAAGAAAAAAAGTGAGGAAATTGATGGACTTGAATTAAAAAGTCATCGGTGACAGCAAACACTTGCCCATTTAAGAGCTGTTTAGTTTAGCTTTCTCATTTCACGATAACAAGAATTAGTGCTGAATGCCGGAATCGTTTTCTTTTTCTTGCCTTTCCGACCCATGACAAATTAATTTCTTCACAAAACATTATTAATAGAAATCCCTAAGTAAGAAATCAACTATCAATTAAAATAAAATTTAATTATGAGGTTATTTAGACTATGAGAAAAATAAGTGACGTTTTGATATCAAGTATTTATGAACTATTCATTAAAGAGATAAGATCCATAAGTGTTGACTCGTTCGACAATGTCAATTAAGCAATACGTCACATTTAAGAAAAGTACCGAAGAATAAATAAAATTCTAAAATTGAAGAAAATGAACTTTAACTAACAAACTTACAAGAATCAGAAATTAAAAAAAAATAATAATAACAAATATCTGTGCTAATAATTTTTATTTGTAGGGAAAATTTTAAGGAGACCCTTCATATTTGTCTAATATGCACTTAGTCTTTTAATATCCAAAATAAACGTTTAGATCCTTAAATCTTTTTAAAAATGCGTTTTCAACTTTTTTTTTTTTTTCATTTTGAAATAGTAAAATAGATAAGAAGATCAGAAATATGAAATAAAATGTGAAAATCAATGAAAAGAACAAAAAAATTAAACGTAGTATTATTATATTTTAGAAAGGGGTAAAAGAAAACAGTAAAATTTAAGCTAAAAACATTTAAAATTAAAAAGTCAAAAGACAGAAAAAACCCATTCCAGCGGATTGCCAACGAAGCTCCTTCTCCGTGTACCCAACCTACCTTCACGGGTTTGCTAACATCATTCTTCTGTTATGTGTACTCTTTTTTCCATTTTTCCCCTTTTATTGTTGTCCTTTTCTTTTCATTCTAATTGTATTATTCTTTTTCCTCTTCTCTTCAGGCCTAGTTAGAATTACCAATAGGCAATAATATAGCTATCATTTCTTCATACGAAAATTTATGTTATTAATCAGTTATGTATGAAAAAAATTTAATATAATTTGTATTCTTGTCGATTCATATCACTATTAGCTCATTCTACATGTTCGATTTTCTTTTTTAATATTGATGGCTCTCAATCATTTTGGGATTGTAGCCAATGATTGTAGCCCTCACTTGTTTACTTTCTTAAATTTGTAAAATATGTTTTGAATGCACTGCATTTTTTCAATTTGTTTTATTTCCTCATCAAGCGACAGGCATTATTAATTTAAAACCTATATAATATAGTTTTGACTTAAGATAGATGGAAAGTGGATAATTAATAACAAGAGTTTAAAGATTTCCTTTTCAACAGAATTCTCATTAAAAATATAAGAAAAAGAAAAATAGTGGTTTCCAAGTATTAAAAACTCAAGAAGCTAATTATTACACTTTTTCCAAAAGTAATCATAATTAAGCATCAATATTTTAAGATCGAACAACTCGGATAATACTTCACCAATGAAATAATCGTTGCCGTTGCTTGAAGACAACTTTGCACGTTTTACTTTTACCCTTCTCTCTTTTTGCCTTCTTGTTGCCAATCTCGTCTGCCAATTATTTTCCATCCATAAAAACGGATATTTTTTCTAAAAATGTGTCGACGGTTAATTCATCGGAACAAGAAATGGTCAAGCTTTCAATATTCGGGCGTTTAAATACTCAAAATTCAATAATTGGAGACCTAGCTGTACACAAGATTAATACATTGTGATACGCTTAAGATTTATAATATCATGTTTAATATATAAGAAAGATTTGAAATATAATTGATCAAAGTGATATGTTATGGAATGAAATCAAGAATAAAATGATCTATTTATTCCCATATTTAGAGACATTTACACATTGATTCCATTCCGGTTTTTATTTGGTTGTATTATATTTGGAACGGAATGAAATGTAAAGAAGATTTTAATATTAGGTTTAGATTATTTTAGTAATTTTAATGGAATCATAATTCTACCCCGTCTAAGTTGGAATTGTATTTTGTCTTACAATCTAACCCGTTTACTTCACCGAATGGAAGAAAGTTGTAATATAATAGCCATTATTGACAAAATGAGTAGAGTTGTAATAAAATTTTAAATTGTTGATTTTTTTTTAATTTTAATGAGAGTATTTTGGAGGGAGAAAACAATTCTAGTGTTGAATTAATATTTGTAAGTTATGAATAACTATTTAATACTCTTTTAATACAGGCTTAAAATGTAATTAAATGTCACAATAGCCCTTCTATAAGAAAAAACACTTTAATTGAATTGCTATTACTGTGAAGTGAACTTAAAGTCGGTATATCGATATCTATCTTCTAAAAATGTTTCCAATTATAAAAAAGGAAATGGAAACTAGTCCACCTAGTATTGGTAATATACGATCCGAACATGACACAACATAGTTTAAATGGGTTAGTATGTGAAAAAATTTGATACATGACATAAATGGGTCAAACTTATTTAAATACAGTTAAATTCTTATCAAAATTCGAATCTAACTTCTAGATCCAGACATGAGACATGAGATATGCTATATATTCTTTCATACTTATATTTTATTGCACAAATTATTTCTTTCTATTAAATTAAAGGTGTGTGATATTTTTATCTATATATTCTTTTTATTGCATTTTAATTTAATTAGAGAAAAAAAAAAACTCGTATAGATACATTTGACTGTTTCTCTTGAAAATCTGATAGATAATATAATAAATTTCCGAATTAACATTCGTAATAATACTAATATCCATTTAGTTAATTTATTGATGTTTTATTACTTAAATTTAGTAATATTATATACTCTTTTTACTGTATCGTAATTTAAATTGGTAAAAAATTACAAACTTATGTATAGATTCATTGACTCTCTCTCTTAAAAATCTAGCAAATAAGGTATGGTAATATACAACCCAGACACGACATAATACAGTTTAAACAGGTTAGTATGTAGAAAAATTTGATCCAAGATATAAATAAGTTAAACTTGTTTAAATACAGTTAGATTCGTGTTCGAATTCAGGTCAGGCTTCTAAACCCGTGCATGAGACATAAGATACATTATATATTCTTCCATACTTATATTTTGTTACACAAATTATTTCTTTTTATTAAATTAAAGGTATGAGATATCTTTTTACTGCATTGTAGTTTAATTAGGAGGGGGATGCAGGGACTCTAACGGTATTTGAACAANGGGGGGGGGGGGGGGGGGGGACTGTGTCTCTTGAAAATCCAATAGACAATATAACAAATTTCGAAATTAACATTCACAGTAATACTAATATCCATTTAAGTCATGGTTATAATTAATTTATTGATATTTTGTTACTTAAATTTTGTAATATTACATGCTTTTGTTACTGTATCGTAATTTAAATAGGCAAAAAATTATGAACTCTTATATAAATTCATTAACTCTCTCTCTTGAAAATCTAGCAAATAGTACGATATATTTAGAAATTAACACTAATAATAATATTAATATTTATTTAATCCATGATTCTACTTAATTTAATGATGTTACATAATATAAATTTTAGAATTTTTCTATATTTGGTAAAATTTTATTTTATTAAAATTTTTGTTTGGGTTGTAATTTTAAATTAAATATAAAAATATTATATCATTTTTCTTTGTAAAATTTAAATATTATTATAGTTATTTTCCTTTTATATTTATAAATATCTTATAGATTAAGTTATAAATTTTTAATTGATAAATGATGCCAAATATAAGATAACCAAGATATTACATGACAATACAAATTGTTACCATTAATATATATGGATTCAATCTAGATACAAGATATATTAAATCACGGATTTAGGTTTTTATATATGATTAATAAACGAATTATATCACATATTTAAATTTTTTGAATACGAATCCGTTTAAATATAGAAATAAGACACGATACGATAATATAATATAAATTACCAACTCTAAATTTATTCCCACATAATAGACTACGGTAAGATTTCTAACTTTGAAATCAAAATCAGTATGGTTATCAATAGTAAAACACAACATTAATCCATGTGATCGACATTTCTTGATAAAAACACTCCGATGGAATGAACATTGGTGGCAAAGTTGAGGGTGAAGACTATGAGAGAGAGAAGGGGTAGAATTAAGAATTCAGAGTTTTTTTTTTTTTTTGTTCTCCTTTCCTCAATATCGAAATACCGTGTTTTGTTTTCTCTGTTCTACTGGGAACCTCATTATACTTGCATAGATTTTAAAATAAACGAATTTAATATAATCTTTTCTTTTCTTTTTTTTCGATGAAACGGATTTTATTATTACGAGAGCATGAAAAGAAGCATGAAAAAAATCAGAGAGGGCGGGTCCAAGCCACGTCAAAAGCCGACTCGTTCACCGTCCATTTTAAGCCAGAAGAAAGTCGGTAATGAACACGTGCATCCATACTCGGATTTCTGTCAGCATTTACAAATTAAGTATGGTTGAAATAATCCGGTGAACTCTGTTAACAGTTCTCTCGGTTGTTTTTTTTTTTTTTTTTTTTCCTCTCTCTCTCTCTAAAAAAGGGCAGGATGAATTTCTTTTACCTTTTTCATATTTTATAAACATTTTTTTTTCTTTTTTCCTCTACTTATAAGAAAAAGAGATTTGAACCCAAGTCTATTTTAATAGAAAACTAATGATAATATCGTCAGGTGAGAATAGTTTTAACAAATTTTTTTTAATTAATATTTTATTAAAAATTAGGTCACGTGAATAGATGAATAATATATAAATATTAATAAAATTTCGATATGTAAATATATAATTGATATGTTTTTTAAAAAATATATTTTTTTTCTCTATATTAAAATGGCTATTGACAATGTTTTTCCCTTGATTTAAACGATAATATATTTCGTATTTCAACGTATTCCGTTGGCTTGCTCTGGCCTTTAGCCTTTAGCCTTATATTTGGACTCTGAAAAGGGTCCTTTCATTTTCTCTTTTCATTTCATTCTTTTTCCTTCTTTCTTTCTAATTCTTCCATTCTCGTTCTATTCTCTCTCCCTTTCCAATTGCTTTTTCACCACTTTTTTAGTTTTTAAGCTGCAATGAAAGGTTTGGACTTGTATAAATACGGCGATACACGTGTCAGCCGTGCCGCTATGTGTTTAATTCCTTCGACCTTTCCCCATTTTCGGTAAGAATACGGTCGCACCTAGACTTCCCAGTTTCCACTTTAAGGTAGGAGCCTAAATAACTAAACTCGCTAATTACTTGAACTCAACTTTGTAGCATCATAGGTTTAGAATATTATAACTTGCCTCATAAACAAGAACTCCCTCACAAATCTTTGCATTTGAAAAATAATAAAGGCATGAGCATTAACGTCTAATACATAAATACCACAAACATATGCACATGCCGTACAATCTCACAAGTCATACGTATTATTATTCAACATATATTACAACAACCAATATATCGGTTCATATATATATATATATATATATCTATATATATTCAAATTCACAAGCAACAAAGGAATACTCAAGATTATGGTATTAAAACTCAAATGGGAATGCCACTATGACCCCAAACAAAACTATAGGCATAGGTTCGCTACTTAGGTCCCCTACACTACCCTATCATCACATTCTCTACAAGCAAGGGTTCACCATTTTACGATTCCTACACCTTTCTAGTACTCAACAAGTTTATTGATAAGGATTCACCATCTACGGTCCTTGCACCCTCCTAACATTCATGTCTACTGGTAGGGGTTCACCATCCATGATCCCTACACCTACTAATTATGATAGGTTCACCACCTCAATCTTGTAACCCTAAATTTACTCCTTATCATATTTAGGAGCAACTCTACTAAGAATAACGTTACACAAAGATCATAAGGGTAGCCTCGAAGAATCCATCACTAGATCGAGCCATGCATAAGAGCCAAATAAATTAGTAATAGCCAAACATTTATTAAGTTCATTTATATTTCTAATCTTAACAAGCATAGTAAACATGTACTTTTTAACATGTTATTTCTAACTCACAATTCTTTTTAACATTTGAAGCACAACATAAGTATAATCTTTTAAAGTCCATACGATATGCCTTTTTATTCCTCTCTTAACACTATTTAGTTTAAGTTTTATTATTAGCTCATTCCAAAGTTCAAGATTCGAATTAAAGTCCTAAAAGTATTTAAGAAAGGTTAGAACAAGATTTAGGAAGAAGGAAACTCGAAAAACAATTAAGCAAGGAAACGAATGGGATCATGATGAGGGTTCATAGTTGCATTACTTGACTGTGATTCTCTTTAAAACTTTACACTAGGACCACGCCTAAGGATAACAATTGTGTTCTTCGTGTGTGATCTTCTTGACCCCCAAAACTCACTTTACACTCTAACTACAAAAATTACGAGAGGACTATAGGTAGGATCACAGCCATGATCTTGCTTATGATTTTTGCATTCGATAGACACTTCAAAATTCTTTAATTTTTCACATTCCAAAACTTTTTAATTCATTCCTAAATCATCTTAGCACCATAAAACTTCACCCAACATAATTGTTATCAACTTTCTACAATGAAACATTCGAGATCAATTCGAAATCAATAACATTAGCCACAAATAACAAATTCTCCATTAAAAATTATGTTACCTTGTTACTTTTAGGGTTTAAAGAAAGCAATCTCTCCAAAAAATCTAATCCTTAAAACCTTGCAATAAAAACATTAAAATTAGATCTAAGTTACTAGAATTACTTATTAGAATCATGGAACTTATTTTTCCTCGATTTCACCAAGATCTAATCATTTTGTAGAGTACTTTGTGAGAGAAACAGGACGACTAATTCAGCAAAGTGTAAAAATAAGGATTAGGGTTTTCTCCATCATTTCTATAGTTTCCATTACTATTATCAAAATGCCCACCTATTAAAATTATAATTGCTTTTCAATACCCCGCCTTATCTTTGATTTTCTTTTTTCTTTTTTTTTTAGGTTTTACAAACTTGATATATTCTTGATTCCAATTTAACAATGTTTAAGTTGAACTTAAGTTTGAGTTATTCAAGTAGTTTATTAGGTCAAGCTTGAGTTTTATAATATTTAGCTTGAATAGCTTGCTATGGTAATCTAGCTTAAGCCAAGCTTAATGCATGTTGATTTGAAGACAAGCTATCGATATTATTTTAATTAGAAGAAAAAATATTTTTATAAATAAATCAACCTTAAATGAGTTTAACCAAGTTGAGCTTGAGCTCCTCTAATGCTTTGAATTGATTCAAACTCGATATATTGTCTTGATTCAACTTGTTTACAACTCTTTTGAATTTGCTTTGGTTTCAACTTAATCTAAGTAGGAGTTGGAGATAGATGTTTAGACAGAGGTTAGTAAATTCAAGATTGTGAAACTTGCGATTTTATCTAGAATTGAAATGTATAAAACAGGTAAAATCATATAGTATTACAAAATCATAGACTTTAATTCATAATTCTACTAAGGACACTTTTGGTTGACTTCAAATAAATGGAATAGAATGGCTATTCTTCACCTATCTAACTAATTATATGCTTGGTCAGTGGAGTGGCTATTCTACAAGAATTGCTATTGTTGAAAAATAAGAAAGTGAACTTCTTATGTAGGATTAAAGAAATAGCTATTCTTTAATTTTTTTTTATAACATATTTTTTATCTTTATCCATAATACCTTAAATATGTGCATATGTTTGTGTGTAAGGAATAGCTATTAGTTAGTCTACTTCATTCTTAAAGAATTACAACTTCATTCTTATCTTATTCAATTCCATAGACCAAATGTGACATAAGTGTCTAAAGCTAAATGATTTTGCATTTGTCTTAGATAGAAAAAATTATTATGCCTTGACTATATCCACATATCCTTTTCAAGTAGAACATGATAAGATTGACTCCACCAAAGTTATTATCTTCAACCAATTTTAATATTTAATAATCGTTTATTAGTTGTGAAAAATATCTACTAATTAGTATTTGATAATTTTTGGCCAATTTTAATATTTGTAAAAGGGTTCATTAGCAATGAAAAAAACCATTGTACTGAAAGTTTGTACAATGTATTCATGAACAAATCTTGTCCAATGATTGCAAGTAGAATAAACTAAAATATATGATCAATTTTATTTTGTTTTTATTAATACATGATAAAATATAGTTTAGATATAGAAGGTGGAGAGTTAAGATTATTGTAATTTAGTAATATAAATATTAGTTTTTTAATAAAATGAATTAGATTTGAATACTTTAAAATTATGTGTAATTGAGTTGGAAAAAGGAAAAAGAGAGGAAAAAGGATAAAATCACCTCATAATGGGTTAGGCAAGCGAGGCTCACTAATCTTTCTAATGCAACAAGGGCAGTGCACATTTCATCTCCCTCTCTGCCTCTCTCCATTGCGATATATCCAATCTTTTTCTTCCCCAAGTCGAGTTTACAACCCATCCCAGTAAAATATTTCAAGACATATAATGCATGTCGGTTAAAACAACCTGCCTACAAGAATGAAACTCAAAGTACATTCACTTTCACTCCTCGTAAATACAAATAATAAATTCCTCGAAAACCAACAGAGCTTCCATACGTTAAAACGCACTGCAACAAAATCACAAACTACCAAAACAGTGACTTAAGAGAGAGAGAATTATGTGCGGTTTTCATTTCGATATAAAAATACAGAGAGGCGGCACATAAGCATTGAAAGCTAACATATTGGTGGTGTAAGGAAAGGAGGGTCTTTTTTTATTCTCTTCTTCTTCTTCTTCCTTACCTTTTTTTTTCTTGTTTCATTTGTTAAATTCAAGCCAAGATTGAAGCAAAAAGTTCATGGCCAAAGATTATCTCATCTTATACAAAGTTTTCTTTGTATTTTTACTCCTCTCAGGTGGGTTCTTGTTGAAGATATATTGTTTATGTTCACTTGCTTCTCTAAAGTTGCCAAAGTTATGTCCATCAAAGTTTTTTCCTTTTGAAAAAATGGGTTCATCTTTTTTGTGAATTTTGATTTTTGGGTTATTCTTATTCTGTCATTTGTATGGCTAAATTAGTTACTTTGTATTAATTTTGTAACTTGGTTTGGAGATTAGTAGAACAAGTACTAGACCAATGTGGAGTTGATATGATTTGGTTTAAATTTGCCAAATGAATGGATTTAACTGATTGATTCATACCTTTTGGTAATTGTAGTGTTCTAAATTTGCATCATTAGAAGAAAAAAAAAGGTTATCTTTTTGTGTTTTGCTCTTTATAATGTGTTCTATAGATTAGCAGGACTAGAACCAGTGTGTGATTTATATGATTTAGTTGTTAAATGTAGTAAATGAATCAACCTTAAGTGATTGATAAATACCTTTTTTTGTGTTGTTGGGTATTCTAGTGTTTGGAACCATTGAAATTAAGTTTAAAAAAAAGAAGGCAATTTTTATGTGACTACATGGCTTATGGATTTCAGAATCCGAATCTTGCAATTTAGAAAGTTTAGCTTAATACAGAACCGAAGTTAATAGCTACAGCTGATTAGGAAGTTCCATTCACTATGAATAGTCCATAAGTTTTGGAACTTTCTTGTTGATTGATGAAATTTACTTTGTGCCTTCATTTACAGATTCCATGGTTCGAGTATTGAGTGCCAGTTTTGGGATCAATTATGGTCAGATAGCCAACAATCTCCCATCTCCTTCGAGAGTAGCCGTACTCCTTGAATCCCTTAATATCTCTAGAGTAAAACTATACGATGCTGATCCTAATGTGTTGCTTGCTTTTTCCAATTCAAACGTAGAGTTTATTATAGGACTAGGAAATGAATACCTTCAAAACATGACCGATCTCGTTAAGGCTCAGAATTGGATTGAACAACATGTTCAACCCTATGTTGGCCAAACTAAGGTCACATGTATTGTTGTAGGGAATGAAGTATTGAATAGCAGTGACACTCATTTGGCAACTTATCTTCTCCCTGCAATGCAGACTGTCTATAAGTCCCTTTCCAATCTTGGACTAGCTAAACAGGTGACCGTGACAACTGCGCATTCTTTCAATATCTTGGCTAATTCCTATCCTCCTTCAGCAGGAGCTTTTAGGCAGGATCTCAGTCAATACATCCAACCCCTTCTCAATTTTCACTCACAGATTGATGCTCCTTTCCTCATAAATGCATATCCATTTTTCGCTTATAAAGATAACCCGAGTCAGGTGCCCCTTGAATATGTACTTTTCCAGCCTAACCAAGGGTTCATAGATCCTGCTACCAATTTGAATTATGAAAACATGCTGTATGCTCAAATTGATGCCGTTTATGCGGCAATCAAAGCAATGGGGCATACTGATATTGAGGTCAAGATTTCTGAAACTGGTTGGCCATCGAAAGGGGATGCTAATGAGGCAGGGGCAACACCTGTAAATGCTGAACTATATAATGGGAATTTGTTGAGGAGAATAGAGGAAAGACAAGGTACTCCTGCTAAACCATCTGTCCCCATTGATGTGCACGTTTTCGCATTGTTTAATGAGAACTTGAAGCTTGGTCCGACATCTGAGAGGAACTATGGGCTCTACTACCCTGATGGTACCCCAGTTTACAATATCGGATTGCAAGGTTACCTCCCGATGCTGACATCCTCATCCAAGAGAATGGTAAGCTGAAGCTCATATTTCTATATTAACATTTGCATTATACTTTTATGAAAGTGCCGTAATTTTCTGGTGGATGCATAGACTAAATCATGGAAATTTCCAGCTAGATGACAGAGAAAAATGTAACTAATCTTTATGTTTTTGCAGGTACCATCGTTTCTCATTTTCCTTGTGTGCGTATTGCATGCTTTATATGAGGTCACAAAGGAGCAGTCAAGTTCATCATCTGCAAGGATGATACTTGAATGAATATACATAGATTTCTATATATATCTGACAAATTCTTAGAGGTAAGATTTGTTTCAACTTTTACTTCTAGCTGGATGTCAAGTTATGCATGATAAGTGCAGCGCATCTATTTGAGCATTCGAGGCATATATATTTGACATAGAGTTTTGGTGCTGGCATTGGTTGAATTTGCGGGTTGCACAGTTTTCAACCTAGCCTAAAGCATATAACTTGTTTGGCAAGTCTAGGATTCTATTCTGGTTGTAGAAAGATATGTATCTTGCACTAATCACTGAATTTGTTTCAATACATAACTAGGTTCAATTAGCCGAATACTGAACTATTTATAAAGCAAGAAACTGTTTAGAAGACTAGCATATCACATGGTAGGGCAGCTTTGAGTAACTCACAACCATTTAAGCTGAAAGTTTAAACATTTTCCCTTACTTGTGGGGGTGGGGTCAAGCGGGTAATAGAGATGGAATGCCGAAGCAGGGAGCATTTCTGTTGATGCCGTGATGAATGTAGCTACATGACCAAAAGTTTTAAGCTTATAAATTGGTTCAGGCTTTTTCTATATAACAATAATGCATCTGTGACTGCAATCAAGATGGCAAATATTGCCCGTGTTAAACGAGTATCGAGGCAGCAACACTAAAATGTGAAAAGAGTTGCGAGGAAACTTGCTGGATGAAACCATCTGCGGTGTGAATATAATCTCTTGGCACCATTGTTTATTTTTTTAAGGAGACAAATCTCTATCCCCCTTTTTATCTCCACTAGCAATCATGCATATGAATCTTCCTGTGTGGGAAATTCATCTTGTCTTCAGCTTCACAAAAGTCCAATTTGGTTCCTGTGAGTGCGAAAATGCCTCTTTGGCTAAATTATATATATTTTTCCACTGATTCTGTGTTGTATCGCGATTGATCTTTCCATGAAAAGACGATGTTGGTGTGGTTTTATTTTTTATTTTATTAATATAATCAATGGAACCCCTTTCTGCTTATAATTTTCATTCACTGCTTTCGTGTCTTTTTGGCTAACTGAGGATTTTGCTTGGTTGGACATCCTCCTATCTGTTGAAATTAATTTTTCATGTCAGTTTCAAGTGGGCATATCATAAAATGGTGGGCCATTTTTTTGTTGTAAATTAGAGGAGGGTCAAATTTGAGTTCTGAAAGTTATTTGATAAACAAAAACTAATAGTGCATCCATCAATTTTTGGTCTAAATCCTAGTTCTACCGTGTGCATTACTGGTTAATTAGATAGTCCAACTAAAAAGTTGGAACTTTCTTGACTTTTTGAAGGCAACTTGTTTAAATAAAGAAGACTGTAATTTTGGCCATGCTTAATTTGATTATGGATCCTGTTGGAATGTTTAATGGTGTTCAACTTAGAATTTAATGGTGTGCTTGTTTCAAGAAAGCGTTTTCTGGACATTTTTTTTTTTTAAGTATCTTTAACAATCTCAAGAAGTTATAAATACTAATAGTTCTTCGCAGTGAAATGGTGATGAAGGATAACGGTAGTGACTAGTGATAGTTAAGGAAATGTTGATGAAGAAATGGAGAAAATTATTTCCTCTTTTAAAAGAAAAATTATTTTTCCATTTCTCGTTGATAATTTTCGATGGTTAATAACAATCATCAATAATTGGTTTTAACATTTACTTTCTATCATTGCAACTGTTATCTTTTTAAGATTATTATGACGAGATTTTGGAGGAAAAAGAACAAATAAAAAAGAGAGAAGTCCTACAAAACATTTTAAGCCAAACAAAGGCGTCCTAACTTAACTTTCTTTGAGCGTGATACGTGATAACACTAGTCTTGCATGCGCAAGCATTGCGTGGTTTTAATATAGTTGGAAAAGTTGACGAGCGTCGACCTAAAGAGGAGTAAAATTGGACAAAGTCCGTTTTTAAAAATGTGAAAAGTAGTCTTGTAATATTGAACTAGAACAACGTCAGCTGATGTTTAAGTTGTGGGCTAGGGTGGACTTTCAAACCTGTGGACCATTCCCTTTGGCACTTTCTTTTTGAGATAAGATTGACAGATCAATGGAAGGTCCAATTGAGAGTTCAACATTCATGTGACATCCTAGCTAACTCATTCATGATCTTCTTCATGTACATGACCATCGGTTTGGTCCAATTCCAATTTATGAAAAATTCAATTGATTCAATAATCGGTTTTAATCGCTGTATGGGAAGAAAACCGGAACTAATATGTAATATGTAAGTTTGGTAATTGATTTTCCGTAAATATTCAGGTGATGGAGAATGATTTTCTTTTTTGTTTTTTTTTTTTTAAGAAGTTCTGTTTGTCATGACAACGTTCTGAATTATAGTAACTATCATATACTTTAATTGTATTTGATTTATAAATAATTGGAAATATATCCGTTATTTGTCGTCTGTAGATCTGAAGACTCGAAATGATTTTACCTTTCATGTTATTTATTTAGACTAAAGTGGAAGGCTTTTCTAGACATCAAAACGGTCCGTCCTGGATTTGCATTTTCAAACGTTACTTGTGTAAAGTTATTTATTTTTTATTTTTTATGTAATCTTGAAATTATATTAAAAAGAATAAAGGCAATGTGACGACAATATTATAAGATATTTTAAAAAATTTAAATAAGTAATTTTAGATTTCCGTGGGCATGATTCACTGCCGTCACAATACTTTGGCATCGAAGTTGTACATTATGTCTTCTGTTCATGTACTTGGTTTTAATGTTGTCTCTGTCGGTACAGGGCGGAATGAATAGGAGCCTCAACTATGCAGCATTAAGATTTTACAAGTGCAGATCTACCGCAGTTACACACGCCTGTATAATAAAGAAGAATCTTATTAACGTAGTGAAAAAATTTCATGATTTATCACATTTTTGTTTCATTTTTTCTTTTTCTTTTTTTTTCCTTATTGGGGTCTCTAGATTTTTATTAAAGCTATTGAGATTGTGTAATATAAGAAAGATAGTGTTGGACAATAATGTATACAACTATATCCTTTTGGGTTTATTATGCAAATAATGTGTTAATGGGGTAATAAATTTAACTTAAGTTTTGGAGTTTTCTGATTTGCGTGTGTGTTATGGATCTTTTTTAATCCTCCTTTTCCATCGTCTGCATATCATCGGATATTTCAATATAGCATTTAGCGATTGTAATGTGAAATAAATTACAAGTAATGTGTTTGTTAAAAGGGGGGGGGGGGGGGAACAGATAAGTTAATTGTAAAACACAAACACGTTTATAATTAAATAAATAATAAAAAGATGATAGATCCAATAAAATAGAATAAGGGCCGAAGGCTCATGATATATTGGATCTTGCGATTCTTGTTCCTCGCTGGAAAGGGGTTATAGCCTCCGTTTTCTTTTTCCTTTTCCTTTTTTTGATTCTATGTACTATTAGATTTTATGTAGATATAAATACAACATGCCATGTATATTCAAGGTATGATTAGGATCAAATTGAAGTTTTATTACCTCCATATGTTCAATTATTATCGACACTCAACTTCTCATTCATCATACACATCGTTTGATCAGAAAAATCTAGTGTTACTTGCACTGGCATTTAATAATACAAAAATGTCATCACTCATTCACGAAAAGATGATAAACTTTGAACAATCAAACATTTCCTAGAAATGGAAATATGTATGCAAAAGCATGATTGTGAGGGATTGTCAATATGGTACAACAAATGGAATGACCATTGATAAGAATGCTTCGTAGGATAGTGTTGCAGTTCCAGAATACCGTTTATCTTTTTCTTTGAATCTTTCTGTCAATCCCTGACAAAACAATACTGCATCTGCTTTAGGAGATATCTTCTAAAACATACAAATTTTCAAATAATTGGATAGTCTAATTTAAGGTAAATTACAAATATATAACCTGTGTTTTCGTAGTTTTATAAATAACCGATTCGTGTTAATTTTTTTTTGGCAAATAACTTACCTGCGTTTTCCTCTGTTATGTATTATCCAATCTACTGTTAAGTTCTTCGCTTGTTAGGTACACGATTAAAAAAAAAATCCTAAAGAAATAGATTTCTTCCCATATATTCATCAATTGAGAAGAAATCAGTCCAGAGAAGCCCTTAATCCCTAACCAATCAAATCCCAAAAATGCCTCAGATCAGATTCTTCATCCCCATTTCACGATCAAGCGTAAGCATTCTTCTTCTTTTTTTTCTTTTTTTTTTTTTCTTAAGAAAAAAAAGGAAAGAAAGCTGATGCCTTCAAAAGGGGAAAATTAGGAAAAAAGAAAAACGTGTTGGATTTTTAGAAAGGGGAGAACTTTCATATAAAGAGAGAACGATTTTTCCTTAATTCTTTTATTGTCTATTTGATTTGTTTTGGTTTTTCGTTGATCACATGTATACGTCTATGTGCACTGTCAATTATCATGATTGAATGAAACACTTCAATTCATCGAGCTCCTTAACTAGTTGAGCAGAATTTAAAATGTGCGATTTGAACAAGTAAGACAGAGAGAGAGAGAGAGAAAGATAATGAATTAAGAGAGACCCGATAACAATAACGATGATGATGAACTGAAACAAAGAGAAACTCGATTGCATAGAGATACAGATGATGATGATGAGATGATGTTTTGCAATTTAGGGGTTAGGGTTTCTTCATGGATTTTTGTTAAGGTTTAATGGAAGAACGATGAAGAAGTCTAGGTTTGGAAATGTATTCTTTATCACGTGTACAATATGTTTTTCACATAAGCACCTAGCTGGATGAGACATAACAGAGAAAAACGTAGGTAAGTTATTTATCAAAAAAAAAAAAAAAAAACTAACACGGATAAGTTATTTGTAAATCTACGAAAACATGGGTAATATATTTATAATTTACCCTTTAATTTATTTGTATCTTTTTCTTTGAATAGTGTATAAAATTTTGTTCTATGTATGTGTCAATGTCTTGCATGTCTTATTTTCATGTGATTTAGATGGAGTATCGAGTGAACGAAGATAATTAGAGGGGATGAAAAATTGAGGAAAAAAAATTATTTGTAAGCATTACGTTGGCCCCTAGAAACAATTGAAAATATAATAATACAATATTTGAGAATTTTTGTTATACCACATCATCTTATAGCCCAAATTTGTTTGTTATCAAATGAATGATTGGGTATTGCAACATAATATAAAAGAAAAGGTACAGACAGTCATTAACCGCTTTACCTAACTTTTCATTTGACTTCTTTAACCCTTTTTTTTTCTTTTAATTTGTGTCCCCAACCTTTCCAACATTTACAAAATAAATATTCCTTATATAAATTTTTCATACATATCTTTAACATATATTAACTTTTAACTAATCTTAAAATGGCGAATGTAGGGGTTAGGGTTTGTGCAATTCTTTATAGCACCTTTTCTTATTTTTTCTTTATTTTTATCATTTTGTACTATATTTTGTAAATAAGTATATTTGATATTGTTTTATGAAATTAAATAAATTTAATATTATTATTTTATCAAATTAATTATTGTGGACCAAATCAAAAGCTAACGGTATTGAAGGTGGATGGAAAATTTAATGACGTTGGTAGGAATCTTATTTTTATAAAAGTTGAAAACAATGAAAACTTAAATTGAAGAAAAAAAAAATGATAATCCAAGTAAAAAAGTGGGCAAATGTTCATGACTAAATATGTATATTTTGTTGATATGAGATATAACATAAATACCATTTTCAATTGAGACTTTTTACGATGAAGAGATGCGTCATTACCGAACAATATATTTAATGAAATCTAAATATCACAAGCCTATCTCTTTTTAATTTGACAGGATAAAGTTAAAAAAAAAAAAAGGAAAAACTGTTACCTCATGTATGCACATTTTTTTGTCCTCACATTTAAGATTTAAGATGGGGATTTAGTTTTAATGATTTTTAAGGGTGATCAATGGGAATCATCGATTAAGATAGAACAAAAATAGTTAATATTAAGCATTATTATTCGAATAACTAACCTTCACAATCATGCCACACCTGCATGTTAAAAAGCATTTAAATTAGATCATGAAAAAAAAGAAAAAAAAATCATTGTGTGGAGTGTGAATTTTTTTTGGCTTTTTTTTTTTTTGCTATTGTGTGAAAAAAACAAAAAAAGTCTAGGTGAAATTAGAATAGCAAACTTACTCAACAAAACTGTCGAAATCAAGTTCAAATTTTCGACTACTTCCATCACTATATCTGGAGATTAGGACTTGAAAGACTGAAGGTGGAATTGCATATCCGAGGCTGTAGAGAGCATCCTTGAGTTCAATTAGGTCAATTTTCCCACTTCTGTCCTGATCAAATCTCTCAAAAATGGCCTATGGATGAGAAAATTATATATCACTATTAACTATGTTCAAACAAGCTTGCATTAAAAGGCTTCTGGATCTTAAACTTAGCATAATACTGGAATTGTGATCTCATTCAAAGAAAAAAAGATATTAAATTTCTGAAGTTTTCGGGTTCCTGCCTAACAAGGGAGTAGTCTTCAATGATGGCTGAGAATGAGAGTGAAATTTAATAAGACTGTCAAGGTACAAGCGAAACTCAAAAATGAAAGGAGGTGTTACAAGAAAATAAGTGTATATAATGGCTATTTTGGTTATAAATGTTAAATAGAATATTTTAGCGAAATGATGAAAAGATATAAAATTTGCAACTACGAATTTAATTTATTGATTGTTACATATAATTCAATTAACATATAGTATGAAAGTATGGTTTTTTCTTTTTTTTAATCAACTATGAATAGAACCACTGTTGGTGGACAAACATAGAAATTAAAAAGAGAAAAAATTAGGGAAAAAGACAACAGAAAAGGAAACCATTGTGAAATTATCTAAAACGTCAAAGTTAATGTGAAAATCAGTAGAGAGTAAAACTTGGAGTTTGATAAAATTTTATAATTGTCCATGGATCCTTCAAAAGTGAATTTGTACTTTTATTTGAATAATGCGTATCTCAAAGGGCATTTGGAGTGAAACATCCATGAACTTTTGAAACTTGAAAAGAGGAAGCCGAACCTGTATGCTAAATTAATAATTATAAACATTGTGCCGAACATTTTGACAATTCATGTTAGTAGTTTGAGTTGATATTTTATTTCGTATCGAATTTGTATTAGTACTAAAAGTATATGGAATTGAATAGAAGCAGTAAATATTGATTTACTAAGTAATTGTATTTATTCTTTTAATGATCGTGACTTTTATACCATATTAGGTATTTTCTTTCCATAATCATGTTACTTTCGTATTTATATTATGATATCATATTAGAAATTACTAACGCTATGGAAAATACCGTCACCATATTCATTAGACATCCACTTAAAAATCTAGTGTAGGAAAAGGTAAGAGACTTTGCTGACCCGCCATTGTCCTAGGCAAGTCCACAAAGCCACAAACTCTCTGGGTCCTGCAACATCAAAATTCAGCTAAATTTAGCAACTCAAATTGCACAAGTCGAAATGAGTCACGCGTTCAAGATCAAGTAATAAGCACTTTAAAGTGAGCTTGTGAATTGAAAGATTCAGACAAAAGCATTCTTGGTGTAAGGATAAATAGAGCAGGAAGTAATGCCTGTGTGGCGGAAGTCGCAGGAAAGGTGCAATGGGAAAAGGAAAATATGCAAATGGTTTTTATGCCTTGATTGCATGCTGAATTAGACAAAGTTTGATGATAATAGAGGATAAAAACTGACCAATTCCTAGGAAAGCACCATTAGGATTCCCGAACAGAAACACGAGTAACTTCACAGTCCTAAGTTTAAAACTGTGGTACCCTGAAGAAAGCGCTTGTTGCAATTCATTCTCATCAATATATCCACTTCTGTCCCTATCTACCATCCGAAAACATCTGACAACATTAGGGTCTGTCCCTGGTGGGAATGGATACCATCCTTCTACTTGCATCTGCTGCATATGTCCATGATGGTGATGGATTTGATCCTGAATATGGCCTACCAGGTGAGATTTACCCATTGGCTCGGCAAAGTGCTCCTGCCTGTAAGCTGCTGGCAGAGATGATGCAGATGAAGAATTGTATGAGGGTGTGTTGTAGTTACCATATGATGCCATGAAGTTTCTTCTTTTTTTTTCTTTTTTTTAATCTTTTTATTGAGTATTTGTATCGGGCGGGATCTTCTCTTGCTGTGTAGGAAGTTGAGAATGAAAGCAATTCTAGCAATAAGAGTTGGCCTTTCAATTGTTGCTTCTCTAGAGGAAGGTACTCTGGAAACTCTAGTACCTAGTTTATACTGGCTCCAAAAAGATGAGGGAAAGGGTTCTAAATATTGCGATATTGACTTGGTTTTGAGTCTTTGACTTTACTCCAATGTCAGTAGTGAAATACCAACTTCTGTTATTTTCTGGTTCAAGTGCAAAATACAGCACACTGAAAATTTGGAATCAAGATGTCAATGACATTAGAAGCCTGCGATTACCAAGTAGAATTGACTGGTCGCCTGGTCGTCATGATTGAAAAATTAAAAAAAAAAAAAAAAAATAGAGAAAGAGAGAGAGAGAGAGAGAGAGAGAGAGAGAAGTAGTTTTTTTTTTTTTTTTTTTTTAATTCCCTTTTGCTTCTATTGCTGGGGTTAAGTAGTAGTGGGTTAGGATTGTTAGCAAATAATAAATATCAAAGAATGTTTGTATGTAGGCAGGGCAATCTGACTTGGATTTTCTTTCTTTCTTTTTTTGTTTCCACAGTGCTTCATGGCAACTTCAAAAACACAGGATACTGCTTGTTTGTTCTTCTGAAAAAAAAAAAAAAAAAANATATTCCTATAATAAAAAACAAAATATTATGAATTATATCTATATAATATATATTTTTTATGTTTATTATTGATTTAATAATAATCATAATATATTAATTTCATCTAATTCCACTCTTGAATGTAGAAGTAAACCTAAGCATCGGGCTGAACTGGCTTAGAATTAGCTCTAAACCGTCGATTTACGGATCGATGACATATTGAACTGTGATTGGCCAGTGACTTAGCGGTTTTAAGCTAGTTTACTAGACTCGACAGTTTTAGAATCAGTTTGAGGTCCTTGAACTAGTTTTTTTTTTTAATATTTAATTTTTTATTTTATTAGTTTCTTTTTTTATATACATTAATAATTTTTAATAATATGTTTTCTTTTTATTTTTTTTTAAGTGTACTAATTTATTAATAATTTCTAATTTTTTTTATTAATTTCCAACTTAATGTTATTCCAACTTTTTTATTTTTTTTCCCTCAAATTTTATTTTTTCCTCAAATTCAAATCCTTAATATTTGATAAGTTTTATAAAAAGGATTTACATTAACTAAAATTAAATTTTTTATCTATCCTTGACACATAATTAACTTATAATTAATCATCTATTATTAGTTTGATGCTATTATTTTATAAAAAATTATTATTCATTATCGCAAATAAAGTAGCTTTAATATGTAATAACTTATTAGATATTATCTAATTATTTTTTTCGACTTAATAGTCTCTCTTTTCTCTTTCTCTCTCTCTCTCTCTCTCTCTCTCTCTCTTTTTGAGGAGAGTGAATTGCCTGGGTTAACTTGCTAGTTCAACGATCGATCGACTCGACGATTCGTGACCCGTCGGTTTGGACGATTCTGCCTAGGCAAACCGTTTGAGCCCTTAAAACTCAACGGTTCGCTAGGACGATTTAGCCTGGTTCAAGGCCTGCTCGAGTTAGTTCGCAACTCAAAACCAGCCCTTGTTTAGGTCTATGTGGAAATAATACTCAAGTAATGACCTAATGCAGGCAATCCCAATTTCGTAATCCCAATTATACACTATTACCCTAAACAAAACAAAAAAAAAAAAAAGACAATAGAGACAAACATCTATTTATAAGAAAAAAAATTAATTATTTGCTAAATCCTATAAACTTTAAGATAAACGTAAATATTAAATGAGGATAAAGTAAATCTTAATGTTCTTAACAACATTAAGAACATAATATACATTCTTATCCAATATAGATATAACTATGTTTATTTAATAAAAGAGTTATAAGTTAAGCAATATTATTAATATATTTAATCATATCAAGAAAAACCCATAATTTTAAGATTATAAACTTTAGATTAATGCTATTACTACATAGTTATAATTCAATCAATATATTCATTGACAAATAAACCAAGCAAAAACATATTATCCTCATAATACTAAAATCAGTTAAATATGATTATATTCCTATAATAAAAAATAAGATATTATGAATTATATCTATATAGTATATATTTATTATTGATTTATTCCAGTATTGAACGTAGAAGTGATACGGTAGTCGGATGAGTGATATAGGTAGTCCGTCTTTTACCTAGTGTTACAAATTTCTAAAATGTGGAACCAAAACTTATAGTCTGAACTTTTGGGAGAAATGCGAAATCTGTAACCTGAGAAATTTATATATGAAATATCCTCTATATTGAGTGATTTTTTATTCATAGTTATAGTATAAGACATTACTCTAGACACTATTACATTTGGGATTCAAAAAATACTTTATATACTATAGCTGGTTTCAATGCATCCCTTTCCCCAACCAAAATCTTCAAGTACAATATCAAGTAAAAATAAATTTTTTCCGACCATTTTAAGGACTATATGTTAGTAATTGAGAGATGTAACTAAGCAAGTGCACCAGGTTGTTATATCTAACTTTAAAAGATTAAGCCTATAACTCGGAATTATTGAGACATAAAGAAGGGGTTAGCAACTACTAGTACTAGGCCATGCCTGACTCGCATTCATTTGACCAAATCCAAACTAGCTAGAAAGCAGAACTGCATAAATCTAAATTGCATCAATGATAGAGAATTAAACGGGGTTCATTATTTCGTATAGCAATCAACCCTCATTAAGTTACAATTTTGGGGAAACAATTTCCAAATGGGAACTCAACGTGATTTAATCATTCAGTATTTTGTCGACTTAGTCCATTTTGCACACCAGCTAACTTAGCTAAAAATGTTGAAAACTCTGACTTTCATTGAGTATTTGCAATATCCAACTCTGTAAAGAACGTGTGAATAAGTGATTGCACTAAATCGACTGGTGTTTTCATCATCTAGGATCTAATTTTGATAAAATTAAAATTAGCTTTACACCAAAAACTTGTCTTTTGGATATAGATAATATAATAATAAGCAAACAGTTCTCGAAAATTAGCCAAGTTTAGACAGAACTCGATTAAATTCATGAAAACCCCGTTTAACTAATCCACAAACCTTTGAGTTGTGCTATGTTACAAAATCCACTAGATTACTTAATTACACACAATGAACGTGAATGGAAGAAAAACAACGATTAAACTAAAATCATTTATTAACTATTGCTTCGGAGTAATCAAAGTGAAACAACACGAGATAAACCAACTCACGAACAACAAAAATTTACCAAAAGAATGTTAAAACTAAAATTATGGTTACTAATGTTAATGTATAATAATTTATGAAGTAAAAGTCTAAACTAACGTAAAAAAATGCGAAGTTGAGAATTGAATTGATTCCAAATGGCACTAGGCATTCGTCTTTCCCATCAAGGCTAGTTTAAGTTAAGCCAATTCATTAAATCAAACCGCCTTATTACTCAAATCTATTGTTAATATTTTCTTATTATAAAAATAAGAAAAAAAAAAAGTTATTATAAGTACAAAAATTATCCCATTGCCAAATAATACTTAAGAAAAAAGGGGAGAGCGGCTTATGCTAACTCTGATATATATGATTTCATGGTAGGCTAAACATTTTTCAAAAATGAAACTCATATCACACTTAAAACTTATTCTTCATTTTTATATATATATATATATATGTATGTATATATTTTGACCAAAGGGACTTCATTTATATAATTATAGCGAGTGGAATAACGTTTTTTGCGATTACTATGAGGTAATTACTGGATACTCATGATGCCAAAATAAGGAGGCCCACAACTGCAATATGTGCTGCCTCCGGCTCCGGGTTTGATCTGTTGTTAGATTTCCTTGACCGTCTACTCAGTGCATAACAATCATGCAAATAGAAAGGGACGAGCACCCTACTAGGTGCATCCTTTCACACGAATAATTACGACTCAACATTAGAGTCCACTCTAGAATTTGGAGGTAAATATTATTTAATATATATACATATACATACATACATAACGAGCGGCCGGGTTGGACCGTTAAGTAGTTTGTAAAAATTATAGCATGTCAAAGTCAGCTTATCCTGTCTCTATTCTACCAATTTCGATTAGACAATATCTAATTATCTAATAATCATGTTATGAAAGGAATCTAGTCTAGTGGTGTAGTGTAGTGCAGTTTACTTAGGAGTTCCAATGTAAAATTTTGCAATTTGCTTCTTCGACTTTTAGTTTTGACTTTTTTCTCTTCCACCATATTATTCCTTTTGAATTTGACAATCAAGTATTTATTAAATTGTGGTTATGTTACCACTAGGTGGGAAGTTTGAATTTGTACAATTCGGTTTTCTTTTCATTAGCGTCAAGTTGTTGGATGGTCTCTTCCATTTAGTTCGGGGTTTTCTTTTATATACTTTTATCTTCTTCTTTGTTATTATTATTATTTTTTTCCTTGATGCAAACAAGCTGCATTTGAGATGCCATACAAAATAGATACAAATTAATATACATAAGATGCATCTAAAATTTCATATTTTAATACAATAGAGTATCAAAAAGTCAACTAAGTCTCCCGATTATCCATCGCCATGCATTTTGCTTAGTTGATGTCAACTAGTATCACTATTATTAACTCATTGCTACTACCATCATTCATCGCTTCTTATCACTGAAAACGACTAATATTATTTCCACTTGGTATTGTTATATTTGTTTATATAGTTAAATTATGATAAATATTTGATATTTATGCTAAATCCAAAGTAGAATAGGATGTGGTAAATTCATATTTTTATTAATTGGCACGGCACTTTTAATTGGGCAGAATCATTCATAATGAAATGTGATGAAAATGAATTGAATGAATATAATTTTTATTGTGCATAACAGTGCAAGGAATGAAATATAATAACTCTTTCTGGGCTTTTGTTAGAGCTTTTAAGTAGGGATTTTCATTAGAACATGTTCAATTCATACCGTCACTCGCCCAAGAAAATCAATGGGAAATATTTCAAAGGAGTCTACCTTATGGTTAAACTTAAAATCTGGAACCTTTGGCATAGAGGGTGTATATTCTGGAAAGTTTTTCTTTGCGTATAACTTGATTTTCCATTATATTGAGTAGAATCCAAAGAGTTGGACTATTGATTAACATGATTTACTATAAACCAAAGGTTATTAATATCCTCAATTTTCCTGTTGATAGTTTTGCTTTTTTTTCTTTTTTATTGATGAACATGATTTACTATAAATTTAGAGTAGCTTACTAAATTGGTCCATCGAAATATACTGACAATCTCCGATTTATAATAAATCATGTTCATCAATAAATAAAAAAAAAAGGAATTAATCGATAATAAAAATGAGGATGTCGACATTTTTCATGTAAATTGTTAATAGCTATCAATGGTTTTTTTTTTTTTTTTTTATGGTTGATGGGTACTATTTTATTATATATCAACTATGACTTAAAGGTGGTTTTTAGTTGGAAGGATTAGATTGGACAAAGAGGGTTAGATAGAATAAACATATTGTATTATGTTTAGTTTGTATAATACTAAACATAAAATTTATATTAAAAAATTAATTATTTATATTATAAAATGAATAGTTTTTTTATAATATTTAATAAAAATAATATTAATTAACTCAATATTATAACATAAAAGGGTATTTTTGAGGATGAAAAATATTTTTTGTTTTTGTCTAATAAATTTTATTTTTATACTATAGAATAGATGGGATAAAATTTGGACCTTTTGTCTAACTCATTAGTCTAATTTTTGTCTAGTCACCCAATAAAATTGCAAACCAAATATAGAATAAAATTTTTTGTCTAGTTCAATACCACAAAAATTACGTAACCAAACGTTACCTTCATCTTCCTTATTATGGCTTTCGGATCTAACCTTTTCCCCTCATACACAACCAAGCACCTCTCTTTCCATATCTCCCAAGCCAACCAAGCAACAGATCTACCCAAATTGACCTTCATCCCACCTAAGGTACGACCTTTATTTAGCATTTGCATAAACTAACTCCGAAAATTATGAAAACCCTATCTTTCTAAACGAAATCCTAGAGCTTTAAACCAAATTGGTTCAACCCATGTATAAAAAAGTATTGCATGTTCGATGGTCTCCTTTTCGCTACAAAACGGACAGCCATCGGAAGTCAACATGCACTTTTGGGCCAACAACTCTGATACAAGTAATATATTCGAAAAAGCTCTCCATAAAAAAGTGTCGAACTTTAGGTTAAATGTCTAAATTCCAAGTTGTTTTCCATTCTTTTGCAAATGTGACTTTAGATGATGATGGAGCCCTAACCGTTTCTTGATGTGACTTCTCAACTAAATGAAAATAAATTGACTTGGTAGTATAATACCTATTCTTCATGTATGACCAAACTAGTTTGTCTTCTACCTCTATCTTAAGTATTCATGTTTGTCTAATGGCTCTTTTTTCTTCTTGTGTTATGCATGTCTAAATTCTCGACGAGTCCCACATTCTTGCATTACTATCAATGATGGTGTTCACTAATATATCCGGGTCATAACCTTCCCTTACTTCCAATTTATAATCATTTAGTCTAGGCACCACCTATCTTTCCATACATTTATTGACTTGCTATTCTTGATCTTCCAAATGACTCCTTGAAAAAGCACATCTCAACCCTCTAGAATACTTACCCAACCCCAAGAAGCTCTACCCCCCTTCTTAGCATCTTTAAAATCTAAATTTGGAAAATATAGCCCCTTCAAGACTCTTACCCATAAGGCATTAAGATTCATTTGCAGTTACTAAGCGAGCCTAGTTAACAAAGATATATTGCATAAGTGCAAGTCTTTCATCCCTCGACCTCTAAGTTCCTTAGGTCTTGTCAAATTCTTCCAACTTGTCCAATGGATACATCTTTCATTATGCGTTTGGCTCCAAAAAAATCTTGCAATCAACTTATTATCATTAGTACACCATCTTATAAGGATAAATAGATAAGGAGATAAAGGATCTCCTTGTCTTATTTAATATGGCCAACCTTACATCCATTAATCAAAATGTTATATTCTACCTATCGATCCCTGTTTTGATTTCCTTAATTTAACTTATATCAAGCTTAGCTCGCTTAATACAAATTACTTGATATTAAACTAAGGAAAATAAAATGTTTTTCCTTTTTTTTAAAAAAAAAAATGGAGTTGCCAACTGGTTCAACAGGTAAAAATAAAATTAGGGTTTTCGGGTAAATCCCTAATTTGACCACTAATCTGTGGATTTTCTAAAAAATGATTTTTAGAAAAAATAAATTAGAGAAAATTGGGTTTGGAGGCTAACCTATTAAAACTGAGTCACCATGTGAAAATAAAAAAAAATTGATGAGCTTTATTTTTTTATAATTTTTTAAAAATTATTAAAAGATACCTAAGTTCACAAAATGTGAATAAAAATGATTTTTTATTATTTTTTATTACTAATTTCTAAGAAAAGGGGAAAATTTTTTTTTAACGATTGCTCTAAAGGTACTTACGTACTCGCTAATCAGAATCAAACCGGCTGTAGTTCTTTTTTTTTTATATGAAATATTTAGTAGGTGGGTTATTTTTATTTTAAACAAAATTGAGCCAAGTTTATGTTTTTATCAATTTATTATTTGAAGAAAAATCCTAAAAAATCTAATTTTCATAAATTAAACAAAAACCATAATTAAATAAATCTTTTTGAAAAACTCAATTTAGATTTTTTTTATTTAAACAAAGCCCTAAGTGTCAAAAATATATTTTTATTAAAAAATGATTTTTTTAAAGAAAAACCTAACTTAAGTAAAAAAATTGCAAAATAAATAATAACAAAAAAAATTGCACTTAAATAAAAGAATTAATTAATAAAAATAAATAACCAATAAAGTAAATTAATAAAAAACTAATAAAATGAATAAATAAATAATAATAATAAAAAATAAATATTGAAAATTTTACTTAGCGTCAAATCGTTGGTGTTGGGCAGTGATTTGGCATATACAAGCAACACTGTGAGCAAGCACAGGTGGTGAGCTAAACGTGCATGGGCGAATGCTTGGGCAGTATTAGGCATGTGCATGGGCAGTATTAGGTGATGCTGTGGGCGAGCATCTGGGTGAGAGTTAAGTGATACTGAGCGATGCTGTGGGCGAACGTCTGGGCGAGAGCATGGGCAGCATTGGGCGATGTTATGGGTAAACGTCTGGGTGAGAGCTGGGCGATGGGCAGCACTGGATGATGCGATGGGCGACAATGGGTGAAGGCGATGGGTGATGGTCTAGTGGTGGCTTTGGCAGTAGCGATAGCACTAGGGTAATGATGTGGTGTTTTTACAATGGTAGCCCGTAAGGTGTGTGTAGTGGCACGTGGGGTCGATTGGTGGCGCATGGGGTCACGTGGGGCTGATTGGTGGCGCGTGGTGTATGTGTTATGTTTTTGAGTAAAAGTATGATTTAAAAAACCGTCTCCGAATCCCTTGTTAACATGTTATTTATAAGCTTAAAATTGAATCTTTTGTATCAAAAATACGAAAGATTTGATTACGATTTTTCCAAGATTTATCCTAACTTATAAAAACCTTAGTTAGGTTGGGCTTTTCTTTCTAAGCTTGACTTGCTCTAATTTAGCCTAATAATTCCCTATTTTGATTTAAGTCTTTAAATTAGACAAATTAATTAATTCAGCCTATCTCGCTACTTGATCCAACAACTCAACTTACTCTAACTCAACACGACTCGACTCCTAACTTGACTCATGACTCGACTTACTATGACCTAACTTAATTTTTTTTATTTTTTTATTTTTCCTTTTATTATTATTTTTTTATTTTTCTTTTAATTTTCGTTTTTTTAATTTTTATTGTATTTTTTATTATTTATTTTATTTTTTATTAACCTGGCTCAATTAACAAAATTAAAAAAAAAAATTGGTAAAAACGAGGTGTCTACAGTTACCCCTCTTTATAGTGAATTTCGATACTTCACTATAAAGACAAAAGAGATATTTATTTTTGCTAAACCCTACTTTGAACTGATCAACTATGCTATGTTTTATTTTGATGAAGGATATCAACTTAAAAGGTCAATGTAAAAAATAAACTGCCCATCTTGAAAGGATGAGGCAAATGAATGCTTATCTTGAAAAGACAGATCAAAAGGTTAGTGGGGCCTATCTTGGAAGGATAGAACTTAATAATGTCTATCTTGGAAAGATAGAGCAAAAATTTCAAGGGGGCTTATCTTAAAAAGATAGGGCTTAATGGTGTTTATATTATAAGGATAAAGCAAAAATTTCAAAGAGGCCTATCTTAGAAAGATAGGGCTTAATGGTGTCTATCTTGGAAGGATAGTTATTTTGGTTTGATAGATGATCCAAAGAGAATAGATCTCTTCGAGATTTCATAAAAACTTATTTTGGTTTAGTGGATGATTCGAAGAGGACAGATCTCTCCGAGATTCCTTTTTGGTTTGTGATCCAAAGAGGATAGATCTCTTGAAAAATTGATTTCACTTTGGCAACCTGAAGAGGATAGATCTCTTCGATATTCTTGCTTCTTTTGGTTAGTGAATGACCCGAAGAGGATAGATTTCTTTGAGATTGATTTTTTTGAGATTGATTTTGGCTAATCCAAAGAGGATAGATCTCTTTGAGATTGATTTTGGTTAATTTGAAGAGTCTGAAGAAGATAGATATTTTCGAGATTTAAAAAAAAAAACTTGTTTTAATTCTCCTGAATATTACTTCTAAGGACTTTTAAGGTAATTTTTCCTAAGAATAGAAAATTTCTCGGATAGCAATCAATTGATATGCTCACATTGACTTCCGATATTCACTCATTCAATTAGCATAATATCACCAAAAGACTGTAATTGCTTCTTCTTTCTTTTTTTTTTCTCTTTTCTTCTTTTTCTTTTCCTTTTTTTTCTTTTTCTCTTCTCTTAAAATCTCCCAAACTTTTGAGTCTTGTAACTGGACCATGCTCATGCTTTGAATTTGCTTTGTTCAACACTAAATTTCAATTTCCACTCTTCATGACTTTTGAACGATAAATCCCTTTTCAAAAGAAACAAAATTAAATAATTAAGAACATTCAATTTCAATTTATCTGGTGATTCAAATTCATTGGTAAGTGTTTAATGTTTAAGTGTATGGGGCTAAGAAACATGATTTATTGGTGGAGTGTTTGTTAGTTAATGACTGTCCGAATTTGAAAACATTCATGGATATCAACTTTACTTGTAAACAATGAAAGATTAACCACAAACTTATTCAAGAAAAACTGAAATTTCTATTGAACTCAGTTTTCATGGATAATACATCTTGATTGCATCTAAATTCACTTGTCCCCTTAATTCTGGGCCATCCATCTCTATCAGCACTAATGCATCTCCTGATAATACCCTTTTCACTACATAAGAGCCCTCATAATTCAAAGCAAACTTGCCCCTAAGGTCTTTTGCATTTGGTAACACTTTCTTCAACACCAAGTCTCCCTATTTGAAGTACCTTGGTGTACTTTCTTATTAAAAGCTCGGATCATTCACTGTTGGTAGTATTGATCACGACATATCGTTGCAAGCCTTTGCTCATCTAAGAGATTCAAATGTTCCATTCTCTTCTTCATCCACTTTGCTTCATCGAGCTGAGTTTCTACTAATACTTGGAATGAAGGTATTTCTACTTCCACTAGTAGTACTGCTTCAATTTCATACGTTAATGAATATGGGGTTGCACCAGTAGAAGTTCTGACTAAGGTTCTGTAAGCCATGAGAGTAAAAGAAAGCATCTCATGCTAGTCTCTATAAGTGATCACCATTGATTCTTTTGATGTTTTTATTTGTAGTTTTAACTGCTCCATTCATTGAGTTTTTATGATTGATCTTGAATTGGCTGCATACTTCATCCATTAACTTATTATTCAAATTCATCTCGTTATCTGTAATAATAGACTCGGGTGCACCATATCTTGCAATAATATCTCTTTTCAAGAATTTAACCCCTACTCCTTTGGTCACTATAGCATATGACACTAGTTTTACCCACTTAGTAAAATAGTCGATCGCGACTAAAATGAATCTCTGCTCATTTGAAGCTGTTGGCAAAATTGGACCGATCATGTCAATTCCCCACATCGAGAAAGGCTAAGGAGCTGATAACACATATAATTTTTAGGAAGGAGCATTGATTTTATTAGCATATGTTGGCACAAGTGACAATGCCTCTTGTGCTTGATACAATCTGATTCCATCATCATCCAAAAGTATCCCATTCTTATGATCTTTCCGACTAGCATATATCCATTCATGTGACGACCACAAACTCCTTCATGCACATCTTTTATCAATTTTTCGGCTTCTTCTTCATCCACACACCTTAGCAATGTTGCATCCGGTGATCTCTTGTACACTCTGGCTCCACTTAATAAGAAACGAGTAGCCAATCTTTTTAAAGTCTTTCTGTCTTTTCAATCAGCATCTTCAGGCAATTCCCCTGTTTGAAGTAACTTCTTGATATCGTGATACTAAGGTTCTTTTGATTCCTTCTCTCCAATTGCAAGGCCAAAAGCCAATTTTTCTTCCACTTCAATCTTCAAAGGTTGAATTTCTATTCCGTTTGTGACTTTCACCATTGACGCTAATGTAGCCAGTGCATTAGCAAATTGATTCTGGATCCTTAGAATGCAAGTGAATGAAACCTCTTAGAATTTTTCGATTAGCTTGGTTAAATGTTCGCGGTAAGCTATCAATTTCTTGTCCTTCATCTTATATTCTCCTAAGATCTGGAGAATTATAAGGAAAGAATCTCCATACACTTCCAATTCTTATATTCTCATATCTAATGCCATTTTGAGCTTCAAAATGTAGGCTTCATATTTTGCTATGTTATTAGTATATGGGAGTGTTAATCTTGCTACCACAAGGAAATGATTACCTTTAGGAGATATTAATACTACTTATATCCTACATCCAAACACGTTGGTTGCTCTATCAAAATACATTTTCCATCTTAACTTCTTACCACTCAATTCGTTTACCACCATCACATTTTCATCAGGAGATTGTGCTTCTAAACCCTCAGCCTCATCTTCTAATGGATATTTTTCCAATTAGTTAGCCACTGCCTACCCTTTGATTGAACTCCGACTCATGTACTTGATATCAAACTCAGAGAGTAGCATTTGCCATTTCAATATTCTCCTAATCAACGTTGGCTTTTCTACTAAATATCTCAACGGGTTATGTTCCGTCAACAACTCTATTGAATAATATAGAGTGTACTGCCTGAGCTTATGCATTACCCATATTAGGGCACAACACGTCCTTTCCACTTTTGAGTATTTTTGCTCGCCTTCTACAAATTTCTTGCTTGAATAATATATAAGATGCTCTTTTCTCCCCATTTCGTCTTTCTGTACCAGCATACATCCCATTGATTCTAGAAGGATTATTAAGTAAAGGATCAAGGGATGTCTTAGTGCAGGAGTGATCGGTACAAGAGGATTCAAGAGATATTCTTTGATTTCAACAAATGCTTGCTTGTACTCTTTATCCCATTCAATGGCCGCGTTCTTCCTTAAAAGTTTAAATAACAGCTTACATCTATCAATTAGCTGTGATACGAACCGAGCAATGTAGTTCAATCTTTCTAGTAGTCCCTAAACTTCTTTGATAGTCTTTGGTGTAGGCATGTTCACGATTGCCTTAACTTTATTTGTGTCTACTTTGATCCCTTTTCTACTGACTACAAAACCCAACAATTTGCTTGAAGTTACTCTAAAGATACACTTTTCTAGATTCAACTTCAATTGAAATTTCCTCAATCGTTCAAATAACTTTTGTAAAATATTCATATGATTTTCATCTTCTTTAGATTTGGCGATCATATCATCTACATAAACCTTAATTTCTTGATGCATCATGTCATGGAACAAGGCAACCATAGCATATTGATAAGTTGCCTTAGCATTCTTCAACCTGAAAGGCATTACGTGATAACAAAACGTCCCCTAAGTGGTAACGAGAATTGTTTTGATTTTATCTTCTTCTGCCATTTTAATTTGATTATACCTCGAGGAACCATCCATAAATAAGAAAAGATGGTTCGTGGCTATGTTGTCCACCAATACGTTAATATGTGGCAAAGGAAAGTTATCCTTTGGTGTTGCTTGGTTTAAATCCTGAAAATCTACACAAACCCTAACTTTTCCATTTTTCTTTAACATTAGCACCATATTAACCTCCCATTCGGGGTAATCCGATACTTTTATGAATCCAACTTCTAACAACTTCTTCACTTCTTTTATTTTGAGGAGTATGTCTGACCTAAATCGTCTAAGCTTTTTTCTTTTTGGTTTTATTTACTCCCTGGTTAGCAACTTATCAACCATAATAGATGAGTTTAAACTAGGCATATCTTCATGAGACCAAGCGAATATATCTAAGTATTCAGATAGCAATCGTGACAACTCTTATTTCCGATTATCCATTAAATTACCATCGTTTTCAAGTTTCATGGATTTTCCTCCGTCCCCAAATTAATCACAACCATTGGTTTATCAATAATCACTTTACCCTGTTCATGTCGATGCCAACTTTCCTGAATTTCGTTTGGAGTTTGAATATCATCTTCGATGTCTGACCCAATAAGGCCAAAGGTGATATTGGTACTGTCATTGTTTATATGCGCGAGATATCCATTACATTCATCGTTTTTATCGGATCTGAAGAATAAAGGAAAAAAAGAAAAGGACAATGAATAAATAAAAAAGAAGAATCGATAGAAAGAAAGGAATGACTTTTATTAAAAGAATCCAAATTTTCTGAAAGAAAAGGCTTAACTAATCGGACTAATTATTGAAATCGAATGTTCCTAATTAATCTAATTTTACATTTCTAAAGAGACCTATTAGCAAGAACGGAAAACCAGTTGCACAAGGAAACTGGTACTCCAAAATCTTCCTTCTCGTTTAGACCAATGCTGCATTGTTGAGTCAAGGCCTTGGATAGATTGTCTACTTCAAGTTCTTGAATGCTAGTTGGTGTTAGGAACGTTTGGCAGATGTTCGAAAATTCCAGGTGAGTATGGTACAATTGATCTCCTCTCTTGCTTCTGGTTTTGGCCTTCATTTCTTGAATCTCCTCTTTAAGGGGCTCATACTTAAGCCCAAATGTTCTAATTTACTACTTAGGTTGTTTCAAACAACCCTATGCCCCCTATCTTGCTTCTTCAATCACACTAACTTCATTGAAAATCTCCAACCTTGGCTCTTCCAATTCTTCATCTCTAACATAGAGAATAGTTGTCTCTCTGTAAATCTTGTAGTTTTGCTCCCCGAGAATAGTAACCAACTGCTTGTTGGCTATGAATTTCACTTTTTGATGTAGACTGGATGGAATTGCCCCTGCTGAATGAATCCATGGTCCTCTTAATAGAAGATTGAAAGTTCGTAGGATGTTAAGAACTTAGAAGGGAATAATAAATATTTGTAGGCCAATCTCGACTTGCAGCCCAATTTTCTTTTATTATCTCCTTTTTTAATCCATCAAAACCTCCTACTAAAATCGAGCTGGGCTTTATCTCAGCTACATCGACTTTGAGTAAATTTAATGTTACCAAAGGACATACATTCAATGATGACCTATTATCTATTAGAACTCGAGCAACTACTTTTCCTGTTCACTTAACCACTACGAAGAGGGGCTTTGTGTGATGGTCTCCTTCTTTACCTAGCTCATCTGGCGAGAATGAAATCTGATCTATCGCAAATATCGAGTTTACCATTAGCCTCAATTTTTTTGTAAAAATCCCTTCAGGTACTTTAACCTCCTTCACAATTTTGATTAATACTTCCTAATGAGTATTTGATGACAACAGTAGGCCCATTAAGGAGTTTTAGACTGGTATTTTGGTTAATTGGTCCATTATTTTATATTCACTGGCCTTCACTATCTTCTTGGCAACATTCTGATCTTTATTATCCATATCTTCAAAAATCTTTTGAGAAGCCCCTTCCTCAACAGTTTTCCTTTTGGCCTCCTCATTCTGATCATAAACTCATCCCAAGCGTGTAAGCCTATTAACCATAAGTGATGAGGCCTTGGTTGCTTGATTTACTGCCTGGTAATCCAAGGATACTGCTTTGTAATTTTCTAGGGCTATCGGGATATTGAAAGTAATCTTCTTTAGCTTTCCCAATTCCTTAACTTTCTTAGTCTTTCCATCATATTTGAAAACCAACAGCTTGGGCTCATCTTCGATCATTTCGACCATCTTGACCATCTTTTTGGCTTCTACAATAAGTTTGTTTTCTTCCTTAAATTCTGGACCCCATCCAGTAGGTGGGGCATCAGCGTATATGGTGGGTGAACCAGCATAATTCACTAGATACTCAAACTTCCTTATCGGTTCTCCTAGGGTGTTAACCGTTGGATCTCCAGCTTCATATCTTTTCCTAAGCTCTTTTTGAGTACTTCTTTTGTGGTTTTAGGATCATTATAGCCATGATATTAGCTTTCTTTATCTTCTCATCCTTCAGTAATCGATATATTACCGATCTAGTTCGGGTTCTATCCCTAATATTCATATTCTGCAAGTACTTGGCTTGCCTCAGAATCCAAGCTATCTCCTTAATAGTGATAGGGAGACTGTTTAGATCAATCTCCGATTCAAAAATTTGAGTAGTGATCATATTAATTGAATTTCCATGATTCAGCAAAGGGTTGTTACCTACATTGGGAATAAGAGTTTGAATGAAATCCAATTAAACCAATTTTGCATTGATAAGGTCCTAGATCTTATGTCTGAGTCTCTAACATTGGTCCGTAGAATGCCCTACCTACCCTAGACGATAATTACATCGAAGCTTTAGGTTATAATCCCTTGATCTTTGTTTTTTCCTTGGTATTTCAAATATCAGAAGGTTCTCCTTCCTTAGTTGTATGAGAACCTGGCTTAGAGGAATGGGAATATGTGTGAACTGTCTTCTTTATATGTGGTTATTCTGATTTGGATTCAGTGGGAGATTAGATCCTCCCATCATGGCTACCGAGGCTACGGGTCAAGAAATGTTGTTTGTACTGACGATGATTACGATGGCTTCTTTGGCCTTGTTGGAAAATCTCACGAGAGGTGCCTTCTTCTCAACTGTTTTGGGATTAGGAAGCCTCCCAATAGCAATAGCTTCCTCAATTTGACACCTTGAGGCCACAATTTCTACAAAGTTGGAAGCAAGGTGCCCAACCAGATGTTGTAATACAAGCTTCCAAGAGTATTAATGAAAGTGAAGGTCAAATTCTTCTCAGTTAAGGGTAGAGTCACCCTAACTGCCATACCCCTCCATCTCTGAGCAAATTCCTTAAAGTTTTCATTGGTCTTCTTCCGTAGATTATTCAGATCACACTTACATGGGGCCACTTCAATGTTGAACTTATACTAGTTGTAGAAAACTCGTTCTAATTAATCCCAAGTATCGATCTCATTCAAGTCCAGTTGAGCATACCAAGTTAAAGCGAGCTTAGTTAAGCTGTCCTGAAAAGTCTGGACCATCACCTTGTCATACTTCATGTATCTCTCCGTTTTCCTGATGTATAACCTAGTGTGGAGCTTTGGGTAACCAATCTCATCGTATCTCTCGAATTCCAGCACTTTAAAATCTTTTCGGGAAGTCATCGTCTTCATACGTCGGCAAATTAATCATCCCTATCTATTCAAACCTGTTAACCATTTTTAGGGTTTTCATCTTCTCAGTCAACTTCTGCATGAACTTTCTTTCCATCTTTCGATGATTTTCCTTAATCTCCTTCCTCTATACCTCAGCATTAGGGACCAATTCTTTGTCTTCCAATTCAGGGGGAAGGGTCATTTCTACATTTTAATTTGAGTTGACTTGAGATCCTTGTTTGTCATTAAGAATCCCGATAGCTTGAGTGAAAGCTTGAATCTGTTCAACCATCTTGTTCATGCTTTCTTCCAGAGTTGCTACTTTTGGGTTGGGCTCAATTTGACTAACATTTCCAGTACCTTGAGTTGACATCCTAGCTTTAGAACGAGTGAATATTGGGCTTTTAGTTGAGTTTGCTCATTTGGATGCTATCTTTGAAATCTTACGTGAAAACCCAAGTTTTAGATTGTTTTGATAAATTAAAGATTTTTTTTGTTTTTTGTTGTTTTTATTTTTGTTCCTTTTTGTGACTTTTGTTATTCTGCTATTTGCCTCTTTTTATGTTTTATTTTTCTTTTTTTCTTTTTTCTTTTAAAGTCAACTAAACAAATAAATAATTAATAATAATAAGTAAGAGACTGCGCAATTAATGAAAATTTTATTTACTAAAGCTCTAAATTTATTAATCATAAGACTCAACTTATACAATGGACTAAACAAAAAGAAAAGAAAAACTCCTAACTAATTGTCTCAAAAAGCTTAAATCCTATATCAACAAGAGTCGGCGAATTTGGCTAGGACGAGCTTCATCAACCTCCCTCATAAGTTTCGTACCGTAACATCCCTTTCTTGAATCTTGCATCTCAAGAATTGATTTTCTTCCAGCAGTCTCTCATTTTTCAGCTTCAACTCCTTGATGTTTCTCTTACTTTCTTGGAATTGGGCTTCTGCTCTAGCTCGTATAGTGTCTTGGTAGGCCTGCTTTATGGGTGAAAGATTTGCTAATTCTAGCTCGTGTCTAAACACGTCTAGCGCTTCATACCGTATGTTTCCTGTCTTCTTCAATTGATCATAGATGAATTGCTTAGTAGCTCAGTACTCTTCGACTTTGCCCCTTAAAGTTCCCACATTGACTATCTTCTTGACTTCTCTCCGTTCCCACAACTTCATAAGTTTTGCTAGTTGTTGGATTAAAGCTGCTGTAGGTAGATGAGGATCTTGATAATTTATTGTGACGACGTCTAAGGAGTCTCTATAGGCTATCTCTTGAAGTGGACTCAACTATCTGATGACACAAGTTAGGAAATACTCGGTACAACTTGTAATATAGATAAGGGGGACTTCTGCATAATCGGTGCACCCCACGATGGCTTAAGTGTAGTAGCTCCATCTAGTTATCTACATAAAGTCTACTAGCTGCATTTTGCCGATAACTGATACCTATCCATTAAATTGAGCTTCATTCAGTACCTTGAGGTGATAAGCAAAGTTATCAATTAGATTCATATTTTCTGTCAAGAACTCTCTGAGAAGATTCCCTCCATATTCTTGTGTATGATTGAGAAACCATATGGTAAGAATTGTGGGGTTAGCCGTAAAATAACAGTGCCCCTACTTCTTCAGGTGGGTAAGTGTCTTGAATTGTTCTGCCAATAACACCGATATATAGGATTTACCAGCTAGAAATTGAGTCACTAGCTTGGTAACCCTATAGTGGACTTGACCATATCAGAAGGGAAACAACACCGTTCTAAACATTACTACAGTGAATGCATTGACCCTCTTTTCAACCTACGATTCATATCTCCCACAAATGATCTGGCGATATCTCTAATAGGCATTTAGGCTTGAAAACCACTCCATTAATCTTAGGATGCTGAGACATTTTTGGCCCTCTAAAGATAAGTATGTTGCTAAGGCTGACTTTTTGACTCCTAACAATGTCATGAAAGTTTTCTCGGACTTGACTCTGAGATCAAGGATAGCTATGCCTGCTTCAAGGGGCGAGGCACTGAATAGCTGTGAGTACTCTTCTATAGTGGGTGTCAATATGTGTAGGCCGAAGTTGAAAGTTGTAGATTCTGGATCCCAGTAATTGGTAAGGGCCTAAATTGGAGGCCAATAGAGTTGGACTTGCATAAGGGATACGACTGGCTCGATCTTCTTGTGAATGTGATCTTGCTTGGCAGGAGGAAGCTAGTTCAACCAATCACTTAGGATGGCCTTGAGGAAGGAGTACTTATCTAGCTGGACTTCATAGACGGGATCTAGACTGACACTATCCTGACTCTCCATATTTATATTACAAAAAAATGTAAGCGAAATAAAAGGCAACAATTATTTACAACAAGGCCACTAAATTTAGAATAAAGTTGGATATGATATTAATAATTTCGCAGCTTTTTCAAAGATTTTCTTAGAAATTGCGCAGCCTTTCACTAACTAAGGAATGATAAAAAAAAAAACAAAATAATATACATATAACATAAGAAAATAAAACATTCATAAATATACGAGCATAATCAAATATATAAAATGCAACATGTTACACACAGATGCAATGCAGTAGGGGTGGGTGATTAATAAATTATAAGAAATACAAAGAATCTGCAATTAGGAAATACCCTTATATATGAGCAAGCGTGAAATAGGATTTTTTTTTTTTAAATGAGGCTCGTGAATACTTATATATAAAGGTGACTAGTTTTTTTAAATTTCCCTTTTTCGAAAAAAGAAAATCAAATTGACCGTAGATTAATCACATTTTTTTCTATAATTTAAAAATAACTAACCCTTTTTGAAAAGGATAATGCAAGAGGGTGGGGTTTATGGGTCCTAGGTTCTGTAGTTTCAAGACTTTCTGAAGAAAAGCTTAGTGGGCTACATCAAAGCCTGAATGCGCTCGCCTATCACTAGTAGGTGAGGGTAATGATCCTAATGACCTGAGACTTACACAATAGCGGCTCGTCCTAGGTTCTTAAGTTGGCTTAGGTCTGACCACATCTAGATACATAGATGGTTATTTGTAAAATAAAAAAAACCCCATCCTTATGAAGGCTTATTGGGCTAGGTTTTTCTTTTTAAGGCTTGCATTACTAAAAGATAATTAATGCAACTATAATATAATACAAAAAGAAAATAATAATACAAAAGCCCATTAAAAATTTTTTAACTTTCACATGGCTAGCCTATTAAGTGTCTCCAGTGGAGTTGTCAATTCTATCGAGCCCTGTTTTGATTTTCTTAATTTAACCTATATCAAGTCTAGCCCGCTTAATACAGATTACTTAACATTACATTAAGGAAAATAAAATATTATTTTAAAAAAAAATGGAGTTGCCAACCGGTAAAGATAAAATTAGGGCTTTCGGGTGGGAAAACCTTAATTTGATCACTGATCTGTGGATTTTCTAAAAAATAATTTTTAGAAAAAATAAATTAGAGAAAACTGGGTTTAAGAGCTAACCTATTAAGATTAAGTCATCATGTGAAAATAAAAAAATTGATAGGCTTTATTTTTTTATAAATTTTCTAAAAATATTAAAAGATACCTAAGTTTACAAAATGTAACTAAAAATGATTTTTTATTACTAATTTCTAAGAAAAGGGGAAAATATTTTTAATTTTTTAACGTATGCCTCAAAAGTACCTATGTACCTACTAATCGAGATAAAAACGGCCATAGTTTTTTTTTTTTATAAAATATTTAGTGGGTAGGTTATTTTTATTTTAAACAAAATTGAGCTAAGTTTACGTTTTTATCAATTTATTATTTGAAGAAAAACTCTAAAAAATCTAATTTTCCTAAATTAAAAAAAATCGAAATTAATTAAATCTTTTTGAAAAACTCAATTTAGATTTTTTTATTTAAACAAAACCCTAAGTGTCAAAAATATATTTTTATTAAAAAATGATTTTTTTAAGAACAACCTAACTTAACTAAAAAAATTGCAAAATAAATAATGACAAAAAAACCTGCACTTAAACAAAAAAATTAATTAATTAAGATAAATAACCAATAAAGCATATTATTAAAAAAACTACTAAAATGAATAAATAAATAAATATAAAATAAAATAAAATATTGGAAATTTTACCTAGTGTTCGATCATCGGTATTGGGCGATGATCTAAACGTGCACAGGCAGTGAATTGGGTGTACATGAGCAAGCGCTTAGACAGGTGTGCACGGGTGATACTAGGCGATGCTGTGGGTGAGCATCTAGGCGAGAGTTAGGCGTCACTAGGCGATGTTGTGGGCGAGCGTCTGGGTGAGAGCTAAGTGACATTAGGCGATGCTGTGGGCGATGGGCGTCACTGGGTGACCCAATAAGCGAAGCTAGCTGGGCAAGGGCGATGGGTAGCATTAGGTGACGCGTGGGTGAGGGTGATGAGTGATGGTCTGGTGGTGGCTCTAGCGGCAGCAACGGCTCTAAGGTAGTGATGTGGTGGTTATGCAATGGTGGTGTTGTGTTTTTATAGTAATGGTGCATAGGGAGTGTGTGGTGGCATGTAAGGCTTATTGGTGGCGCGTAGTGTATGTGTTGTGTTTTTAAGTAGGAGTGTGATTTAAAAATCCATCCTCGAATTCCTTGCTAATGTGTTATTTATAAATTCAAAATCGAATCTTTGATTGCGATTCTTCCAAGACTTACCCTAGCTTCTAGAAACCCTAATTAGCTCGGGCTTTTTTTTCCAAGCCCGACCCAATCTAGTTTAGCCTAATAATTCTCTAATTTGATTTAAGTCCTTAAATTAGACAAATTAATTAATTCAACCCATCTCGCTACTTAATCCAATAGCTCAACTTACTCCAACTTAACACAACTCGACGTATGACTCTACTTGTTATGACCTAACTTAATTCTTTTTATTTTTATTTTAATTTTCGTTTATTTATTATTTATTATTATTTTTTTATTTTTTTATTAACCTGGCTTAATTAACAAAATTAAAAAAATTAGTAAAAATGAGGTGTTTACACCACCGTTTTAACACAATACATAATTCGCCTCACTACCTCTCATGTAAGCCTAATTTTAACATCACTTCCTCCAAGCAGTCGCACTTAATCTTATCATAAGCCTTATTCATGTCTAACTTCAAAGCACAACTAAACTTTTTCCGTTTTCTTTTGGTTTTTAAGAAATAAATAAAAATTCATGAGCAACTAGAATATTGTCTAAAATCAACCTTCCTGGTATAAAAGCACTTTGGCTTTTAGAAATTATTTCCCTAAGATATAGTTTAAGCCTATTTACAAGAATTTTTGAAATTATTTTATAAAAGAAATTGCAAAGACTAGTAGGCCTGCAGTAGCTAACAGACGTGGGATGAGATACTTTAGGAATCAACACAATATCAGTTAAGTTTAGTGAGTAAGGGAATGTAGCTGACAAGAAAAAACTTTGGATTGCCTTAGCAATAGATGGTCTAATGATATCCCAAAACTGTTGATAAAAAATACCAGAGAAACCATCTGGGCCCAGTACTTTATGAGCCCCCATCTGAAAAACTACCTCCTTTATCTCTTCCACAGAGACATCACCACAAATAATATCATTGTCTTTCTCTAAAAAAACTGGTCGTATCCAATCAACTACTTCTTGAAAATTTCTCTCATTATCACTAGCATTAATTTCACTAAAAAAGCCTACAAAAGTCATAACCACTTCTAAAGGATCATTTATCAACCTTCCATTATGGTCAAGAATGCCTTGAGTCTCATTATACTTTGTAGACATCTCATTTTTGTCTCTTTTATTTTTCAATTTTTTTAGAATAGGTTAAAGGGTCTTAAATTAGGGAAAAAATGGAAAATTAAGGAAAAAAATTTAATTAAAAAAAAAAGATATTTAGGAAAAAATACAAAAAAAAAAAAACATAGAAATCCTAGAAAGATAGAAAAAATACAAAATAGGAAAAAGTACAAAAATAGAAAATTTTAAAAAAGCCAAAAATTAAGAAATTTAGAGAAAATACAAAAAATAAGAAAGAACCCAAATAATAATAATAAATATAATAAAAAGAGAGAGAAGCAAAATAAAGTTTTTTAGAGGAGTGCTATGATTCTTGCTTTATATATATATATATAAATATATATAAAGGTTTGAAGTAGGTCAGACTAGGTTTTATTAACCTAGTCCATTTTCTTAGACTGAGCAAGGCCTAAGGCCTTGTATGCAATTATAGTGTGTGCCCCATTTTTTTCAAATGCACGTGTGGCACGTGTCTTGTACGTGACTAGTGCTCCACCTCCTTCTCCTTCATAGTTTCATTTCTAGATTTCCAGCAATTATTTCTTGTATGCTTTGTTTGGGGTCATTTTTGACCCCATTTACTACAAAATTTCACTAAATTAATAGTGAAATCGTATAGTCCACTTAGCATACTTTGAATTAACACCCATTTTTTGTCTAAATTCAGTCAAAATTTGGTATTAAATTAGATCCAAAAATGAGAAAAAAACTAAAAATTTGGTATCTCCATTGATAGCCGATTTCTCCATTAATGACCTTTCTAAGCTCGTTCAAGCTTTGATTAGTATAAATAAGGGTCGAAAAACATACAACATAAGCTTAGAAATGCTTTAGGTAAGCAAATCGAAGCTTTCTCTCACTAGCTCAATCCCTTTCTTTATTTAGGATAGCCACCTTTACAGCGGTTTTCGACAAAAACCACCACCACCATCGGAATCTTCGCATCTAAAAACCTTAAGTAAGATACTTTGATTCAAATTTTTGAGCCGTATAAGCCGACCAAAGGTGATTAAAGCCAACCGAGCCAACTTAAGCTGACCTTAGTCATCCGAGCTGACCAAGCTGACTTAAAGCCATCTTGAACCTAACCTAGTTTGCAAATTTATTTATTTATTTTTATTTTTTCATTTTTATTGTTATTATTATTATTTTTATTTATCCTTTTATCCATGTACTGGTAAAAAAAAAAAAAAAGAGAAAGAAGGAAGAAGAAAAAAAAGAAGAGAAGAAAAAGACAAAGAAAAAAACAAGTGGAATCTTTTATCTACTTATAGAAATAGATAAATAAAGAAATAAATAAACAAGGTAACAAAAACAAATAAATAAGTTAGTGAATAAACAAATTCATCTTATTTCTTAGAAAAATACATTTTTTCAAAAATAAAACGAATGGACACTTTCCAAGTTAGGGAACTTTAGAATTTTCCAAAAAAATTGTTTCTAGAAATTTCTTAAAATAAACTAAATTGGATTAAACACGTAAATCCATCGTATTTTTAAATTTAAAACAAACCCAACCCACTAAAAGTTTTATAGAAAAAACTACGTACGTCTGATCCCAAATAGCGGATACGTAAATACTTATGAGGTGACAATAAAAAATAAAAGCCTAATTTCCTCTTTTTGGTTTAGATTGTTAGAATTATCCCATTCTTATCAAATAATTGAGTTCTATTGAAAGGACATTTTTAAGGTTGAAGTTAAATTTGGAAAATTAATGGTACCTATAAGGGTTTAAAGATCATAACCCCTGGATACAGATCTTTGGTTTTCAAAAATCGTTTTCACAAAAAATCGGTTTATTGAAAGATTAGTAACTAGGTGATAATCAATTTACTCAATTAATTATAACTTAACTTTCTTTTCTTGACGTTGGTCAGGTGGCAACTCCAAAAACGTTTTCAACAAATAAAAGAATCGATTTTCTTTAAATCCTAGTCGATGGTTAGTATTAAATGAGTAGGGTTTAGTATTAATCGGTTTAAAGAAAACCTAATATAAGAAGAATGGGGAGGGAAAAAACCAGGCTCGACAGCTTGGTGACTCTATTAGTAATGTCAAGAGGGTTAGCTATTTAACTTTTCAAAATTAAAATTAACCTTTAAAAATTACCTTAAATGCAATTTATTTGCTTATTTGTTCTTTGTTATTTGTATCATAATTAGCTGACATTTTTTCAAGTTTAGTTTTATTCATTTAAATCATTTGGGGGAGGGGAAGGGATTTAATTTTCCGCAAATATATGGTAGAAACGGTCAAACCTAAACTGTATTAAGACCTTAGGACGAGGGGCCATTGTGTAGGCTCAGGTGCTGTAGTGTAATCATAACTCGGGGTTGATTAGGCCATCTCCACTTAAACTTGATGCAACCAATGAAAGTGTTTTTTAACAAGTGAGGTCATACAAGCTTAAAAACCTTTAGAACCTACCCTTTATGCATTCACGACATTTAGAATCGACAAATAATCAGGCAAAATGGAAATAAAAATATAGAATGGCTTAGAGTTTCCTTAATTTCCCTTGTAATTTTCATGTATTGTAAACATAGAATTGCTGTAAATAGGTTTTGTAGTTGTAAATAATAGTTGGACAATTTTGTAATGTAATTCAGATTAGGAAATGGCCTGTTCATCATCTAACTCCATCTACTTCAGGGAAAAATTTGTAGGCAAGCCTATTTACCCTAAGCCTATCTTAGACCAATGGTTATGGCACTTCAATCCAAGCGAACAAGAGACAATCTTCAGTAAGATTAAGCCCATTTTATTACTTCCTAAAGTAAAAAGAGAGATTAATACGATTAGGGCTCTGACCAACTTTTGGGAACCCGAAGAAGTGGCTTTTTGAGTGGGGCCTCACCTGATTAGCCCAACATTTAAAGAGTATACCGAATTACTTCAAACCCCTTCTTTGGAAAATATATGTACCTTAAATTTGAATGTGGATCCCGTAAATGCCTTTTCCAGATTCCTGGGTATTAGAAAAGCTAAAGTGAACAAAATCCTTGGAACCCGTAATGGTAACTGCATCAAATTGGAAAACTTAAAAGCCTGGTTCATCATTGAGCCTAAATCCAACGAATAGGGCATCTTTTATGGCAATCTCAAAGATTGGGGATAGAACAGAATAAAAGCCTTTATCCTGGCTACATTTGAGACCTTCTTATTCCTTAATGGAAAGTTCCTCATCCATTTTAAGGTTGTTGAGTTAGTAAGCCAATTTCTTGAAGGCAAGTCATATATCTCAGCCCTCCTTGTAGAATAGATCAAAAGCCTCAGTATTTTGAAAGAAAAAATAATGGCGCACTAAAGACCAGCATGGCATTACTGACAGTATAGTTTGTAAGCAACATGAAATGTTATGGGCTTAATCTAATTTGAGGAGAGTTTGCTTATAACATCGATTTGATCGATTCATTTGTCAATAAGGTCCATCTCTTAGAAGGAAAATCCACTTATTGCTAGGTAGAAATGTTGAGAAATTTTCAAGTCATTGATATCTTATAGATAGCAAGATGGAGTAACTTTAAAAGGGTAATCTTAATTTGCAAAAATTATCAAGTAATACCCCTAATTAGGATGAAATTATGCACAAGCTATTACCTTAACAATATGATTAGACAATTCAGAGGTATCTAAGATATAGTTTATAGGCCTTCATTGGATATCGTGACTTTAGATTATGAGGACCTTTAGATTCCCCTACTACAGAAGATGTCTAAACTTAGGGTAATCAAACAGTTATAGCCCAAACATTGATTTAGGAGAATGGCTTGGAGAAGTGGACAAGCACCGGCTTACCAAAAGAGTATTTATACGATCAGCTCCATAAGGTAGGGGAGATCCAGTATTAAGCACTAGAGGTCATCCAACCTGCACCAACTGAACCGAATCCTAAAATCTAAACCTATATAGACCAAGTACAAGCCCAAGTAGAAATAATCTATGAAGAGCGGGACATGTGGGAGAATCTCTTTTGGGAATCTAAACAACATTCTTGAGCCTTGGAACATCAATTAAGGATGACTTAGAAGAGGCTCAAAGAACTTGAAGGAATGGAAGAATCCAACTTAGGAAAGAGGAAGGAAGCACCAGTAAGGTCCAGTAAATAGAAAAGAGAAGTGCTTGCTAAGCGCCAGAAGAACATTTAGAATAGTCTTCTTAAATGTATTTTTTTTTTTTCAAATAATGTAAAAGGGAACTCCAAAAGCTACAAAAAAAAAAAAAAATTATTACCATCTTGCTAGTTGTTCGTTGAATCTATTCCTTTTGCATCCATGTGCCATGCATTTTCTTCATTCATCTCTTAAAAAAAAAATGTCTGTATGCTAATTTGTTGATAAATGGCCTTAAATAAGTCACCAAGATAGCTCCCAAGCATCAAACCTTCCAAAGAAGTCCTATCCGAACCCGCTCATAAACCAGAATGGCCAACTAAGGAAACGACAATATCAACACCAACAATAGTGTTAACCCCAAATTTGTTGATCCAACTGAGTTAAGGTTCTACTCTTTGGAACGAATAATAGGGAAGATTGCTAATCAATTGAGCTTCCTCGCTGATAGCATCACTTTGCTTAGGTCAATAGCTCCATCAAATGAAGAAAGCTCTAAAGGCCGACATGGAAAAAACGCTGAAGCCCAACCCCTCAAAGTAGAAGAAGCCTACCCCAAAGTCAGCCAGGCCTTTGAATCCTTTGAGATAGAAGAAGTCTATTCAAAGGTTAGCCCGACTTTTGAACTGAATACTTACTCATTTCTGATTAATATAAAACCTAAAGCTGATCAAGACAAATTGAAAGAGCTTGAGAAGCAACTAACCTAACAAATCATTGAAACGATGAAAATGCTTGAAGGGTATGATGGATTTGAGCAGACTCATATAACAAACTTCTCTGCCTACAACTATGGAAGTTTCCCAAAAAAGTTCAAAGTACTTGACTTCAAAAAGTAGGATGGGATTGGATGCCCTAAACTGCACACTTGACTGTACGCACGCAAAATGGGAAGTATGTGCAATATGATCAGCTCATGGTTTAAACATTTCAAGATAGCCTAACTAGCCCTACCTTTACCTAATACGCCTAACTAGACCTGAATCAGGTGAATACAAAGCTAACTAAGGTGTTTTATGAGTAGTATAAATTTAATGTTAAAGTGGCGCACCAACCATGATGGACTTGGTCGTCCCATGAAAAAAGCATAATGAGTCCTTCAAAGAGTATGCCTAGAGGTGGAGATCCTTAGCCGCACGAGTATCCACCCCCATGACCAAGAAGGAGCTGATTTAAGCTTTTATTAATACTCTTGAAAGACCTTATTTTTCTCATCTAATTGGATAAGCCTCCTCTAGTTTCACAGAGGTAGTAGTCGTAGGATGTCAGATTGAGAGTGTTGTCGCTTTTGGTAAATTATAGGAGCCCTTAGATAGAAAACCACCTTCTATAAAGCTTACAACAAGCAAGACCAAAGAAGCAACTGTCGACATGGTAAATTCAAACACTAAGCCCAATACTTGGGTCTCCTTTAGAACAAATCCTCCACCAATACAGCAGCAATTCCGAAGTTAGCTATAAGTTAACAAGGTTCTAAGATAGTTCACCAAGATACCGGTTCTCCTCAACCAAGTCCTTGAAAAATTGAGAAAAGATAATATGATCCATTCTAAGCCTCCCAATGAAAGATATAGACCAAAATTTTTTTATCCCAATGCAGATGTCAATATCATTTAGGGTAGATAGGCCATTTAACCGACTCATGCCGGAGATTAAGAAACAAAATCCAAGACTTAATTGACGAAGGCATAGTTCAACTAGACTTTGTAGAGGCTCCAGTTCCAAAGATCAACAACAACCCCTTGCCTAACCATGGGCCCATCATCAATATAATATTTGACGACTTAGAACCCACCATCGACATGATCAGTTACAATCGATAGCCCAAGGTCTATAGATTCGACAGATAAGAGGAGAAGCAAATTCCATAGACCAAAAGGTACACCTTCCATGTACCTGTAGCCCTCGAAAATTATAAAACTGCACCTCTCAACTACTAGATAGTAAATTAAGGGCAATCAAGCTCACTTATAGGAGGGATTACTAGCTTTGGTAGAATCTGCGATGTAAGGGAAGACCTAAAAAAGAAGGTTATGCTGGAAAGGCCAAACAATGAACCAGTTGAACATGAAGAAGGATTGGTTGCCTTCACTAAAATAATCAAGTCTAGTAAATATAAAGTAGTGGATCGGCTCACTAAGATTCCAGTACAAATATCCCTCATGAGTTTATTAATGGTGTCAGAACCGCATGGGGAAGCTTTTTTCAGAACATTGAGGAAAGTCAAAGTCTTTTGTGAAATACCAACTTAAAGAATAGGGTCTATCACTGACTCTGTCCTCATTATGGATCAAATTTCTTTCTCTACCAAGGAACTGGGCGAAGAAGGCCATCAACATACTAAACCCCTCTTCATAATAGTAAGGGTGAACAACATTTTCACAGCAAGAGTTCTCATCGACAACGGCTCATCATTGAATGTCTGCTCTCTCGCTACCCTAGATCTATTGGGCATCGATGCGATTGCAACTAAACTAAGCTCAACAATAGTTCAGGCTTTTGATAAATTCAGAAGAGAAATTATAGGAGAAATTGACTTACCAGTTGATGTCGGCCCACAAACGTTCAACATTCAATTCTAAGTTTTGGACATCTCGAAGACCTTCAATCTGTTATTGGGAAGACCTTGGATACATTCAATAGGGGCCATACCCTCGAGTCTTCATCAAAATGTTAAGTTCATCTCTAATGACTAGGTCATAACAATTCTTGGTGACTAGGATTATGAGATATATAAAAAAATGGCCATACCCTATATTGGCATTGATAAGCAAGAAGACTTTGGGCTCTAAATGTTCGAAGAGGTATGCATGATTACTAATTAAGAGAAGTATGAGCGAATCTATAGGCTAGGTTACAACCTAACTCTAATGGATGAACTGCAAAATATGAAAGCGAAAGGTAAAAGAGGTGATAGATTATATCACACCCTAATGACTTTCCCACTTTTATCAGAAATTTTCATCTAAGTTGAAATTTAGAATTCAGATCTTACTAAAGAGGACACCTCCAGCAAGGATAAAATAGTTGGCCCATCTGGTAAGTCTTAGCACTTAAATAATTGGTTCTTCATCCCTATGAATAGCAATTAGTCTTCCCTAGGGTAAAGGATGAATCGCGGTCCAGTATTTTATAGAGTTTTGTAATAAATTACTTTTATCCTATAAATAATTGTACTTAAAAGAAGCTTTCTCTAAATAAGAATTAGTCTATTTTCTCTTTACTTCTTCTTTACTTATACTCTTTCTTTTACATACTTTTCTTTCCCAGATCCAATGCTCTAAGTAAAGGCTATGGATACCTTACGCAGATAGGTGATGAAAATATTGATATCACCTCCAGCCTTACTAGGTTAGTTGTCAGGAGTGATGTCAATGACCATAGTGACGTACAAGAAAGCTAGCGAAAACATGAAATGAGTAGAATTTCCATTAACGAGCCAATTGAGACGATTAATATCGGAACTGATAACAAAGCCACAACATTGAAAATCGGAGGGAATCTGAAAGAAGAACAAAAGGTTGAAATGATCGCACTACTAACTAAATACCAAGATGTGTTTGTATAGTCTTATGAAGATATGCCTAGATTGGATCCATCAATCGTGGTCCATCGCTTACCCACTTAAGAGGATATCAAACCTAAGAAATAGAAGTTAAGAAGGTTTCAACTGAATGTCCTGTTGAAGATCAAGAAAGAAATTATAAAATTACTGGAGGTTAGTTTCATTGAGGTATTTGATTATCCCAAGTGAGTAGCCAACATAGTACCAGTAATGAAGAAGAATGGAAAAGTCAAAGTGTATGTGGATTTTCAAGACCTTAATCAAGCAACCCCTAAAGATAATTTTCCCTTGCCCATATTGATATCTTGGTCGATAACACAACTAGAAACCATCTTTTCTCTTTCATGGATGGATTCTTCGGATATAATCAAATTCGAATGCCCAAATAAGATAAAGCCAATAAAACATTTATTATAACTTAGGGCATATTTTGTTACAAAGTAATGCCTTTCGGACTAAAAAATGCTAGGGTAACTTATCAAAGGGCTATGGTAGCAATTTTTCATGACATGATGCACAAAGAAGTTGAAGTATATGTTGATGATATGATTGCAAAGTCTAAGGAAGGAGAAAATCATGTGGATAATTTGTGGAGATTGTTTGATAGGTTAAGAAAATTCCAATTGAAGCTTAACCTAGAGAAGTATACCTTCAAAGTGACTTCAGGGAAATTGTTGGGCTTTATAATCGGCCAAAGGGTCATCGAAGTGAACCTTGATAAAGTCAAAGTGATAGTTGACTTGCCCTTACCACATACACTCAAAGAAATCAAAGGCTTATTTGGTCGTTTAAACTACATAGCCCGGTTCATATCTTAACTCACGGACAAGTGCTATCCCTTGTTTAAGTTGTTGAAAAAGAACATCAAGATTAATTGGGACGAAGAGTGTGAGCAAGCCAGTAAAACCTAAGAAGCCTTTATACCTATACTTGACAATATTACCGGAGTCCATGGGGTGCATTCTTAGCCAAAAGATGAGGAAGGAAAAGAATTGGTTGTATACTACTTAAGCAAGAAATTCACTAAAGGGGAACAAAAATATTCAAAAATTGAAAGAACCTGTTATGCTTTAGTTTAGGTAATGCATCGACTCAAACAATACACACTCTACTACCAGGTTGAATTACTAATTCAGCATGATCCCTTAAAGTACTTGGCAAACAAAATTGGCCCTAACTGGTAGAATCTCAAATTAGCAAATATTACTATCAGAGGTCGACATTGTGTACGTGAACTGGAATTTGGTCAAAAGGTAAGCTCTAATAGATCAGCTAACAGAAAATCCCTTAGATAGTACTCTCGAAGGGGTACAAGTCAATTTCCCTTATGAGGATATCTTAGCAGATGAGGGAAGCTCTGATAAAGGAGAAGATGATGAGCTACCGAAATGAAAGATGTTCTTCAATGGGGTAGCCAACCTGTCTAGGTATGGAATTGGGGCAATACTAATATCCCCTAAAGGTACTCAATACCCTGTGGCTATGAGGCTCATTTTCCCATACACTAATAATATCGCTGAGTACGAAGCATGTATCATGGGACTCAAAATGGTCCTAGATAAAGACATTCAAGAATTAGAAGTGTATGGGGACTCTTCACTCATTATTGATTCACTTAAACTATATTTATAAAAAAAAAATTTGTGAATATTCCAGCAAGTATACTGGGTCAGAATCAAGTAATACAAAGCAAGTAAGGTTGTTGATCCCTCGAGAATTAAGAAATTACTAATCCTATACTAGTTCTTATCAATATTCAGGCAATCAAAAGTAAATTAACTAATTTAATAATTATATTAAAACTATCGAAAAGGAAATCACTATAAAATATCTAAAACTAAGCAATCAATTGAGAATCGTGAGAAAACAAAATCTACCCTAGATTATGTAAATCATATTGTTATCATGTTATATAGATTAATAGCTATATAATCATTCAAGTGAAATTATTATACCTTAAAACTTAAGGACTTAAACCTCTAATTAATCAATCAGCTCCCACATCTCTAATTAACAGTGGACTCTAAATTACAATCATATATCTCTAGATACTATGATTGTCGAATGTCATAAATCAATTGTCCCTAATGTCTTAGTAAATAATCAACCACCAAAATCGCATTAATCTCTAGATAATTTCTAATTAATTCAATTAAAATGCTGCTTCGACATTAATCAATCAAATTAATCAAGAATTCCTAACAAACCCTATATCAACTCCTGTATCACTAGGGTTTCTAACAATTGTAATCAATTAGACAACTATAATCGAAATCATAGAATTACAATCATGAATCATCCATATATCTATCAATCCTATAACATGAATACAATTCTCATCTTTAGTAGCAAAAACTTTAATTGCCCCTAAATAAAGCTTTTGAGTTTTACAATTTATAAACCTATATTCTATCCCTAACTCGATTCGATAAGCAAGTTTACCTATTGTTTTATAGCAGGGATGAGTATAAAGTGTCTCTACTGGGAAAATGACTCAAACATTAGTACTTAATAATTTTTCCTATTATCTAGCAGTCAATTTCATCAAGTGATCATTTATTAAGATTCTAAATGTTAACTAAACTACACTAATCTACAATCTAAAGTGATTAATATAATGATTACAAGAACAATTATGAAAATACACTTAACATGTAGTCTTGCTTCATCATTTAGTATCATTTTACCAAAATACTTTTCATCCTAATACTTGTTAACTACGGGAAATTACAGTGTATAAATATTCTTCTCATAACTACTTACTTCTAATCCTAATTGTGTCTATTGGAGTCTCTCCCTAATTAACAACCAACTAAGATTGCATTAATATTGTATTAATGTAACGATTCCCCTACGGATACAACAACTTTCATAATAATATCTCTATTATCAGGAGTAAGTTGTTTCAATGAACTAGATCTATTCAATAGAATTATCTATCGATATATTTTATTGAAATCCGTCCTAAGTCAATATCATACACTACACCATACTTAGATTTATTAAATGCCATTCATCAAAATTAACAAACGTTAGGAAATTACTTTTTTTTCAAGCACTCGATCATATTAATTGATGAAGCAAGCCCTAAAAAATTACTCACATATGATAAAACAATGATACAAACTAATAGGAAACATAATTAAATAGAAATAAAACATGGAATAGTTAAAGTAAAAACCCCTTTTTATTCCACTGAAGAAGTTTGATAAATACGCAAACAATGAATTCCCATTGTCTCTCTCGAGTGATTCTGGGAAAAATACAGTACACACTTAGGAAATGATATAGGTACAAACTGGTACAAGGATAGGAAAAAAATATAGATGTGTGTAGGCAAATGATGTGTTGTTTTAAATGATGTCTACTCTCTTAAAATTTGATGTCTGAAAAGAATTATCTCCTCCATAAGTTGTGGTAGCTTTTTATGTTCTCCCTGTCAAAAGACTCGAATTTACCCCTTCACGACACCACTTGACGTTTCCCATGTACTGGTTCGCGTAAAAAGGTTGAAAGAAACAATTATGCCCCTTCCTATCACCTTGGTGACTCGAGTCGTAATAGTCTCGAAAAGAATTATTCTTCACCAATAACAGCCATTATTGAGGTCATAAATTGCTCGTTGCATTATTAAATCTCATCACACTCATGACCATGGCTGTGATCATTCTTCTACTATTCAATCATGGTAGCGATTGACAAAACTTCCATTGATCATGGCCGTGATTGAGGGCGTGACCAAGATGGATTCTTTATTGCTTTATTATTATGCCCGTGATTGATGCTTTTACACTTATTTCTTCTCTTTCAAGGCCATGATTAACTTGAAAGTTGTTATTCTTGTGTATGCTTCCTCCCTTTGCTCATGATTTACATAAAATCATTATTTCATTCAAGTAAGTACCCAATCTAAAGAATTAAATCATATTTATGATCAATTCTATGCCTAAACATGCTTTAAAAGTGTAAAGTAATTTACACTTATCACTAGGGTTTCATCAATTTCCATTAATAAAATTAGCTAGCCATGGAATTTGAAACGAAAGCACAATTATTAATTGAAATTGTAAAGACGTTCATAATTGAAAGTAAGAATAAATTACAAAATTGCATAAATATAAATCAAATATATGTCACCAATTCTGTAATTGTAAAGGGTAAACTTCAATTGCAACTCCAAAACTTGATCTCCACAGCAAAAGCAAAATCTTCTCAATGATCCAAGCAATTCTATAGAAAAATTCTTCAATAATTGTTCTAATACTATCTAACTCTAAAGAAGATGTAAAAGTTTTTTAAATTCTGAAACTCAGGACTATTTATAGAGAAAACTAGGGTTAGCTTTCGCAAAGCAATTTTTTCATAAAGGCCGGTCATGAAGGCCGGCGGTGTAGACTCTAAAGCCACTAGTGTTCAGTGTAAGCTGGCTATCTTCAATTCCAATTGTGCCATTGCTCACTTTAGCTTCTTCATTTGTATAAAATTCTTCTAAATTAACCATATTTCTACTCTGAATCCTCTAATACCTGAAATGTCCAAATGAAAATTCTTAAATACCAATTCTCATTGATTTCTATAAAATCAATAATAATTCTCTTTAATTCATTCATTAAAATACGAAAAAAATATGCCTTTATCAATTATCGGCTAAGTTTAGGAAGAGTACATGACTAAAGGTTCTAAACTAGTACCTTATTATCAGCATTTGATTGAATTGACTGGGAAATTCAAAGAAGTCACCTTCAATCACGTACCAAGAACTCAGAATCAATTTGTTGATGCCATAGCCACTCTAGCATCTATGATCCAGATATCCGGTAGAGTCGAGATTCAACCCCTTACTATTGAAATTGAAGACAAGCCTGCTTTCTATCTAACAATTGAGGGTACGAATGTCCACAAGCTGTGATACCATGATGTTAAGATATTCTTACAATAAGGCACATACCCTGAAGAGACTGAGAAAAAGGATAGAAGGATGATTAGGAGATTGGCTACTCAATTCTTAATAAGCGAGTCCACCTTATACCGATGATCTTTTGATGGTACACTTTTAAGGTGTATGGATGATAAAGAGGTGGAGATGTTAATGAAAGAAGTATACGAAGGAGTATGTGGCTCTCACATGAACGGTTACATGTTGGCTAAGAAAATTATGAGGCTAGGGTATTATTGGTCAATAATGGAAGGCGATTGCATCAAATACGTTAGGCATTGTCACTTATGCCAAGTTTATGCAAATAAGATAAACGACCCACCTCAAGCACTACATACGCTCTCAACAATATCATCGACCTGATTACTCTAAAAGCATCCAATGGGCATTGCTTTATGCTGGTCACCATTGACTACTTCAGTAAATGGGTTGAGGCCTCATCTTACTCAAGTGTTACTAAAGGGGTTGTAGTTAAGTTCATTAAGAGAGATATCTTAACCTGATATGGGACTCTAGAAATGATTATCACTAATAATGGCACCAATTTCAACAACAAGCTTATGTTAGAATTGTGCCTACAATTCAGGATCATCTATAGGAAGTCCACTCCTTATCGACCCCAAATGAATGGAGCTATTGAAGCAGCTAACAAAAACCTCAAAAGAATCATTGAAAAAATGGCTGTTACGTATAAGGACTGGCATGAGATGTTGCCATTCATGCTTATAGCCTATCGAACTTCCATCAAAATGTTGATTAGGGCAACACCTTACTCTTTGGTATACGGCACTAAAGCAGTGTTACTAGTAGAGGTTGAGATCCCATCACTCAGGGTACTATTGGAAACTCAATTAGACGAAGCCGACTAGGTAAAGAAACGCATCGAACAGTTGAATCTTATTGACGAGAAGTGATTGATAGCCTTGTGTCATAATCGGTGTTATCGATATAAAATGGCTCAGGCTTTCAACAAAACGGTACAACCTTAGAACTTCAAAGAGGGTAATCTGATGTTAAGAAAGGCTCTCCCCAATGTATAAGACTCTAAGGGGGAATTTGCTTCCAATTACGGAGGCCTTTATGTCATGAAGCGAGTATTACTAAGAGAGGCTTTAATTTTGTCTCAAATGGATGGTCCAGAATTAAGAGACTTTGTAAGTGCTGACTTTGTAAAGTTGTACTACCTATGAGAAGTTAATGGAAATTTTTACTTAGAATAAAAAAGTGCCAGTTATTTTAAATGTCATTATGGTCTAATTTTCATTATCTACAAGCTAAGTTAGTATCCTTGGCCTTTGTCAATGTTAGAATAATCAACCTCTCCATTGAAAGGTTTAACTCCCCTTACTCCATTTAATTGAACCCATACATTGAAAACACAAGAGAAGTTGAGAAATGAGATCTAAGACATTTGTAATTGACAAAACTCTTTAAAATACTTTATTATAGATTGATCCCCCTCAACAGGGATTTTTATTGTCTATCTGCTGTGAGCAATCACCTCATAGCAAATATTCATTGGTCGGGAATAAGGGTTTTAGTTCATAAAAGTTCCAAAAAGACAAAAATAGTGGGTAGCATTCTGTATTTAGCTAATTTCCATGATTTCTTGAGTTAACAACAAAGGATCAAAGCGTGAGCCTATCAATTTTAATGGGACTTTTAAAAAAAAAAGGGGTTTGACAATTTAGGCCCTATCAACAAAACTAGGTAAGTACTTCCATAAGATGTTAGTATGTTGGTTTTTGAAAATTGCATTTTCATTTAAGCTATATGACCAATATTTCTACGACTCTATCCATAACAATCTTTTGAGCCAACCCATAAGGCATATTTCAGTTTGGAGCCTTAGCCAATTCTAAGAGCGCTTTGCCCGCCTTGGTTAGTCAGCTCATTAGGGCATAACTAAGTTTTCTCATTCTAAGAGCACTTTACCCGCCTTGGTTAGTAAACTCATTGGGGCACGACCAAGTTTTCTTATTTAGTTTAGGATCTTAGCTAACTCTAGGAGTGCTTTGCTCACCTTGGTTAGTCAGTTCATTAGGACACAACCAAGTTTTCTCATTCAATTTAGAGTCTTATCTAACTTTAGGAGTGCTTTGCCTGCCTTAGTTAGTTAGTTTATTAGGACACAACCAAGTTTTCTTGTTTCTTTTAGGGCTTTAGCCAACTCAAGGAGCGCTTAACCCGTTTCAGCTCATAAGAGCACGATCAAAATTCGATTTTGCTTTCAGTCTTTCGGCCAACTCTTAAAGCTCCACCTTTCTCTTCACCAAAATCTCTGATGGATAAACCCTAGGATAGCTAGCTAGCTAGCTAGCTGCATCACTTCTTTAGACAAAATCTACCCTTGGGGCAAGAATAGAGTCTCTTTTATCTTTGTGGCAAAATTTTACTTAAACTTCATCACAAAGAAGGGCAGTTGCAAATACCTCATTGTTGCCTACTTTTTTTTCAATTTTTTTAGAATAGGTTAAAGAGTCCTAAATTAAGAAAAATACAAAAAAAAGGAAAATTAAGGAAAAAATATTTAATTAAAGAAATTTTAAAAAATAAGAGATTTAGGAAATAAGAAAAAAATAAAAAAAAAACTAAATAATAATAAAAAATATAATTAAAAAAAGAGAAGCAAAGTAAAGTTTTTGAGAAGAGTGCTAGGATTCTTATTTTATTTATTTCTTTTAATTATTTTTAAGTGAATATATATATATGTGTGTGTGTGTAAAGGTTTGAAGTGGGTTGGACCAAGTTTTATTAACCTAGTCCATTTTCTTGGATCGATTAAGGCCCAAGGCCCTGCATGCAATTATAGGAGAAGGGAATGTATAGTGTGCCCATGTAATGAATGTGTACATAAGGCATGTAGTATGTGCCTTGCATGTGACCAGCAACTTACCTTCTTCTCCTTCACGGTTTCATTTCTAGATTTCCAGCAATCACTTTTCTTGTGTGCTTGGTTTGGGGTCATTTTTTACCTCATTTACTATACGATTTCACTGAATTAATAGTGAAATCACGTAGTCCACTTAGAATACTTTGAATTAAAACCCATTTTTTGGTTCAAATTTAGTCAAAATTCGATATTAAATTGGCTCCAAAAATGAGAAAAAAAACTAAAAATTAGGCATCTCCATTTATGGTTGATTTCTACATTAACGATCTTTCCAAGCTTGTGGGCATCTTTTTAATCTTTTTAAACCCTTATGGGTATCACTGCTAACTTTCTGAATTTAGATCTTATCTTTCAAAATACCCTTTAAGGAATTTATCTATTTCACAAATAAATGATCTATATGAAAAAGAAAAATTGTCTACAGAAGGGGAAAATAAAAATTTTTCATATTTTAAGTAGTCTCGTAATTACGTACGAGTGTTTACATGCTCGTTATTTGAGATTAGACTTCCGTAGTTCATTCATCAAAAACATTAGTAGGTTAGCCAATTTTAATTGGAGAAAATTGTTGGGTTTAAGTTTTTAACCTAATTCAAGTTTATTTAAGGAAATTTTCTAAAAAGGTCATAAACTTAGTTTGTCTTCTTTATTTTTTGAAAATACTAAGAAAAAGTCCTAATTTTGAAAAAGGGTTAAATTATGTTATTTATATTAAAAAGCGAGTTTCTCTAAGTTATAAAACAATTTTTCTATTTTTTATTATTTTTATTTATTTTATCATATTTCATCTTCATTTATGTATTAATTGATAAAAAAAATAAAAATAAACTAAGCTTTTCTTCTTCTTCTTTTTTTCTTTCTTTTCTTTCGTTTTTTTTTATATATTTTTTAGGTTACAATTACAATGCTAAAATAAAAAAAAAATACAAAGTAAACCAAACAAAGACAAGGTTGGACCGAGAGAGGACTAGCGTGCAAATTAGGAGATTAGAGCGGGTTGTAAGCTAACTCCAACGGCAGCAGCACATGAAGAGGGTTTATCTCGATCTAATCACCAAAACGAGTGGGAAGGAGGATTTTTATGTGGATGTTATTACGATTGTTGGGGGGTGGGGAGTAGGGGGGTTGGCTTGGTGCTATGGTGGATGGTGGTTGTTTTTTTGGGTTTTCAAAAACTTAGTTGCGGTGGAGATGGTGGTTGCCTTTATCAGTGGTGGCTACGGTTCAAGAAGGTGTTGGGTGTGAGGTTTTGGAGAATTATGGTCACTGTAATGATATTGGTTTGGCTCAAGTAGTAGTGGAAGTGGTGGTTTGAATAGTGGTCATGCGGTAGGGTAGCAATGGTGAAGGTGGTTGAAGGCATGACAAAGTCTGAAACTAGTTAGGTTCGAAAGAGCTTGAAGTAGAGAATGTGTTGGTGGTGGTAGGCTTAAGTTAAAGGCGACCATAGTGGTTGCAAAGATAAAGAGAGAGGGTTGTTGCAATTAAGAGTGAGAGAGAGCTCATGTGTGATTTCAAGTGGATTTAAAAGCTCGTGGATGAAAGCTTGGTGTCCAATGAGGATAGGGAGAGCCCTATTTATAGTATTCCAAGCTTAAACAAGCTTAGAAACTTAATTAATGATAGATTTAGGTATGAATGAATGACTCCAGATTTCAAGTTTTTTTCGATTTTAAGATCCAATTTAGGTGTGAAAATAAGTGAATCTAGCTGTGTTTTTTGACTTGATTTGAAGAAGGTCGTGTGTGGAATAAGATTGAATTAAGAAATCATGCGTATGTGTATGGAAATCACGTGAGAAATTGGGGTAAAGTGAGGGCCGTGAGTTGGGTTTACTAGTGAAAAGGAGAGAAAGGGAAAAGACAGAGAGGGAATAGGGAAGAAAGAGTGCTGATGTTGCATTGATGTGGCATCACATCAACCATACAATCTACTATTGTCGTGCTACGTGTCTTGACGAGACAAGTGGCTAAACATGTGGCAAAAATGTCGACATGTCATTATGCTACGTGTTAACATATGTAGCACAGTACATGGATGGCACCACATCAGCATGTGGTAGTACCACGTGTCTATAGTAGACTTGTGGTGCAATGTTATCTCGACATGTGGCAAGTGTGTTCGATGGAAGAAATAAAAGACTTTTTGTGCTTATAGTGAGACTTGAACCTAAGATCCCTAAGTTATATGTAATGTGAAGCCAAAGTATAGTACTATCAGGCCGTTAACCTATGTTTTATCCATATATATAATCAAATTACATATATAAACTAAGTCAACCTAAGTCAACCTAAGCTAAATTTAAATTTAAGTCTATGCCCAAAATCCCCTTCGTTATTTTTATTATTTAAGGCCCAAAGAAGCACTAAAGCTATTAAAATTTCCTATTTTTATTTTAAACTATCTTTTTCTTTTTTAATTTTTCTTTTTATTAATTCTATTTTTTTGTATTTTCTTCAAATATTCCATTTTTTTGTATTTTCTCTAAATTTTCTCTTTTTTATTTTTCTAAATTTTCTATTTTTTTACTTTTTTTTTTGTATTTTTCTAATTTTTTTGTGCTTTTTTCTAAATTAGACCCTTTTACCTTATTCTAAAAATACAGGGGAGTGAGGGGCAAAAGTGGAGTGTCTACGGTTGCTTCTTTTTATGATGAAGTTCAGGTAAAACTTTGCCATAAACAAAAAAAAAGATACCATTTTTACTTTGAGGGTGAAATTGCCTTAAGAAGCACTTTAACCAGCTAACTATGTTAGGCTTGATTCACTGGAGATTTGGTGAAAGGTGAAAGAGAGAGAAGGTGCTTTAAGAGTTGGCCGAGACACAAAATTGAGTTTTGAAGGGTCTAGCACCTTAGGATTTAGCTAGAAAAATCGATTTGAAACTTGGTCATGCCTTTTTGAACTGACTAACCTAAGCAAGAGCATCTTTCAAGGACTAGCAACCCTAAATTAGAATCTATTTAGAAAACTTGATCATGCTCTTTTGAGCTCACTAATCTAGACAGGAGAATCTCTAAGGGACTAGTAATCCTGAATGGGAATTGATTTGGAAAACCTGGTCATGCTCCTTTGAGTTCACTAACCTAGGCGGAAGTGTCTTTAGGGGACTAGCAAAACTAAATTTAAATTGATTTGGAAAACTTAGTTGTACTCCTTTAAGTTTACTAACCTAAGCAAGAGTGTCTTTAGGGGACTAGCAATCCTAAGTGTGAATCGATTTAGAAAACCTAGTTGTGCTCCTTTGAGCTCACTAACCTAAGCAAAAGCATCTCTAAGGGACTAGCAACCTTAAATTGGAATTGATTTGGAAAACCTATTAGTGCTTCTTTAAGCTCACTAACCTAGGTTGGAGTGTCTCTAAGAGACTAGCAACCCTAAATTGGAATCAATTTTGGAAACCTAGTCCTGCTCTTTCGAGGTCACTAACCTAAGTTGGAGCATCTCTTGGGGACTAACAACCTTAAATTGGAATTAATTTGGAAAACCTAGTCGTGCTCCTTTAAGCTCACTAACCTAGGTAGGAATGTCTTTAGGGACTAGCAACCCTAAATTGGAATTAATTTAGAAAACCTGCTTGTGCTTCTTTGAGCTCACTAACATAGGCGGGAGCATCTCTAGGAGATTAGCAACCCTACATTAGAATTGATTTGAAAACTTAGTTTTTGCTCTTTTGAGCTAACTAACCTAGGTGAATGGGCGAAGCACTCCTTGAGCTGACTAAAACCCTAAATGAGAATGTAGCGTACTCCTCTAAGCTGACTAACCTAGGTGAATGGGTGAAGCACTCCTTGAGCTAGCTAAGACCCTAAATGAGAACATGATCATATCCCTATGAGTTGACTAACCTAGGTGAATGGGCAAAGTGTTCCTTGAGCTTGCTAAGATCCTAAATGACAAATTGAAGCCTAGTCATCCCTCTGTGAGTTGACTAGCCTAGACAAAATGGGTAAAGTACTCCTTGAGATGGTTAAGACCTTGAAAAGAGATTGGAAATGAGAAGTACCCTATTGGCTCACTAAAAATTGAAAAGAGATGAGTGAGGGAAGTGCCCTATGGGCTTGATAGAAGAAATTAGTGAAGAGAAGTGCCCTATGAGCTTACTAAAAACCTTAAAAGAGTTGGGACAAATGGGATAACACTCCTTGAGCTGGCAAAAACCATAAAGAGATTGAGAAAGAAAGTGCCCTATAGGCTTGCTAAAATACTAAGGAGGGATTGAGAAAGGAAAGTACCCTATGGCTTGCTAGTAAAAGATAAAGTCAAGATAATGCTCTATAAGCTGACTAAAAACCCTAAAATAGAAATTGGAAATGGAAAGCATCCCATAGGCTCACTAATACCCTAAAGAGAGATTGATGAAGTAAAGCACTCTATGAGCTTACTAAGACCCTAAAAGAAATTGATGAAAGGATATATGAGTCGGGATAGCACTTTTAAGAGCTAGCTAAGATTGAAAAATGCGATACTGCTCTAAGAGTTGGCTAAGACTCTAAAAAATGATGAAAGACGGGACAACGCTTTAAGGGATGGCGAAAGGTAAGATAGCGCTCTAAAATCTAGCTAGAACCCTAAGGGAAAAGTGAGTTGGGACAGTGCTTTATAAGCTAGCTAGAACCCTAAAGATGGAACGAAGATGGGATAGTGCTCCAAGAGCTAGTTAGAACACTAAAAATGGAATAAAGATGGGATAACGCTGTAAAAGTTGGTTAAGATCCTAAAAATGATAAATAATAGGACAACACTTATTGAGCCTAGTTTTTTACCCTCTCGGTTCTTTTTATAAAATTAGGTCTTCTCTAAGCCGATCAGTATTAAACCCTTTCCCGTTTAATACTAGCCCTCGACTAAGGTTTAAAAAAAACTATTTTTTCAATTTAAAAAGTGATTGGAGTCGCCATTCAACCAAAGTCAGGAAAAAGGGAAAAAGGATTATGTTATAACCAATTAGGTGGATTGGCTATAACTTAACTACCGATTTATCGATTAAAAAAAAAACAATATGTAAAACGGCTCTTTTCAAAACCAGAGATTTAGGTTCAGGGGCTAGTTTATTAAAACCTAAACGAGTACCACTTTTTAACTTTCCAAATTTAACTTCACCTTTTAAATATATCCTTTTTAATTTCTAAAAACATCTAATTATGATATATGCGACTAAATTGATTAATTTACATAAATATCTAAAAATGGAAAGAATAAAACTTTCCATATTTTAAGTCGCCCTGTACTTGTGTACGAGTGCCTACGTACCCATTATTCAAGATCAAACTTTCGTAGTTTATTTAATGAAAATATAACGAGTTAATTTAATGAAAATATAACGAGTTGATTGATTTTAACTTTGGAAAAATTGCCAGATTTATGTTTTTACCTATTTTGAGTTAATTTGAGAAAAGATTATAAGGGGTTCTAAGTTGGATTTTATTTTTGGAAATTCTAAATGATTTTAATTTGAAAATTAATTTATTTATTTTCATTTATTTTTACAAAACTCAATTTTTCTAAGTGTCAAAATAATTTTTTTTACTAACCTATTTATTTATTTTTATTATTTTTTTATACTTTTTCTATTTATTTCTATAAATAAATAGACTACTTCTTTTCTCTTTTTTTTCTTTTCCTTTTTTTGTTTTTCTTCTCTTTCTTTTTTGTCTTTTTCATTCTTTTTTCTTTTTTTCATTTATAACATTTACAAATAAACAAATGAATAAAATTAAAAAGAAAAAGAAAAAAAAAAAACAAAAAAGGTTGGCTTAGAGTCAGTTCACTTCGGCTTGAATCGGCTTGGTCGTCTCACTTCGGCACAGATCGGCTTGGATTGGCTCACTTAGGCTTAAGTCAACTCACTTCAGCTTAAGTCGGCTCACTTTGGCTCAAATTGACTCATTTCAACTTAGAGTCGACTCGTGAAATTCAATGATGGTGGTTTTCGTCAATAAACATCGTAGGGGATGCTATCCTAGAGAGAGAGGAGCTGTGCTAGAGAGAGGAAACTTCAATTTTTGTTTTTCTAAAGTGTTTCGAAGTTTTCATTGTGTTTTGAAAATGAAGAGTAGATCCCTATTTATAAGTGTCATGGTCGAGTTAAGGATAGAAAAAATTAAATGCAATATGATTTTCTTCCAATTTTGGGTTGGACAAACCTGGACAATATGTGGTGCCAAATACATAGTGCGTGTGTATGAATGTGCCGGAGTATGTTTGAGTGTGTCTACCATACTTAGAAGTGAGTTAGCAAATGACGTGGTGATGACGTAGCCCGTGACGTAGCCCGTGACGTAGCAATGACATAGCCCGTAACGTGGCGATGACGTAGCCCATGATTTAGCAATGACATGGCAATAAAGTGAGAAAAGAAAATAAAATATACATTTTGCACCTTCCATGGATTCAACTTAGGATCTCCAAGTCATATGCAATATCAAGTCCAGATGCATATCCAGCTGAGCTATTTGTTTTCCTTATTCATATATGTAATTAACTGTACATATGCACCAGGTCAGCCTGAGCTAAATTCAAATCTAAGTCTAAACCCAACAACCTTTTATTCAAAACTATTGAAATTGAAATTAAAATTATATTCTATTTAAACAACCTAAAAATTTATTATTTTCTAAATACCCTATTTTATTTTGTGACTTTTCAAATTTCTTATTTTTTGTATTTTTTCTAAATTTCTTTTTTTTTGTACTTTTTCCTATTTTCCTATTTTTTTTTATATTTTTCTAGAATTCCTATTTTTTCTAAATTTCTTCATTTTTTTGGACTTTTTTTTTAATTTTCTATTATTTTGAACTTTTCCTAATTTAAGACCCTATAACCTAAATTTGAAAAATAAAAAGGCAGCAAAAATTAGGTGTCTATAGCTGCCCCTCTATATGGTAAAGTTTGAGCAAAACTTTGCCATTGAGATAAAACAAACACTATTTTTGCCCCAAGTGTAGATTTTATTCTAAGAAGCGTTGAAGCGCTATAGCTAGCTAGCTATTTTAAGTCCAATCCATTGGGGATTTGGAGAAGAGAAGGGTAACGCTCTAAGACTTGGCCAAAAGACTAGAAAAAGATTTGAAGTCTGGTCATGCTCTTATGAACTGAGGTAAAATGGGCAAAGCGCTCCTAGAGCTGGCTAAGACCCTATGAACCTAACGAGCTGACTAACTAAGGTGGGCAAAGCGCTCCCAAAGCTGGCTAAGACCCTAAGAAGAACAAGCGAACTTGGTTGTGCCCTAATGAGCTGACTAACCAAGTCGGGCAAAGCACTCCTAAAGCTGGTTAAGACCCTAAGAAGAATGAGCGAACTTGGTTGTGCCTTAATGAGATGACTAACCATGGTGAGCAAAGTGCTCCTAAAGCTGGCTAAGACCTTAAGAAGAACGAGACAAACTTAGTCATGCCCTAATAAGCTGACTAACCAAAGCGGGTGAAACGCTCTTAGAGCTAGCTAAGACCCTAAGAAGAATGAGACAAACTTGATTGTACCCTAATGAGCTGATTAACCAAGGCAGGTGAAACGTTCCTAGAGCTGGCTAAGACCCGAAGAAGAATGAGATAAATTTGGTCGTACCCTAATGAGCTAACTAACCAAGGCGGGCAAAGTGCTCCTAGAGATAGCTAAGACCTTAAGAAGGATGAGTAAACTTGGTTGTGCCCTAATGAGCTAACTAACTAAGGCGGGCAAAGTGCTCCTAGAGCTGGCTAAGACCCTAAGAAGAATGAGCGAACTTAGTCGTGCCCTAATGAGCTGACTAACCAAGGTAGGCGAAATGCTCCTAGAGCTAGCTAAGACCCTGAGAAGAATGAGACAAACTTGGTCGTGCCCTAATAAGTTGACTAACCAAGGCAGGTGAAATGCTCCTAGAACTGGCTAAGTCCCTAAGAAGAATGAGACAAATTTGGTCGTACCCTAATGAGCTAACTAACCAAGGTGGGCAAAGCGCTCCTAAAGCTGGCTAAGACCTTAAGAAGGATGAGTAAACTTGGTCGTGCCCTAATGAGTTGACTAACTAAGGCGGGCAAAGTGCTCCTAGAGCTGGCTAAGACCCTAAGAAGAATGAGCGAACTTGGTCGTGCCCTAATAAGCTGACTAACTAAGGTGGGCATCTCTTAGGGATTAGCAACCCTAAAATTTGATCGATCTAAAAGACCTGGTAGTACTCCTTTGAGTTGACTATCCTAGGCAGGATGGGCGAAGCACTCCTAGAGCTAGCTAAGACCTTTAATTGAAAATAGATGAAGAGAAGCACCCTTTAGGCTTGAGAATTATTGAAAGAAAGCACCCAACAGGCTCACTAAAGACCCTATATGGAGTTAGTGACAGAGGGGTTAAAAGATGGCTAGGAGCTCGGAAAGATAAGACGATGCCCTAAAGGCTTAAGAAGATCCCTAAAATAAAAGACAAGATAGCACCCTAAAGGCTGACTGGAGCCTTAAAAAGAATAAGAGAGGTTAGCGCTCTAAGAGCTGACTTGAACCCTAAGAGAAGAATGGGACAATGCCTTAAAGGCTAGCTGGAAACCTAATAAGAGAGGGATCAGTGCTCTAAGAGTTGACTTGAACCCTAATAGAAGAATGGGACAATGCCCTAAAGGCTGGCTGGAACCTTGAAAAGAATAAGAGAGGGATCAGAGCTCTTAGAGTTGTCTTAAACCCTAAGAGAAAGATGGGACAGTGCCTCAAAGGCTAGTTAGAACCCTAAAAGGAATAAAGAAGGGTCGGCTTTAAGAGCTAGCTAATACCCTAGAAAGACGGGACAACGCCCAAAAGGCTAGCTAGAGCCCTAAAAAGAATAAAAGAAGGGTCAGCTCTAAGAGCTAGCTAACACCCTAAAAAGACGGGACAATGCCCTAAAAACTAGCTAAAACCCTAAAAAGAAATAAAGGAGGGGTTAGTGCTCTAAGAGCCAAATAACACTTTAGAAAGATGGGACAATGCCCTAAAGGCTAACTAGAGCTCTAAAAAGAATAAAAGAGGGATTAGCGCTCTAAGAGTTGACTTGAACCTTAAGAGAAAGATGGGACAATGCCCTAAAGGTTGGCTAAAACCCTAAAAAGAATAAAAGAGGGATCAACGCTCTAAGAGCTAGCTTGAACCCTAAGAGAAAAACGATGAAGGATTGAAGAACTAATGTAAAGCAAGTAACCAGTTTCAAAAGACGCTTTTGCTTGGAAAAGTATTTATAGAGAGATTGTTGAAAAACCATTTATGAACAAGGAAAAGAGTAGGGATAAGCCCCTTGATTTGAAAAAAGAGTTTGAAGGACATTAAAAACCACAATTAGGGAGGAATGACTTAAACTAGAAAAATTACAACCTTAGAAAGGAAACAGATGACATGGATTAAAAACTTGGCTATTCGAGCCATCATGGACTTAGATAAAAGATTTTGCGACAAGCCTTTACTTTCTCTCTCTTCTTTTTTTATTTTTATTTTTATTTTTTTTTTAAGTTTTGCCAACAGGTATAAACTCTTATTAAGGAACAATCTTATTACCAACCTCATCTTTGGTAATCATGTGGAATTTCTTAATGCCCCTAACCTTAGGGCTTCTCTTAAGGCTTTTGTGATCTTAAGCCATTCCTTTCTTAAGGAGAAGGTAACTCACAATTAGTTTAGTCAAAGAGGTCTTCCTTACTAGCTCTTAGTCTAGATTACACTCTCGACTTCAGTTCTAAAAATTATAGTCTATTTTGTAAGTGATACTCCTTGACCAATCCGTTAGGTCTCTTTTGGTTTACCCTTATGAATTTAGGCTTTTGGTCCAAGGGTTTCAAGAAAGATTAATGAAAAGGCTTGTTTTGACAAAAACAGTTTTATTAATCTCGGGTGTACAAATTAAGAACCTTAGGGAAAAATTAGAAGCATGCTTGCCCTTATTTCAAAAAAATTTTTTATTAAAGATAAATTATCTTTTAAGATTTGAAGAGCTTTTACATGTATAAGGGCAGTATTGTGGGTGGGAGGCCTTATGTCGTTTAGTATAGGTAGGAGAGGCTTTAAAATGTCAGTGTGGATATGGAAATTTGGGTTTCCAGGCTTAGGAGTATGTTTTTTGAGGTTGTTTAGGCATTGACTCTTAGCCCTTTTGATTTGGTTTGGTTACCCCTATTGGGATGTAAAACATTTCTTAGGGCTTTTTATCCTATACTTCTAAGCCCAATTCTTTAGCTTTTTTTCTTCTTTCTTTTTTTCTTTTTTAATTGCTTCGCCCCACTATCTCTTATTATTTTTCTCTTTCCTTTTGGCCCTAAGAGTGACTGTTTCCATTAATGATTCAAGGCCTTAATTCCATGGATTTCAAGTGTATGGGCTTAAGGTGGTTGAAAAAGGAAATTGGCTCTTCTTCATTTCAAAGAAAAATAATTGATTAGAAATAAAAGTAGCTTTTGAATTAATGTTATTTAAAGAAGCATAAACCAATCTTACCCCTATCTTTTACTCAATGACCCCAACCTCCAAATTGCCCCATTACGGGGTAGTTCTTGATAGGGTTTAAATTTAGAAATTCTCCAAATAGGTCCAATGGGGTGAACAACAGATGATTGTGTTTAGGATTTAGAAGTGAATGCCTAACTTCACTTCAATCTACGTATCACATTCAAAGTGAACCTCCTTTAAGGAATGAGTCCAAAATATCCTCACAATTATGTCACTTAACTCTTAAAGGGTTTTAGGTCGGTGTATAGGATATAGCTTGCCTCTTCTCATCCTAAACTTTTCAAAAAGTGAGTTACTTGTTCCTTAAGGAGGAGTCCGCTTTTTTATTTGCCTAAGATCGGGTTTTGCCCCCCAGTTTCTTAAATCATGACCCAGTATTTGATTTTGTGTTCTAGTTCGATTCATGATTGAGCTTAGCTTTCTAAATAAATCAAGGGTTTTAGCTTAGCTTGGTTACTTTTAGGAGTTGAGGATTATGCTCAGGTTGGCAGCCTTAATGGGCTGTGGCTCATGTTCAGATTGGCTGGCTGGCCTAATGGCTTGTGTTTGGGTAAGCCAATGTTTAGGTTGAATGCTTAGCTAAGTGGCCCGTGTTTGGGTAGGTTACTTGAATGGTCCTAAGGTTGGTGTTAGCCAAGTAGATTTGTGTTTAGATTAGATGGTGATAAAGGGTTAGGTCTGGTGTAGGTTGAAAGCCAAATGTTTGGGTTGGCTGCTTGAGCGGGCCAAAGGGCTCATGTTTGTTCAATGGGCCAAGGGGCTCGTATTTGGGGTTGAATGGGCTAAAGGACTCGTATTTGGCTTGAATGGGCCAAGGGGCTCATGCTTGGCTTGAATGGGCTAAGGGGCTTGTATTTGGCTTCCTTAATAGGTCGAGGGACCTTGTATGGTTTGAAAACTAAGTATTGGGGTTGGTTACTTGAGTGGGTCAAGGGCTTAAGCTTGTACTGGTTCCTTAGGCTCATAAGCATTTATAGTTGTTGGCAACTTTTATTTTCATTTTTTTTTTCAATTTTTTTTAGAGAGAAAAAGGTAAAGTTTATTTTCAGAAAATAATTTACAAATAAGGATGGTGGTTTTTTTATATATTTTTTTAATTTCTATTTATAAGTCTATGGATTTTATTTACATAAATGAGATCAAATGGTGGCTAAATGGAAGACTATTTACAAAGGTGGGAACTTTAAAGAATGACAAATGATGAACTAAAGAGAGCTTTATTGTTTTTGAAAAAGGAAGATGAGAATACAAAAAACAAAGGTAAAGAACCTAAACTTTATTCAAGAATTTTATTCTATGCTCCTTAGACTTAAACTAGAAAGACCTTACATTAAGTCTCATAAACGAGCCTTAAGGTCCTCTATCATTTCATAAATATTCCCAATGACCTGTGCTGAAAGGGACCTTAAAGCTCAGTTGTGAGCTTCAAAACACTCGAGCTTTTCTTTCAAATAGGCGATTTCATCTCTCAACACCTGTTCATAGAACCTAGAGGCATCCAATGGCCTATTGCTTGGCTAATGATTCGCTTGGTTGTTTGCCATCTTAAGTTTCGGCGTTTTATAGACAAGGATCAGTCATTGATGCAATGATAGAAAAACAAAAACGTGGAAATATGCAGATGCTAAGGTCACTTGGGTTAATATATTACTCCTTAAGTTGTAACCCTATTGTAATTTTCAAAAACTTGTTTACAAAAATTCTTGAATGATCATTAGGGTTGCAATTTCTTAAGGGTAGTGTATTAACTCAAGTTTAGAGAGAAGTACATGCAAACAGGGTGGGTTCTAAAAGGTCCTTAAACTCTATAACCTCACTTGTTTTTAGAAAACACTTTCATTGGTCACATGAGCTTAAGTGGGGTGGCCTAATCGGCCCCGAACGGTAGTTGCCCTACTACGCCCAGAACTTACACAATGGCCCCCCTCCTAGGATCCTAAGATGGCCTGGGTCTAATTGCATCTACCCTGCATTTTTTATGCAACAAATGAAACCCCATGGCCCTGTATATGCTATTTACAAAATAAATATGCTAATTAAAACAAATATATACACGAAGCCAACAATAAATAAACAAATCAATATATAAAGAAATAAATAAATAACTAAACAATGTGGGTAATTTGAAAAGCGATTTTAATTTCGAAATGTTTTTAAGTAGTTAACCCTCTTGACAATCCCCAGTAGAGTCCCCAAGCTGTCAAGCCTGGTTTTTTACCCTTCCGGTTCTTTTTATAAAATTAGGTCTTCTCTAAGTTGACCAGTATTAAACTCTTACCCGTTTAATACTAGCTCTCAACTAGGGTTTAAAGAAAATCATTATTTTCAATTTAAAAAGGGATTGGAGTTGCCACCCAACCGGAGTCGGGAAAAAGGGTTATGTTATAACTAATTGGGTGGATTAGCTATAACTTAGCTACCAGTCTATCAATTAAAAAGAAAAAACAATTTGTAAAATGGCTTTTTTGAAAACTAGAGATTTAGGTCCAGGTGCTAATTTATTAAACCCTAAATGGGTACTACTTTTTAACTTTTCAAATTTAACTTCACCTTTTAAATATACCTTTTTTAATTTCTAAAAACATCTAATTATGATATATGTGACTAAATTGATTAATTTATATAAATATCTAAAAATGAAAAGAATAAAACTTTTCATATTTTAAGTCGCCTTGTACTTGTGTATGGGTGCCTAGGTACCCATTATTCAGGATCTAATTATGATATATGCGACTAAATTGATTAATTTACATAAATATCTAAAAATGGAAAGAATAAAACTTTCTATATTTTAAGTCGCCCTGTACTTGTGTATGGGTGCCTACGTACCCACTATTCAGGATTAGCCTTCCGTAGTTCATTTAATGAAAATATAGCGGGTTAATTGATTTTAACTTTGGAAAAATTGCCGGGTTTATGTTTTTACCCATTATGAGTTGATTTGAGAAAAGATTATAAAGGGTTTTAAATTGGATTTTATTTTTGGAAATTCTAGATGATTCTAATTTGAAATTGATTGATTTATTTTCATTTATTTTTAGAAAACTCAATTTTACTAAGTGTCAAAACAATTTTTTTTTTTTACTAACCTATTTATTTATTTTTATTATTTTTTTATACTTATTCTATCTATTTCTATAAATAAATAGACTACTTCTTTTCTCTTTTTTTTTTCTTTTTCTTTTTTTGTTTTTCTTCTCTCTTTTTTTTTGTCTTTTTCATTTTTTTTCTTTTTCTCATTTATAACATTGACAATTAAACAAATGAATAAAATTAAAAAGAAAAAGAAAAAAAAAACAAAAAAGGTCGACTTGGAGTCAGCTCATTTCGGCGTGAATTGGCTCACTTTGGCTTGGATCGGCTCATTTCGACTTGGATTGGCTCGATTGGCTCACTTCAGCTTGGATTGGCTCGATTAGCTCACTTCGGCTTGAATCGACTCACTTCGGCCACGAGTCGGCTCAATCAACTCGTGAAATTCAATGGTGGTGGTTTTCGTCAACAAACACCGTAGGGGATGCTATCCTAGAGAGAGAGGAATCGTGCTAGAAAGAGGAAATTTCGATTTTTGTTTTTCTAAAGTGTTTTGAAGTTTTTGTTGTTTTTTGAAAATAAAGAGTAGACCTCTATTTATAGGTAGCATGGTCGAGTTAAGGATAGAAAAAATTAAATGCAAAATGATTTTTTTCTAATTTTGGATTGGATGAACCTAGACAATATGTGGTGCCAAATACATAGCTACGCGTGTATGAATGTGTTGAAGTGTATCTACCATATTTAGAAGTGAGTTGGCAAATGATGTGGCGATGACGTAACCTATGAAGTAGCGATGACATGGCAATAAAATGAGAAAAGAAAATAAAAGATACATTTTGCACCTTCCATAGATTCAACCCAAGATCTCCAAGTCATATGCAATATCAAGTCCAAATACTTATTCAGTTGAGCTATTAGTTTTCCTTATTCATACATGTAATTAATTACACATATGGGAGCTAGATTCAAATCTAAGCCTAAACCTAATAACCTTTTATTTAAAACTATTGAAATTAAAATTATATACTATTTAAACAATCTAAAAATTTATTATTTTCTAAATACCCTATTTTATTTTGTGACTTTTCAAATTTCTCATTTTTTGTATTTTTTTCTAAATTTCTTATTTTTTTGTACTTTTTCCTATTTTCCTTTTTTTATATATTTTTGTAGAATTCTTATTTTTTCTAAATTTCTTCATTTTTTTGAGTTTTTTTTTATTTTTTTTTATTTTTTTTTTTTGAACTTTTCCTAATTTAGGACCTTATAACCTAAATTTGAAAAATAAAATAGAGGCAAAAATTAGGTGTCTACAACACTCTAAAAGCTAGCTAAAACCCTAAAAATGATGAAAGATGGGACAAAGTGAGAAATGTAACCCGTTTAAAAAAAGAATTCCTGTCTTAAAAATATTTATAGATAAAAAATTTGGTGAAAAACCATTTAATGACATAAAAGGCATCAAGGATTAAGTCCCTTAATGATTTAGATTAATATAATCAACTTAAAATGTGTGAAAAAGGAAACAGATGACTTGAATTGAAAGTTTGGCTACTAAAGCCAACATGAATTTGAAAAATGAATTAAAAACTTATAACAAGCCTTTAGTTTATCTATCCCTCCTTTTTTTTTTTTTTTAAGTTTGTTAAATGGTTTAAATTCTTATTAATGAAGCCAATGTTATAATAATCCCTTTCCTTGATAATCGCATTTTTCTTAGTCTTTAAAAATGTCTCTTGAGCTTCTTAGTGGGATTTTGTGATTTTAAATGTTCCTTTCCTTAAAGAAACGGTAACTCATTATTAGTCTAGTCGAAGAGGATTTCCTTACACACTCTTAGTCTAAATTTCACTCTTGATTATTGTTCTAAAAATTATAGTTCATTTTATAGGTTATAAATACCCCATTTTTGCCTTCTTATAATTTTTTTTTTAATTTTTAAAATAGGGTAAATGATCTTAATATAGGAAAAAGCATAGAAAATAAAAATTTAGAAAAAGATACAAAAAGTAGAAAATTTTCAAAAAAAAAAAAGATAATTTAGAAAACTACCAAAAAATAGAAAATTTACAAAAATTAGAAAAAATAGAAAATATAGAGAAAATAATTAAATTAAAAAAAAAAAAGAACAGAGTAGAAATAATAATAATAATTCAAGATAGAATAGAAAATTTTGATAGGTTTTCGATAATAAAAATAACAAGGGGGATTATGGGCTCGAGCTTAGATTTACATCTAACTCAAGTTGACCTAGTCTATATATGTAATTTGATTACATATATAGATAAAGTATGGGCTAACGGCCTAATGATAATATACATACTTAAACACAAAGGAGACTTAGGTTTGAATATCACCAAAGGCATAAAAGTACCTTTTATTTTTCTTTATAAAAAAAAAAAAACATGAGCCACGTAGCACAAAATCATTGGGCTACATCGTGACATATGGCACTTTTTAACTAGGCCATGATCTGACGTAGTGCCACATGGCACAATACGTAGCACCACATGTCATTGCCCCCTACTGCATCATTAGCCACGTGTAATTTCAAGACACATATCATGATATGATTCAACCACACAACTGACGTGGTGCCATGTCAGCACCTTTCCTATCCCTCTTTTTCCCCATGAAGCTAGTCTCTACCTACCCCACTTTGGCCTCATCATGATACGCCAATTAGTTGGGGATTCCTATTCTTCACATCGAGTACTTCAAATTGAATTCAAAAACATGTCTAGATACAAACATTTAAGGCATTGAATTAGCCATGAAAACTCGGAAAAAAAAATTGGAAATTAAGGGATTTGCATTCAATTTGATTTTCAACCTTCCATGGATAACTAAGCTGTTTTTATATAACTTAGAGCTGGGAAATTCGTTTGGGGGGGAATCTATACTGACAACACTCGAAAAACTCTCTCTCTTTAGCTTTTGAGCTCTCTTTCTCTCTCTCTCTCTATGGTCCTCTCACTCCGCCTAATTTCAAACCACCCCACTACCCTAATCGAACCCCTTGGACCCTAACTCCCTAACCTAGCTCTTCCCAGCCATTGTCGTGCCCTTTAGCCACCACAACTAACACTCTACTAGCAAACCCTTGTCAACCATAAGCTCCACTTCGAGCCACCACCTCTAGCACTCTTCGGCCAAAATTGATGCCATAATGGAGTTCGTAGCATCCTAAAACCCTATAACTACCCTCTTTTATGCTCCCAACAATCACCACAGTAGTAGTATGCATCCTCTCTCTCTCTTCCACTTCTATAACCACCACCTAACATTGCCAAATGACCACTAAAAGTGGTGGCACCTTGCCTACCCCCCTACCCCCCACCCAAAAGTCTAATCCCAAACTTATGAAAACGCCTTCACCCCTACAAAAAAGCCACTAAATCAAGTTGGAACACCCTTTGCAGTTGTTGCCTTCATCTCCCAACCGCGACTCAAATTGCATCCACATCTAACCCAAAAACCATCTCCAAACCTACATACCGAATTGAAATCTAACCCACGCCCAACTGCATCCTTGGTCCGGTCCTTCCTCCTTTAGGTTTTGCTATTTATTTGCTTTGTATTTTTATTTTATTTTATTTTCTTTCAATTATTTTTTTTATGAACATTTCCTATTGTAAATGTAACCTAAAGAAAAAGGAACAAAGAAAAAGCTGAAAAAGAGAAAAGAAGAAAGGAAAAAGAAGAAGAAGGGAAGTTGGTTTCTTTTATTTTCTTGGTTAAAACATAAAACAAAAAATACATAATATAAATATAATAAGATAAAACAAACAAAAATAAAACAAATGTTTTACTACTAAGAAAACCTTTTTCTTAATAAAAATAAAATAAAATGGCTCTTTCTCAAAATTAAGACATTTAGAATTTTTGAAAATCTAATAAACTAAGTTTACGACCCTTTTTAAAAACAAATTAGATCATTTACTTAAAGTAAAATCATTCGACCCACTAATATTTTCGAAAAAAAACTACGTAAGTCTGATCCCGAATAGTGAGTACATAGACACATTTGGGGTAACGTAAAAAATGAAAAAAACTCATTCTACGTTTTAGTTTAAATTATTTAATTTAGTATAATCTGTTAACTAGTGATTGAATTTCATTTTATAGGGTAATCTTGAAAGGTGATTTTAAGAAATTAAATCTAAATTAGGAAAGTTCATGGTACCCGTAAGGGTTTAAAAAACGTAATGCTTGAACTCATATATCTGGTTTTCCAAATTTTTTTTTAAATTGATTTTACAGTGGAACAATGACTAAGTTAAATCGGTCTACCTAATCGATTTAACCTAATCCTCTTTTTTCTCGACTCCGGTCAATAATGACTCCAAGAGTTTACAAAATTCTTTTAAAAGGTCTTAGTTTTCCTTAAGCCTTAGTCGAGGATTAATATTGAATAGTAGTGTTTAATATTGATCGATTTAAGGGAAATAATAAAAATTGAAAAAAATATCAAGCTCAACAGCTTAGCAACTCCACTGGAAACATCAAGAGGGTTAGCCATCTAACTTTTCAACTTTGGAATTAATTTTTGAAATCACCTTACTAGGTATAATTTATTTATTTATTCATTTATTTATTATTGTTTTCTATATACTTGTACTAACTTTTTTGCATGGTAGCTTTATTTAAGTTTTTAAACTGTAGGAGGAATTTACTTTATGTATTATGATTGTATAGTAGAAACGGCCAAACCCAGACTATATTAGGACGCTAGGATGGGGGGGGGGGGGGGGGGGGGGGGGGGGGGGGGGGGGGGGGGGGGGGGCATTATGTAAGCTCTAGGTGCTATGGTGTAACCACCGCTTAGGGTTGATTAGGCCACTCCACTTAAGCTATAATGTAATCAATGAAGGTGTTTTCTAAAAATGAGTGAGGCCATAAAGCTTAAGGACCTTTAGAACCTACCCTAATTACATTCACGAATCCTTTTCCCAAAATTAGCAAATTGACACGATGTAGCATGACTAAAAAAAAAAAAAAGGTTAATTGTGAAGTTTCCTAAATCTTTTCCCTGTAAATGTTTTCTTTTCTTTAGAATATCAATGTAATTTCTGGGTAAATAGGATAGTTCTATTGTAACTTTCTTTTCATCCTTTTTTTAAGAAAATGGTTAGGTCTTTTCTTACACCTCCCATTTTCAAAGAAGTCCATATTCACGAGCCCCTCAAGCCTAAGGAAATACTTAAAAGATTGTTTCGATTTTCCAATCCAGACAAAAAAAAAGTGATTGAAGACAAGATTAAGCTTGTCCTCTCATTACTCAAAGTTCAAACTAATATCACCATGGCATGAGCTTTGGTCCACTTCTGCGATCCTTAAAGTCAATCTTTTTGTTTTGGCCTATGTTGACTAAGCCTAACTATTGAAGAATACTCTTATCTGTTAGGAGTCCCCTTTGTCGGAAGCGGAGGATATATTCCAAATATCACAGCTAGTCCTATAAAGATTTTCAATATACTCCTAGGCCTTTTTGAATCTCAAATATGTAAAATATGGGCAGATCCCCACAAAAGAATCATTAAGGTAGACGATCTCTTCATTTGGTTTGCGACCCTATCCAGCTACAATAAAAAACTCTTTTATAACAGCTTTGAAGACTGGTAGCAACATAGGGTCAATGCTTATATCTTGGCAACATTTGGGACTATTTTACTTCCTAATGGGGTATTTCACATACATCACAGGATTGTAGAGCTAGTGACCCAATTTTTAGAAGGAAAGTCTTACATCCCGATGCTGCTAGTAGAACAAGCCAAATCGCTTAGTTATCTCCATGTAGAGAAGAATGGAGAATTGAAGACCAACAAGGCCTTACCCATGGTGTAGTTTATTAGCCATACTCGAAGATCCAGCTGATAACCCAAGAGATATCTTTAGTTTGGAACTTCTAGAAAGCTCTGACCCAATAATAGGTAACTAAGCTAAAGAAAAGGAAGAAGATTGAAGAGGAGCTAGGACACCACAAGAAAAAGAGGATCTAGACTTTAGAGAATATTTCTAATCAATGTTTGAATAATTTCATGAAAACTTCAAAGATGCAATAAAAATTATTTTCTTGCCACATCATAGTTAGTTTGCCAAACTCTCCTCTCTACATCTACATGTCCTCATATTGCATTTTTTATTTTTCTTTACTTGTAAATATTCATTGTTGATTTTGTTAAATAAAAATAAAAAGGAAAATCACAAAAGTTGTGTCCTTAGGCTTCTAATATTTGATTTCTTTTACAAGTCCTTTTCTTAAGGCCTTTCGTTCCAACTCTTTCCATTCTTATACATCCTTAGGATTATATTTCTTGGTTATCAATGATTGATTGTAAATATTTAGACACCTGATCCCTTATAAATGTTTTTCTACTCATTTCTCACGACTTGTAAATGAGCCTTATTCTTATATTCCACTTTTTAAAAATAAATCCTTTTCTCTCTCTCAAAAGCAAAGTGGTTTTAATAAAAAATAAAAATAATAAAAAGAAAAAAAAGAGAGAGAGTTGCTAATAGGTAAGGATTATTGGTAGGAACAATGGCCAACAATGGAAATAACAATAACCTTGATGGCACCAACTTGAAAGTGAGGTTTCGTTCATTAAAACAAATTGTGGCAAAAATGATCGAACAAATGAACTTTATAGTTGACAGCATAGCTTTACTTAGAGCAACAACACTAGCAAATGAAGAGCATCCAGTGTTGGATCTCAATCCTTTGGTCAATTCAGGACCGATCAACTTAGAGCCTAATCAAGATAGTCTTAAAGAGTGGGAACAAAAGTTGATCCAACAAATTGATGAGAAGATGAAGGCATTTAAGAGTCATGATGGGTTTGAATAGGTTAGCATCACCAAATTTTCTACATATGATATTGATGCTTATCTTGAAAAATTCAAAATACTAGAATTTGAGAAATATGATAGGACCAAATGGCCTAAACTCCACATCAGGCAATATCTATGCAAGATGGCTCATTACATTAAAAATAAGCAATTATTGGTTCAAACATTTCAAAACAACCTCACTGGGCCAACTTTGTCTTGGTACGCCGAATTAGACTTGAAGCGAGTTAATACGTGGGACAAGTTAGCTCAAGCATTCTTTGAGCATTACAAATTCAATATGGAGATAACACCATCTATTTGGGACTTGAGCAACATGAGGAAAGATGACAATAAGTCCTTCAAAGAATACGTCCAAAGATGGAGGAGTATGGCCACTAAGATCACTTCCCCATTATCAAAGAAGGAGCTGACCAAATCATTTATCTAAACATTAAATGGGCCATATTTTAATTGTCTCTTAGGGCAATCAACCTCTAGCTTTGAAAAAGTAGTTTTAGCAAGTAATCGCATAGAGGAGGCAATAAGGACAAGTAAATTGGTTAAGGATCAAATTATGTCAATAAGTCCCGAAAAGGCTATAAATTTAGCAAACTTTAAAACAAAGAGGCTCAGAAGGCATCTTACTCCAATCCTAATCCCAATAACTTAATTCCTTCATTAGTTAAGAGAGGTAGGAATGCCAAGCTGTGCACCTCCTCTACCCAAACACAACCTCCAAAGGCTAGATCTTGGCCTACCACGTGAATACCACATGTACTCAATGGGTCATTCTATAAAAGACTATTGGAAACTAAAGCACAAGATCCAAGACCTAATTGATTCTAGGTTTCTTTAAAATGACTTTACCAAACCAAATGGACTGGAGGTTAGGGTGAGTGTTCCTTTACAATACATTGGGTCATGCATCAACATGATAGGAACATCTAAACGAAAGAAGGGCAGGAGTTTAAGTTGAGGGAAACCAGGGTACTTCAACAGAAACTAGAGAATGAGGAGCAATTATCAAGGAAGTTCAAGTACTTTGTAATTTGTAATGTCAAAAATTTCCTAAATAAAAATTCTTTGTTTCTTTAATAAACACACATTTTTTATATCTCATTTTGAAAGTTTAAAATGAAAAGAGGTAAACTAAATCCCCAGACACTCACCTTAAACACTTGAGTGATGACTATCATCAATGTGAGGCTATTGGGTTCATCCCTTAGAGGAGGTCCACCTTAAAATTAGTATGCAAATCAAAGTGACATTAGACACTCATTTTTCAATGTCCTAAACACAAAGTCCCTTGTCAAATCCATTGAACCTTTTAATGAAGCATTTCAAATAATTAAACCCCATAATGGGGTAATTAAGGAGAAAAGGTTAAAATTAAGTTGTGCTTGCTTAATCACCTTAATTCAACTATAATTGTTACTTCTAGATACTTATCTCCTTTAAAATGAAGAAGGCCTTCCATTCTAAACACTAACCACATGCATTAAATGCCACATTCAAAAAGGAGGGATAATCACCTTTGTCTTAAATCAAATTAAGAAAAAAAAAAAGAGAGAAGAAAAAAACAAAGAAAAATGGAAAAAGAAAAGGGGCAAAAGGAAAGATGAGAAAATTTAAATAAAAAATCCACCCAAAAAAAAAAAAAAGATATCTACAAAGACAAGGTGATCATATCCAAAAACTTGAACCCTGTCAAGGGCATGTACCTCAAGAGGCCTATTCTGAAGTAAGGCTCATCCCTTAAACTAACAACTCCTAAATTTGAAAGAGTAGAGGTAAAAAAACCAAGACTCTCAAAATCTACTCCTCTTACAAACTAAGGTCTACCCACAATTCTATCCCTCCTTAAAAGCCCTTTTTTATTAAAGGAAATAACTTGTCTTTGGTAAAAATTACATTTGAAACTGAGACAAACGCAATTTAGTTTTACCTATAAAGTTCTTGATTTGTAAACCCAAGTTGAAGAGTGATTCTTTCATAAAAAATCATTTCACTAACATCCATTTTTAAAATTGATGATCAAAAGCCTATATTACATTGCAATCCAAAAAAGACCTAATAGATTTATTAAATTGTATCACTTACAAGTTAGACCATAATTTTTGGAATTGTAATCAAGAGTGATAGTTTAAACCGAGAGAAGGTAAGGAAGCCATCTCAAATTAAACTTATCAATTATAGGATATCATTTCTATGGTTGAAAAGACATTTGAAAGGTCTTTAAGAAGACTTACTGCCCTTAGGATCACCTCATGTGACATCAAATGATCACTCACCCCAAGATTGAAAGTTAGTGCCCTTAAAGGTGAGATTGTCAATTGATTTGAGAAGGTCAACAAAAAAGCGAATATATCGGTGGCATTAGGACATAAAAAGCCCAAAACTGTTAGCAATTCTTATATATATATAAAGAGAGAGAGAGAGAGAGAGGAGAAAAGGATAAGTTTTCTTTAAGTTGTTTCCAAACTAGTTTGACTATTTTTGGCCTTAATTTTGTCCCACTTGGCCTTAGTGCCAAGTTTTGCATTCTATCTCAACATGAGTCTTACCTTCGTTTGTAAATTTTTTTCTTTCCACTCAATCCTAGTGATCATTTTTATCAATTTTAGGAGTTTTACCCAAGTTCAAATAAAGTGTCCTATCCAAAATCTCTTTTTGTCAATTTAGGGGAGGGCTTAGCCCCTAGCCCTTAACCCCTAACAGCTAGTTTAGGTAAGCCTAATAGCTTAGTCTCTTTCTTAAATCAACCCTTGAAGTCAATTTCACCACTTCTAAGTAAATTGCACAATTGAGAAAACTTTTTAAGAAACTTAATCAATTTTTCAATAACCATCAATGTAGTGAACAAAAAACCCATCAATCTAAGATGGCATTCAAGCCCAAGCCTATCAATCCAAGATGGTGCTATACCTATCAATCTAAGATGGCATTCAAGTCCAAGCCAATCAATCCAAGATAGTGCTATACCTATCAATCCAAGATGGTGCTCACATTAGTGTTAAATTTAATGAAGTGAAAACCCATCCATCTAAGATCGCCATTTAAGCTTTACTTTGTTGTAACGTATATTCAAGATGATATCTTTAGGGTTCTAGCCAACTCTTAAAGTGCTGTTACGTCTCACATCTCCTTTAGGGTTATAGTCAACTCATAGGGCACTATACCATTCATAAACCTACTCTTATGTCTCGACCAATCCTTAAAGCACTCTCTTTCTCTTTTGACATATCTTTTAATGTTTACCTAAATCCCTGGTGGATTAAGCATAGGATAGTGATGAGTTCCTAATTGCACATATTTTATTTAGTTATTTTTTATGATTTTCGATGATTTTCCTTGATATTTGAGTTTATTTTTAGATAATAATACTTAATTAAGTAAATTTCTTTTCTAGGTTTTGAAATGATCTACACAAGAAAACAAGAAGATAGAAACAAATTTCACTCAAATCGGAGTTAAAATGAGTAAGATACAGCCAAATGACACAACTGTGTTGTTTCCAGGTAAAATTAGAGCTAATTTTCTACTATTACAGCTTCGGACACGATCAAAACACACAATCATGTCGTCGATCGTGTCATTTCCAATTTAAAGAAAAAAAAAAAAGAAAAAGACAAATGTGAAGCATAGTCAAGTACACGACCAAAAGATATGCTAGTGTCTTTTCCAGTTAACCTTTTTTTTTTTTTTTATCTCTTTCTATATAAAGCCTTGTTAGGGTTTATTTGAGAGAAAACTTTTTAACATGACTTTTAAGGAGTTTTTGAAGTCAAGAACAATCAAGAAAGCAAGGAGAAGAGAAGATTTCAAGATTTAATTTTATTTTAATTTCACGATGCTTCTTTCTATTCTTTTCTATACTTTGTTTTTAGATCCTTATTTTATGATGTATAGAGAGTAAAACCTTGGTATGTAGGTCTTATGGAACCTAGATCTACTCATGTGGTATTATTATTACTTAATTGATTTAGTTCTTTATCATTTTCTTGATTCGACTATGTTTGCTTTATGATTTAGGTTATTATTTCCATAATTAATGATTGAGAGTTTAATATCTTATAAGAGAATCGAGAGATTTCTTATAAGATTAGATCTAAGCATAGTTAACGAGAATTATAGCAAGATTAGAGATAATTTACAAAATTCTTTTAGAATTTTTTTAAATTAAAGCATAGAGAATTTGTTATTCAATAATGCAATCTTAGGTCATACTATTGAGAAGAGATTCTAATAGGTGATTCTAAGGTTAAGGTTAATTAACTTAAGAAAGTGATTAACTTTAGTAGAGAATTCTCTCAATTAAAAAAGGATTAAAAAATAAATTAGATTGTCTTTAGGAAAATCACATATTAGATCTAGGTACAATATTGAATCTTGAATTAATTAAATTACTTTCTTGTTAATTCTAGAATTGCATTTTGGTTAATCTTTAAATTAGTTTTAGCATTAATTTAGATTTACTTCTTTAAGTTTCTTGAAATTTAATTTGCCAATTAGATAATAGAGACCTATTGAGTACTAATAGTGAAAGTCTTTGAGGGATTAATATTTAGACTCAAATCCATTATTATAAACTGATAGGTATGCTTTCCTAATACATTAAGTTTTTGGTACCGTTACCAAAGATTTTTTATATTAAGAAAGCTAGTAGATTTATTAATCTAACTATTTTTTTTTTATCTTTTATTGATTTCTTTCCTTTTCTTAAATTCATTTATTTCTAGGTGTGATCTTTAACTAAATTTTCTATTTTCTTTAGTATAATACATGACAAAAAGCCGGTTACAGGATTTGATTAAAATTGATCCTAAGATTGAGAGGATGGCCTTACGCAATTTGAGACAATTATCTATTAGAGAAACAATGGAGGTGATAAATCAATGATCTCCTATTAGATTGAAAGACAAAGTGGAGTTGTTAGAGGGCGAAGTCAAGGATCAAGCGGTAGAACAAGAATCTAATCACGAAAGCTTACCCAACAACATTATGGCCAACAACGGGGAACATAATCAAACCATGTTGGACTATTCTTGGCCATTATTAATTGGTACTTAGTCTTACATCAACCGACCAACTGTTGCAGCCAATAACTTCGAGATCAAGCCGAACATTATTTAAATGGTGCAGCGGTTCGTACAATTTGATAACCTCCAAGACGAAGATCCCAATGCACATATTTGAAGTTTTTTTGGAAATATGTGATACTTTCAAGATTAATGGGGTAACTAATGATTCTATCCAGTTGATATGAGCCGTGACCAAGAATAGATAAGGCCGGTCACTAATGGGTCCAAGCTTGCCGAAAGCTTAAAGAGGTGATTAGGAAGTGTGTGAAAGAATTGGAAAGTGAATGAAAAGTAAGCAAAAACCACGAACAACTCCAAATGATATGACATACCAATGGAACTTCTGAAGACCTACAACACAACTCGATATGACACACGAATCGGTCCAATAAGGTTACTTGCCACCTAGTCTTACTTAAGGATTAGGATAAGAGTGTAATAAGAATAAACAAGCAGTGTTTACGTTAAGGAAGAATATTTAATTGTACTAATGATAATAATTTGATTACGGTTACAAATATAAAGGTTATTTATACCAATAAGTTAGTACAATTTGCCCCAAAAGGGAAAAGTCAAAAAGGGTATTACCCTAAAGAAGTAATGTACAAAAATACAAAAGGGTAAAAATGAATATTCAAGAAAAGCAATGATTAGTGTGGTAGGTTTTATCCGCAACCTTGTACACGTGGTAAAGACATATTGGTGAGGCTATTGGAGGTTGCAGACAAAAGTATATGATCAAATTGCTTATCCGAGCAAGGGTGGTTAAGGATTAGTCTACTTTCTCTCTCTCGACCTCTCAGCAAGGGTGAGGCCAAGTAATTGATCGGCTCAGACGTGAGTGAGTAATCACGAAAGGTTTAGCTATTGTCTTAGTAATCTACAATTCGACACAGTTCAGAGAGATGGGTAGTCATTTGGTTCGGCATGCAAAGTGACTTGGCAAAGAAGTACTCAGCTTCGATAAGACTCGATTAGAGTAGAAGGATCTGCCTTGTTAGCCCTTTTAATCCTCAAGCTTGGCTGCAGGTCAAAGGCCCAGTAGCCTGATTCCTATCATTTCCTTGGTATTGATTTAGTTTGGCATCAAATATGAATGGTCTTCGATTAGCTCTCCATCAAGGTGATATAGACTGAGGTCGGCAATGTTGAAGGTGTTAGAAACCCTAGTCTTCAAGCAACTCCAACTTTTATGCGTTGTCATTGATCTTCTAGAGGATTCTAAAAGGTCTTTCAGCTCTTGTAGATAGCTTGTTCCTGCTCTTGCTTAGAAACCTTTCCTTGCTGAGGTATAGCCATACCAAGTCTCCCAATTGGAATTGCTTAGCCATCCTACCCTTAGCCTTCTCTCGCATTCTTTTGGTAGCTTGGTCGATGTGCCGAGTGACTTTGTTGCAGATGTGCTAAAGGGATTGTGATCGGGCTCTTGCGTTAAGGTCTTCTTGCTTAGATTCAAGCATAAGGGTATGATCTATAACTCAGGATTGAAACCATAAACAACCTCAAAGAGGGTCTACTTGGTGGTGTTATGTATTGGTCAATTGTAAGTGAATTCGACTACTGGCAAGCAAACGTCCCAATCAACTAAGTTCTTGCCTACTGTAGCTCGGAGCAGTGATCCCAAAGTACAATTAACTATCTCCGTTTGGCTGTTAGTTTAAGGGCAATAAGAAGTACTGAATAATAGCTTGGTCCCCATCTGATGCTAGAAGGTCCTCTAGAAATGGTTTAAGAACTTTAGGTCTCTATCGAAGACTATACTTCTTGGCATGCTGTATAGCCGTACAATCTCCTATAAGAAAAAAGAAGCAATAGCTGAAGCATCATTAGTCTTAGAGTAAGGCACGAAGTATGCCATCTTATTAAACCTATCCATGACCACCATTACAGAATCTTTGCCTCGGGTAGTTTGTGGTAGTTCAAGAACAAATTCCATGCTTAAGTCGGCCCATGGTTTCGTTGGAACAAGCAAAGGCATTACTTTCCTTTGCTCAACTCAACACTTAGCCCTTTTACATAAGGCACGGCCTTCTACAACTCAGTGTATATCTCGTCTCATTCTCGGCTAGAAGAAATGGTCATTCAATAGTTCATAGGTCCTTCTCTTCCCAAAATATCCAGATAGTGCTCCACTATGGGCTTCCCTAATTAGTAGCTCTCGAAGTGAACAGGTCAGCATACACAATTTCCCTCCTTAGAACAAGTATCCTTCCTCCATATGATACTTGTTCACTGTCCTTCCATCGACACAATGTGTAAGTATAGGCCCGAAGTGTAGATCCTCATAATACTGTTCTTTAACACTCATAAATCCAAATAGTCTGGTCTACAGTTCATTCAAAAGTGCAAGCTTTCTCAAAAGAGCATCTGCAACTATGTTGCTCTTTCCTTACTTGTATTTTATCACAAAACTGAATCCTTCAAGGAATTTAACTCGTCTCGTCTGCCGCTTCGACAACTTGGTTTAACTTTAGAAGTACCTTAAGGACTCATGGTCAGTATAGATGACAAATTCTCTCGGTAGTAGACAACGTTACCATACTTGTACTACTCGAATTAGCGCCAAGAGTTATTTATCATACACAAAGTAATTTAACTAAGGTCCTTTGAGCTTCTTATTGTGGTAAGCAATTAGTCGACCTTCCTGCATTAGAACAGTAACTATCCCAATGCTTGATGCGTCACACTTTAGCTCAAATATTTTCTCAAAGTCAAGTAAAACTAGTACAAGGGTAAAGGTTAATCTTTCCTTCACCTCGGCAAAACTCTTCTCTTCCTTTTCTCCCCATCGAAAGTCGATATTCTCCTTTGTCAGCTCAGTAAGGGGTACGGCAAGTGTGCTAAAATTTCTAATGAATCTTCTATAAAATGAAGCCAATCAATGGAAACTTCTTACGTCGACACAAGTAGTAGGAGTCGACTACTCGATGATTGCTCGGATCTTCTCATTATCCACTTGTAAGCCTCATCTACTTACTACATAGCCTAAGAATACCACTTCCTCTTGGCAAAAGCAACACTTCCTGAGATTGCCTAATAATCTCTCAACATGGAGTATGTTCAATATGACACGGAGATGTTCATAATGATTTGGCATGTTGGCACTATAGACTAAGATGTCATTAAAGTACACCATGACACACTTCCTTATCAAATGTCTCAACACATGGTTCATCAATCTCATGAAAGTGCTTGAGGCATTCAATAAGCCAAAGGGCATGACCATCCATTCATAAAGTCCATATTGAGTCTTGAATGCAATTTTCCACTCATCTCCTGGCCTCATGTGGATTTGATGGTAGCCGGACTTCAAATCAATCTTACTGAAGACCTTAGCTCCACTCAACTCATCTAGCATGTCTTACAATCTTGGAATAGGATACCTATATTTGATTGTAATCTTGTTCATGGCTAAGCTATCTATATACATCTGCTAGGTTCCATCCTTTTTTGACACTAGAAACGCCAATATAGCATAAAGGTTAAGACTTTCCCTAACATACCCTCTCTCCATTAACTCATTAACTTAACGTTGAAGCTTAAAAGCTTGCTTAGGACTCATTCGATAGGTAGGCTTATTCGATAGGGCAGTACCGGGTATTAAGTCAATGTAATGTTTTATACCTCGAAGCAAGGGCAATCCTTCGAGTAACTATTCTGGGAACAAGTTGGCATACTCATCTAGCAACTCCCTTACCTCCTAAGGTAGTTCACCCCGCCCCTTCAACTCTAATAGTCACTTGACCAACATGAGGGTCCATGCATTAGCTTTAAGGGCCTCTTGGAGCTCGACTCTACTCATCATCAGCGTCTTCCTTGATCTGCGAGCAAGTTTTGTCTACAATTTATTGGCTTCTCTCAGCGGCATTGGGTTTAGTGTAATCTTTCAGCCATCCTTCTCAAACACATACATATTCCTATATCTATCATGGATAACTCTTTGATCAAATAGCTATAGTCGGCCAAGCAATACATGTGAAGCACACATAGGTAGCATGTCATAGTGAATCTCGTCGGAATAATTCTCAATAGTGATCAGTAGTAGTATTTGCCAAGTAACATGTAGTGCTCCCTCCTTACTCTGCCAATGCAACTTGTATAGCCTCGGATGCCCGATAGTTGGCAATTTTAACCTTGTGACCAGATCAATTGATGCCATATTAGTGTAACTTCCATTATCCACAATTAATATGTTCAACTGATCTTTCACCCTACAGGTGGTATGAAATAAGTTCTCCTTCTACTCCTCCTCTTGTGAGGGTTCTATGTTCATTGCACGTCAGACAACTAAGGCCAACAAGTCCAAGTCCTTGGTAAACACATCCTCTTCAATCAGTTCTTTCTTAGCAACTTCTTTCTCGACAGTATTCTCCTCTTCCTTAGGTTCCTCATCAGTACTTTCTATCTCTAGCTTCAAGACGTCTCCCTTGATGACCATAGTCCTTCATCTTGAGAACTAAGCAGCCATATGTCCAAACCCTTGGCATTTGAAGCACTTGATCTAGCTCGCGTTTCTACCAGATCCTTGCCCTTTCTCATAAGTTCAGGTCAACATGTCACTGTTAGGTCATCCTTTCTGTTATGCTCAGACATCCACCTTTCAGATTAGCTTAGTACTTGACTGAGCTTGGTAACTTCCCTGTCCAATTTGGCTAGTTGGCATTCTGGTCAGTACTCAGCTTCTTCTCTGCCTTTCTACTCGTTGGTCTATTCTAATGGCTTCATCCATTGCTGTAAATCACTGGAGTTCCACAATGTCTCAAATGTCGCCTCTTAATCTAGTAAGGAACTTAGAGATTGTTCATGCCAGTGGCTCTTCCACTTCACATTGGATCATAAGTATTTGGAATACTTGGATATAGTCGTCAATTGTTCGGCTTCCTTGTCTCAACTCCAGGAGTTGAGTAAAAGTGTCTTGTAGATAAGTATTCAGCACAAATCTATTTCTCAATATTCTTTTCATTTCAAGCTAAGTATTAATCTCTTGGTAGCCTTCTCATCTCCTTATAGCCTGGAAATTCTTCCACCACATGGCGGCATACTTGGAGAACTTAATAGCAGCAATTCTCACCTTCTCATAATCCTCATATTGGTAATAGTTAAACACACTTTCCATCTTCTCTTCCTATTCTAAATATTCATCAACACTCCCAGATCCATTGAACCTCGAAATCCAAAGCTTCACATGGTTAGATGCTCTAGGGACTCAAGCTCGCTCTTCTTCAAAATATTCTTCTTTGTCCTCTTCATCTAATTCTCTTAGGTCTATCATTTGTCTTACTCATTCACCTACTCCTCCACCTCAAACTTGTCGAACAAAACCTCTTCTCTGATACCAACATAATGCGAACCGTAATCAAGAATAGACAAGGCCGATCACTAGGTAGGTCCAAGCTTGAAGAGGTGATGGGGAAGTGCACAAAAGAACTGGAAAGTGAATGAAAAGTAAGTAAAACTCACGAACAGCTCCAAAGGATATAACATACCAATGGAACTTTCGAGGACTCAGGTACAACTTGATATGATGCAGGAATAGGTCCAATGAGGTTGCTCGCCACCTAGCCTTGCTTAAGAGTTAGGATAAGAGTGTAATGAGAGTAAACAAGCAGTGTTTACATTAAGGAAGAATATTTGGTTATATTGATGATAAGAATTTGATTATGGCTATAAATATAAGAGGGTATTTATACCCAATAAGTAAGGGCAATTTGCCCCCAAATGGCAAAAGACAAAAAGGGTATTACCCTAAAAAAGTATTATATAAGAATACAAAAGGATAAAAATTAATATTTAAGAAAAGTAATGATTAATGTGGCAAATTCTATATACGACCCTATGCACATGGCGAAGAAACATTAGTGAGGCTGTTGGAGGATGTAAACAAAAGTGTACTATCAAATTGCTTGTCCGAGCAAGGGTAGTTAAGGATCTGTCCACTCTCTCTCTCTTAGCCTCTCAGCAAGGTTAAGGCCGAGTAATTGGTTGACTCAGACGTAACTAAGTAATTGTGAAAGGTGTGGCTACTGTCTTGGCAATCTACAATTCAACACACTTCAAAGAGATGGGTAGTCATTCGGCTCGACATACAAAGTGACTCGGCAAAGAAGTACTCGACTTGGTAAGAGTCGATTGGAGCAAAAGGATCTATCTTGCCAACCCTTCCAGTCCTCAAGCTCAGCTGTAGATGAAAGGCCTAATAGCCTGTTTCCTATCATCTAGTTGTGCCTCTTTCCATTTTCTTTATGCGGCCAAGCTAAGAAGTGGTTAATTTCCTTAGCAAGGAATTCAATCATAACCTGGAATGAATTGGTGGAAAAATTCTTAGGGAAGTATTTTCCACCCATGAAAACTGCAAAGCGCAAAGCCGACATCTCATCTTTTGCCTCAATAGAGGGTGAGACCTTATACGACACATGAGAGCACTTTAAGGACTTGTTAGGGCAGTGTCTACATCATGGCCTCCCTCTTTGGATGGAAATGCAAACCTTCTACAATGATCTCAACCCTTCTACAAGATAAATGATAGATGTAATAGTTAGAGGTACACTTAACACTAAAACACTCGAGGAAGTCCAAGCTTTGATAGAAGGTATGGTTATGAATAATTACTAGTGGGAGAAGCCCGAAGCAAAAAGTCGTAGGTCTATTTGAGTCAATGATGTACAATCTATAGGCACTCAGGTAGAGATGTTGAGTAAGAAAATTGAATCCCTCTTGACTGGTTCAAAACAACCACAATTTAACCCCAAAAACTTCATTCAAGAGATGATTGTAGGTTGTGAGCAGGCAAAATAGGTTGATTTTCTAAGGAAACCTACAAGACTCTAGTATAATCCTTATAGCAACACTTACAATCCAAGGTAGAGAGACCACCCTAATCTTTTATGGGGAGGTCAAAATCAAGGTTAAGGTCAATAGTAACAGGCATGGAATCAGCCACAACAAAGATCGAATTTGCCTCCACCATGATTTCAACAATCAACAATACCTCCACCTACTCTAGGGAAGAAGTTAAAAAGCCTCTTGGAAAAATATATTCAATCTAACAAGGCTAAAGTGGAACAAATAGAGGCCTCTTTAAGGAATCGAGAAGCTTCCATCCATAACTTAGAAAATCAAATTAGACAACTTGCAAGGATGTTAAATGAATGACCATAAGGGTCTTTGCTTGGAAACACTTAAACAAGCCCTAGGGAACATGTCAATACAGTGACCTTGAGAAGTGGTAGAGAATTGCAAGTTGAGAAGGAGGATAAGGAAATTGTTGAGAAAGAAGTGGAGGTCAAGGGTAAGGAAAGTTCAAAACCATTGAGATCAAAAGAGAATGTAGAGCCACCAAAAGTGAAGGAGTACAAGCTGCCCATTCCATATCCGTCGCACCTTAAGCAAGACTACCCTGATCCAATCAAGCAATTCGAAAAATTCCCTAATCTTTTTTAACAACTTCACATGAACTTAGAGGAACTTAGAGGAAATTAGAGAAATTCGAAAAATTCCTTTATTGTAGATGCCGTAGTACGTAAAGTTCCTCAAGGATCTTCAATCGAACAAAAGGAAATTAAAGGATCTTTCAACAGTTACACTCAATGAGGAATGCTCTGCACTACTTTAGAAGAAGTTACTAAAGAAATTGCAAGATCTAAGGAGTTTTACTCTTCCTTGTGTACTTGGAAACTTGTTTGTAGATAATGCTTTAGCAGATCTAGGAACTAGTATAAACCTGATGCCATTTAAGTTGTTTAAAAAGCTAGGGTTAAGAAAACCTAAACCAACACACAAGTGCATATAATTAGCTAATAGTTCTACCATATACCCTAAAGGCACTATAGAGGATGTTCTAGTGCGAGTTAATAAATTCACTTTCCATATAGATTTTGTTATTCTCAACATAGATGAGGATCTCAAGGTACCATTGATTCTAGGTAGACCTTTCTTAGCTATTACTAGGTTGTGTTTGATGTTAGTGAGCGTAAGCTCATCTTAAGGGTCAGAGATAAGGAAATTATTTTCCAAAATCCAGATTCAATACATAAGTCTCTTAACTCAGAAGGCACAGGCTACGATGGTGATACTTCTAATGTTGTTGCTATTGAATGCATGTAAGAAACACTTGCCAAAGAACCTATAAACAATTGCTTAGAAATGGGAGATGGAGAAATGGTGAAAACCCTTAATCAATCAAAAGTTGTAGCTCAGTTGGGAGCTAATGAAGCCAGTGTGGTGAAGACAAGGATTGAACCATTTTGTAGACTAAATGAAGGAAAATTAGAACCTCCCAAAGTAAAACCACTAGTCTTAGAGTGGAAATACTCAAAAGATTGTTTAAAACATGCTTTTGTAGTGAGGAGTTCAAAGCTATAGACAACTACCCCATTTAAGCAAAAAGCGAATAAAAAGAAAGGACTTGAGCAACACGAGTTTGATGAGTGGTGTGATAAGAAGAAACTTGACAAAAGTTATGTAACCAGATAAAAGAATTTGCTATATTAATGGAAAAAGGGTAACTCAAACCTTGTTTGGAGGGTTCAAAAGCGAGGTAATGATGGAGATCCATCTCTACTTAGATGAAAGTAAGTAACACATGCATCTCATCGAGCTATCGACATTAAACATAGCACTCTTGGGAGGCAACCTAAGCTGGTAGGTTATGTTAGTAATTTTTATTGTCTATTTTACCACTTTTATTTTTCATTTCAGAGTTCATTTTTTGCACTAGATTTCTTTAATTCAATTTTTTTTTAGTACTTTTGTTTCTTTAAGTTTATTTTATTTTTGAATTCATGCATTTAGGCTATGCATACATAAATCAAAATAAAAATAATAAAAGTTAAAAGCAAATAAAAAAAGAAAGAAAAAAATGCAAAATAATGTACTACAGAGTCATATCTCGAATAGTATCAATACCAGGCAAAGTATTAGTTGCACCACAATAGGTTACATGGCCGTGAGACATGGTCTTGTCTCGAGTTGTGTCATGCCCACTATATAAGTTTACTCCCAACAAGTTTTTTTTTTTTTTTCAACACTTCTCCTCACCTCTTCTTCTACACAAATGTACACACAATTTTATTTTCTTCTCATCTGCTATTTCACTTATGCTCAAACACACAAAATAACATACTCACAACCATTTTGATTCACAATCCATCACTCATACCGATTCAATCTTTCCCAAGTGCACTTTATTTCAAGTACTCTAGTAATTTCTTAATATCTCTCTTTTTTTTTTGTCATGCAAGAACTTATTTGGATTTCATTTTTCTTAGGGCTTTTGCATGATTTTGTTTAGTGAGTGTAGGTTATGATGGATGTTGTTTGTGTTTGTATTTCGATAGTAATGTGCATGATGAACACGACCGTATTCTTGAATTGGTGATAATCTTTGGGTTTAAAAGACACAAGTTATGGCATGACCATATCATTTGTAGTACATTACAATAAGCATGGGATTCTTGAATGTTTGAGTTGAAGTGCTAAACTTCATAGCTTTATGCCTTTTTCTTCAATTTAGCACTTAGGGCTTTAGTGTTTAATCAATTACAAGTGCTATTGATTCATGTCATTGAGGAATTAGGAGTTTAAGCATGCTTGGAATTTCTTTTGTAACAATCGTTGTTAGGATCACATGAAAGATTTCTCAAGAACACAACTACATTTTTCATGCATACCAAGTGTTTGATAAAAGTCCTAAATGAGTCATAATGCCATTTCTTCCATACTTGATTATGGTTTTGTTATAGTTCTTTGTTCTAAGTATAGGGAAACTTTTGGTTTACAAAATAGTGAATTGAATTTTCTTTTCTTTTGAATAGGACCATTGCACTATAAACTAAACTTCAAGTTTGGAAGAAAAAGTGGATTAGGAATAAGAGGATGAAGAATAAGAAGAGGACAAGGTCTTGGAACTTTAAAGCTCATGTTGGAGATTGCATTTGATTTGGACTACTTCAAACTTCAAACTTCTTGTATTTATGTATTAATTTACTCAAATTTTCAAGGGAGTATCAATTTTTCTTTCCCATTTTTATATCGTCTTACCCATGGAAGTTTTGATTGATATCTTTTCTATTATGTAACTTAATTTGTACATTGGGGACAATGTACGATTTTAAGTATAGGGAAGGAGATATAGAAATTTGTAGAAACTTTTGCTATTTAGGAGATCAATTTTTTCACATTTAACCTAATTTTATTATTTTATTGACTTGTAATTATTTGGAAATTGATAACTTCCACTAAGTTGAATTTATTTGAATACTTGATCTTTGATGATTGAGTTACACGATTGCCAAAGTTGATAGGTAAAATCTTTGTAAAGTAAAGTTAAGGATTATTTATCCTAAGATTTTAGTACTTAGGATTGAAGTAATATCACTGGTTAGGAGTTAGTCATGACTATTTTCAAAGCTTGCTTTGATGTATACTTTCTTATTAAATGATTTTAGAGCTATATAATCCTTAGTAAACAAACAAATGAAATTTATTTTTCGAGAAACCCCAAAAAAGTTGAAATAGTTGGAGATAGAAAGTGATAAAAAAAACTTTTACAAAGGCAAAATTGGTAAGAATTCACCTTAGTCTCTTAAAAGAAAAGAGGAGGGTTGAATTCCACTGCCAATGCCCAAATAAGCTTAAAAAATAAGTTGGTATGGATCGGCCTTGGTCCTTCAGAAAAGCAAGATTCTTTTCTACTACCAATATGAGGGTTAGGTTGGTATAGATCAATCTTAGTCCATCAAAAGCACAAGATCCTTTCCTATTGCCAATACAATTATCCTCAAATAATATGCTTAATTAATAACATAAATTCAGTGAATTTAAAGCCTTCCAGCTAAAGCATAAACTAAGGAGAGGATTAGAGAATAAGTTGATGTAATATGTGTTTACTTTGAATATGGTGCTTAATGAGATTGAAGAGAGGGTTGTATACATTTCTTAACGAAATCCTCAATTAAATGATCTGGTTAAACTTTAATTTTGTCACGACCCGAGAGGGCTAGTCGTGGTAGTTGCTATATATCGTATAAAAAACTGTAGATTAAATTCCTTTACAATCGACGATCCTTTATATGATATACAAGGCTACAACTACAACTAACAATCAAGAGTTGCGCAAGCATAAGTAATATCATTTTATGATAACAATAATAAGGTACAGAAATATAAAACATAATCTATTTATATAAGAATTTACAAATATAAGGTTTTTAGAACTCTTAACTCAAACTAATATCAGTTTATCACATATATAGATCTATAATCTAGATAAACTATCATGTGAATACTCTGAATACATCCTGTTCCCACATCAACCTCTTGATAAACAACTAACCTTGAGCATGCGACAGCCCGACTCCACGAACAACTCAACCTGCGAAAGAAGAGTATAAGGGTATAAGGTAACTAGCTTAGTGAGATAATCCCCTCAACCATACAGCAATCAAGTTATATAACAATTAAGTTCAATAAAATGAATGCATGTTAACCAATATGCCAAACAAATACATGCAGGTGACCAAGTACTGCATGCAACTCAAATTTAACGCCTTCCGAAATCAGGGTTGGAGATACATTGGCACAGTCAAATCCGAGTATCATATTAGAACTTATCTTATAATGAAACTCCGCGTTTCGTTTTTAAAATGTAATGGTATATCCATTATCAGTTTTATCAAAAACAAGTTCTACATATGATTGTAAGTAAGTTCATGCAGCCCTCACTCGCCCCTAAACGGAGGCCTCTAAACTCGATCCTTAGTTAAGTGGTTAGCGCCTCTAACGCCTAGTAATCCCACGGGCCAGGATATTATATTAGAACTTATCTTATAACGAAACTCCGCGTTTCGTTTTTAAAATGTAATGGCATATCCATTATCAGTTTTATCAAAAACAAGTTCTACATATGATTGTGAGTAGGTTCACACAGCCTTCACTCACCCCTAAACGGAGGCGTCTGGACTTGACCCTTAGTTAAGCGGTTAGTGCCTCCAACGCCTAGTAATCTCGAAGGCCAGGATAAGATCATATCATATGTGTGCACCGTACGAAATCTATAATAATCAAATTATCAACCCATGTATGGCCTCTCACTACCTCCGTGTAATGTGACGGCTGGAATTAGTTATGCGGTGTATGATTATGCGTGTTTCAAGTTAACTTTTTCTAGTCGAGTAAAATTAGGTCTTATTATTCAGTGATCAATCAAGGTTACAAATAATCAGTTCCTAGTTAATCTATTATATAACAATCAATATATTATTATAATTTAAAGTAAATTCACTGTTAACAAACAATTATCATACACAAGCATAAGCCAACCCTATACAACATTCAATTATTGATCATAATTTATATTCACTAATTACAAACACAAGCAAGTCTGACATCATTAGAAAAAACTCACTCAACTATAAGTGACTTAAGGGTCGTAATAATCTGGTAGCAGCTTAGGGTCAAGGTTAAAATCACCTAAGAATAAGGAATATAAAAATTGTAAGTTTAGGAATTTAAAGCTAAACTAATATCATAATTTGTAATGTTTACTTCACCTAGTTACGCGAAATTGTCGATTCGAGCTTTTTATCGAATCGTGTATAATTTTTTCGTTTTAGCTCGGATCGTTATGAACTTATAGTCCATTTTGATCATTTTCGAGCGTATTTTCTTATAGCGAGGTCCGTTTTGAACGTTATGACTCACAATTTGAACTGTGATATAAAAATATCATAAAATTTATTATTTTAATTTAAAAAGTTATAAAATATTAATTTTAGCTTTTTCTTAAATATTTATAATTTAATAATTATTTAAATCATATAATTGATAATTTTATTATTTTAAGCATATTTTACCTTAAGTATTTATTTTCACCTATTTTTGAGATTTTAGACTTATTATTATTATTATTATTATTTATATTTTACAATACACACACATATATATATATATACTTATTATTATATTTAATTAATTTTTATAATTTACTTAATTAGTAATTCCTAATTTACAGTAATATATATATATACCTACTTCTTACATATTTATGAACTTATTTTATTTAGCAAATATTATTGTATCGTATATACTATTTAATGTACGGTATACTTTATGTATGAAATTAGTTTGAATTCCATTATATACTTTATGCTAGATATATACGTATAATATGTATGAGTATAATATAGATGTATTTATATTTTATATACAAAATATTATGTTTATATATGGACATGCATACTATCACGTCACTTTTACATACCTAGTATACATATACATAAAAAAAAATACTCACTTGAATACATAAATACAAAAACATAACTAATACATGTATATATATATTATGTCAAATACTAATTATATATAATACATACATACATAGATATATTGTCGTGTACATGCATATATATCTATCTATCTATATATATATATATATATATATATATATATATATATCTCAATACTTCAATTAGTAAAAATACTAACTACATACTATATGTATTCCTATTGATACATACATGTATATATAATGTATATACCATATATGCTACCTAATAGTATATATATGTATACATGTCCACATACATATGGTTATACATACATAAGAAATATACACATATATCTTAAGTTACCTACTCATGTATATGTACATGTATATGTATAAGTAATAGAATACCTAGTATATACATGCACATACTATATAATATACATATATACAATTAAAATAAATATACTTACCTAGATTTTCTTCTTTCTTTTCTCCTCCTTCTTCTTCTTTTTCTTCTTAATTTCTTCTTGTTCTTCTTGGTTTTCTTTTTGTTTTGTTTTTGCTTTTCCTTCTTTTTTTATGTGTTTGGTTTCTCTTTATTTTTTATCAATTTTTTTTTCCAGATTTTCTTGGACGTGAGGATTAGTAGATTTGATCAAATAAAATAATAAAAAAAGTAAGGAAACTTATCTTCTTAATTTAGCCATTAATTAGGACAAGATATGTACTTTATTCTTTTGTTATTTCTCCCTTTATTTTGTGACACATGTACATTTATTTATGCACATGGGCTGCTGATTTTTGCAACTGCAATTTCACATGTGAGAAAAGGAAAAATAGAAGAGAAGAAGAAAAGAAGGAAAAAGAAAGAAAAGAAAATAGAGAAAATGGAAGGAAAAGGAAATTAGAAATAATTATATAAAATTTTTCTAAACATAAAAATCACAAAAATAATTATCATAAATTAATTTTGGAATTTTGTGAAAATTTATCAATTTAATTGATACCTGTTACAATTATAATTTTTACAAGTTATTATAATGATTTCGTTAAAAATTTTACACAATTACGTGATTTAGTCAATAATTGCAATCGACTACAATTATATCACTATTGAGTGATATTTAATTATTTTATAAGTTTAAAATTATATTTTTAGAGTTTCAATCAAATTCGGGTTTAATTTCAGTTAATTGTACATAAATCAGATATAGGGTTTTAGTACGCGATTTAGGGTTTCGATTAATTTTTAAGGTATTCATTATCGGTGCTATATTCGATTTATTAAGTTTCATAATCTTTTATTGTTACTAGCCTTATTGACTCATTACACAGTTTAGGACACTCGGACTTAAATTAAAGATCAAACTATCGATTTTCTAAGGTTTACAGGTTTACATAGATTAGCTTGTGAACTTTGTTACTTTGTGTCCTTTGGACATTAAAAAAAAAAAAAAATTAAGTCTAAGAGTTAAGGAAGTTATTTAAAGAAAATTTTTTGGATTTGTAAGTTGAATCTTTTCGGGTTAAGCGTATTTTTGACCAGTTTCTTAAGTAGTGATGATTTTTAAATTAAGAATTCTTGTTTTGATTTTTCTTTGATTTATTTGCTTGAGGATAAGCAAATTCTTAAGTGTGGGGAATTTTAATGAGTTCCTAATTACGCATATTTTATTTAGTGATTTTTTATGATTTTCCTTGATATTTGAGTTTATTTTTAGATAATAATACTTAATTGAGTAAAATTTTGTTTTCTAGGTTTTGAAATGATCAACGCAAAAAAACAAGAACATAAAAACAAATTTTACTTAAACTGGAGTTAAAATCAGCAAGTTATGAAGGTTTAAAGATTAACACAGCCGAATGATACGACTGTATCATTTCCAAGTGAAATTGGAGCTGATTTTCTACTGTTACAGTCTAGGACATGACCAAAAGACATGATTATGTTGTTGACATGTCATTTCTAGTTTTAAAAAAGAAAAAGAAAAAGACAAACATGAAGCACAGTCAAGTATATGACCAAAAGACATGGTTGTATCTTTTTCAGGAAACCTATATATATATATATATATATTTTTATCTCTTCTTATATAAAGCCTTGTTAGGGATTATTTGAGACTTTTAGGGAGTTTTTGAAGTAAAAAAACAATCAAGAATGCGAGTAGAAGAGAAAACTTCAAGATTTACTTTTATTTTGATTTTATGATGCTTCTTTCTATTCTTTTCTATACTTTGTTTTTAGATCCTTATTTTGTGATGTATAGAGAGTGGAGTCTTGGTATCTAGGTCTTCTGAAACCTAGATCTATTCATGTGATATTATTATTACTTGATTAATTTAGTTCTTTATTATTTTCTTGATTTAGCTTTGTTTGCTTCATAATTTAGATTATTATTTCCATGGATAATGATCTAAAATTTAATATCTTATAAGTGAATCGAGAGATTTCTTATAAGATTAGATATAGGAATAGTTAATGAGGATCTTTTGCAAGATTCTTTCATAATTTTTTTAAATTAAAGCATAGAGAATTTGTTGTTCGATAATGCAATCTTAGGTCATGCTATTAAGAAGATATTCTAATAGGTGATTCTAGGGTTAAGGTTAATTGACTTGAGAAAGTAATTAACTTTAGTAGAAAATGCTCCAAGTTAAGAAAGACTGAAAATAAATTATATTATCTTTAGACCAACCACATGTTAGATCTAAGGAAAGCAACATTTAGGTACAATATTAAATCTTGAATTAATTGAATTGCTCTCTTGTTAATTCTTCAATTGTGTCTTAATTAATCTTTAAATTAGTTTTAGCAATAATTTAGATTTACTATTTTAAATTTCTTGAAATTTAATTTGTTGATTAAATAATAGAGCCTAGTGAGTAATAATAATCAAAGTCTTTGAGGGATTAACATTTGGATTCAAATATGCTATATTATAAACTGATAAGTGCACTTGCTCAATACATTAGATAGCTAATTATTTGTAGCGCTTCTTGAGGCAAATTCATTATCAAGGCAAAAATGGTATCTCGTTTGTCTTTATGGTAAAATTTTACTCAAACTTCACCACAAAAAGGGACAAGTGTAGACACCCTATTTTTGCTCTACTATAATTTTTTTTTTTAATTTTAGAATATGGTAAAGGGTTCTAATCTAGAAAAAAGCACAAAAAAATAAAAATTTAGAAAAAGATACAAAAAATAGAAAATTTGCAAAAATAAAAAAAATAGAAAATATAAAGAAAATTATTAAATTAAAAGAAAATAATAATAATAATAATTCAAGATAAAATAGAAAATTTTAGTAAGTCTTAGATAATAAAAATAACAAAAGGGATTATGGGCTCGAAATTAAATTTACATTTAACCTAAGCCGACCTAGTCCATATATGCAATTTGATTATATATATGGACAAGACATAAGCTAAAGGCCCGATGGTAATATACATACACAAACACAAAGGAGACTTAGTTCAAATCTTACTAAAGGCATAAAAGTACTTTTTATTTTTCTTCACAAAATACACATGAGCCACGCGTAACAAAATCATTGAGCCATGTTGTGAAAGGTGGCACTTTTTGACTGGACCACGATCTGACATGGAGCCACATGGCGCTACCTCATCTATATTGTCATCTATGTAACACAACACATAACGCCATGTGTTGCTACTTAGCCACCCCCACCTGCTACCATATCATTAGCCACATGTCATTTCAAGACACGTAGTGAGATACAATTCAACTACACGACTAATGTGGCATCACGTCGGTGCTACGTCAACACCCTTTCTCTCCCTCTCTTTCCTTTTCTTTCCCTTTCCCTCTTTTTCCCCAGTGAAGCCAATCCCCACCCCTCACTTTGGCCTCATTTTTCACACAATTTTAATGCGAGAATACACCAATTAGTAGGTGATTCCTATTCTCCACATGGAATACTTCGAATTAAATTAAAAAACATGTCTAGATACAAACATTTAGAGCATTGATTCAACTATGAAAATTCAGAAAAAAATGGAAATTAAGGAATTTGCATTCAATTTGATTTTCAACCTTCTATGGTTATCTAATCTGTTTTAGTATATATTGGAGCTAGGAAATTCGTTCGTTGGGGGGGTGGAATCCATACTAACAACACTCGAAAAATTCTCTCTTTCTCCCTCCCGAACTCTCTCTTCAACTCTTAAGCTCTCTCTCTCTCTACAGTCCTCTCTCTCCGACCAATTTCAAACCACCCCACTACCCTAACTGAACCCCCTAAACCTCAACTCCCCAACTTAGCTCTTGTCAACTGCTGACATGCCCTCTAGCTACCATAACCAACACTCCATCACCAAATCATCGCCAACCATAAGCACCATTTTAAATCACCACCTCCAGTACTCTTCGATTGAAACTAATGCCACGACGGAGTTTGTGGCTTCCTAAAACCCCATAACTACCCTCTTCTATGCTCCCAACAATCACTACAGTAGCAACATGCATCCTCTCTCTCTCTCTTCCACTACTGCAACCACTATGTAACACCACTAAACAACCACCAAAAGTGGTGGCACCTTACCTACGCCCCCCTACCCTAAGTCTAATCCTAACTTATGAAACACCTTCACCCTTACGGAAAAGCTACTAAATTGAGCTAAAACGACCTTTTGCAGCCATTACCTTCATCTCCCAACCGCGACTCGAATCGCATCAGAATTTGACATGAAGACTTACTTCAAACCCACGTATCGAACCGAAGTCCGACCCACACCTAGCTGCATCTTTGGTCTGGTCCTTCCTCCTTTAGGTTTTGCTGTTTATTTGCTTTGTATTTTTATTTTATTTCTTTTACTTTTATTTATTTATTTTATGAACATTTCCTATTGTAAATGTAACCTAAAAAAAAAAGGAAAAAAGAAAAAGCCAAAAAAAGAAGAAAAAGTAAAAAAAAAAAAAAAAGAGAGAGAGAGAGAGAGAGAGAAAAGAAGAAAATAAAAAAAGAAGAGGGAAGTTAGTTTCTTTTATTTTCTCAGTTAAAACATAAAAAATAAATAAATAATAAAAATAAAATAAATTTTTTACCACTTAAAAATCTTTTTCCTTAATAAAAATAAAATAAAATGGATCTTTCTAAAAATTAAGATCTTTAGAATTTTTTAAAATCTAATAAACAAAGTTTAGAACTCTTTTTAGAAAGTTTCCTTAAATGAACCAAATCAAATTGAAAACATAAATGAGACCATTTTCTTAAAGCAAAATCAATCATCTTACTCATATTTTTGAAAAAAGTACTATGTATATCTGATCCCAAATAATAGGTACGTAGGCATCTCGAAGGCGATGTAAAATATGAAAAAACTTATTTTTCATTTTAGTTTAAATTATTCAATTTGGTCTAATTTGTTAATTAGTGATTGAATTTCGTTTTATAGAGTAATTTTGAAAGGTGATTTCAAGAAAATAAATCTAAATTAGAAAAGTTCATGATACCAGTAAAGGTTTAAAAAACTTAACCTTAAACTCATATATCTAGTCTTCCAAATTTTTTTCTTAAATCAATTTTCCAATGGACCAGTAGCTAAGTTAAATTGGTCCACTCAATCGATTTAACCTAACCTACTTTCCCAACTCCAGTCGGGTGGTAACTCCAAGAATTTACAAAATTCATTTAAAAAGCCTTCATTTTCCTTAAGTCTTAATCGAGAATTAATATTGAACGAGTAAAGTTTAATATTAATTGGTTCATGGAAAATAATAAAAACTGGGCAAAAAATCACGCTTGACATAGGTGATATACTTTGATTAATTTGTTAGGTCTTTTTCGGTCTAATATTATGAATTAGGCTTTCTGGACAAATGCTTTTAAGAAGACTAAGAATGCATATTTTGAAAGATTTATTGATTCGATGTAGGTGTATAAGTCAAGAACCTTTAGAAAAAGAAAGATTAGAAATGTGCTTGCCCCAATTTCGAAATTAATTTTTATTAAAGATAAATTATCTTCTGAGTCATAAGAATTGAGCTTTATGGGTAAGGAGCCCTTGTGTGATTTAGCATGAGTAACGAAATTTTTTTTTTTTTCGTTATTTTGAAGTGTGATTTAAAGTAGATATGGAAATTTTGTGTTTTTGGGCTTAGACTGTGACTCAAGGATTTGATTCACGGCCTTTTGATTCAGTTTTGCTATCCCAACTAAGGTTCTCATCTTACACTCAGGCTCAATTTTCTAGTCTCTTTTTTTTTTCTTCTTCTTCTTCTTTTTCTTCTTTCCTTCTCTTTATTTAATTTTTTTTTTTTTGTTGTCCCATTATTTTTTACTCTTCTTCCTTTTCATTAGCCCCAAGAGTGATTATTTCCATTGCTGATTTTTTCTCTTTCGTTTTTTTTTTATAAGAGATTTAAGGCCTTAAATCTATGGATTCCTAGTATGTGAGCTCGAGTGAGGTATGTATAAGTTTGAGGTGTTTAAAAAGAGGTTGGCTCTTCTTCAATTCAAAGAAACATAACTTATCAAAAATATGAGAGGTCTTTGAATTAATATTATTCAAGCAAGCACAAACTAAATTTTTATTCTTTTCTTTTAATCAATGACCCTAACTTTCAAATTGCCTTAGTATTGGGTGGTTCCTAACAGGGTTTTAAATTTGAAAATAGTCCAAGTTGGCTCAACGGGGTTAACAATGGATAGTTGTGTCTGAAATTTTGAAAATGAATGCCTATCTTAACTTTAATTTGCATATCAAATTAAAAATGGACCTCCTTTAAAGAATAAGTCTAAAATGTTCTTATCATGACATCACTCAACTCTCAAAATGTTTAAGATTAGTATGTAGGATAAAGTTTGCCTCCTTTCATTCTAAACTTTCAAAATAAGATACCAGTGTAACACCCTAGAAAAAGGCCTATTAGTTTCCCTAAGATCTTCATATCACGTGTATACTCATAACATAAAGACCGCTTTACAAGTCAGCGATTGTAAGGCTCTAACTAATAATTTCTAAGGGTGCTTATTCAATTTACATACACTTGCTTAACTATATATATATATATATATATATGTGATTCAACAATCCACGGTCATCAGAATTGTAGAGAATCAAAATCACTTACCAAACAATAAGAAAGGGTATTAAATTCAAACAATTATGAAGCCACCAAACACTTTCAAAAGTTTAATTCAACTATCTTTCTTGCTTTTCTAAACTTATCATTCTACTTTCCCAGCTTAATGGAGCGCTTTGCACTCGAATCCTAGCTCAAACCCAACTTTATAAGACCTACAAAAGAAACTATTGGAGAGTACGCTACATCCAGCTTAGTGAGCAACCTTCCTTACCTTACTAACAAACAATATCAAATAAGTTATTAATCAAACATATGAATGCATAGACAAGCATATGCAATGCAACAATATATACAATCTACTAGTAACTGTATACAACACAGTTTTCATGCTTACCATTACCCAGGTTGGGTAGTACTTAGGCACGTCAGGACCTAAGTATCTACATCCAATATGAAATCTCTTAACAATATAACACCCTCAATAGTAGACATGGCTCAGCCTCAAGCAAAAGGTGGCACTCTCTAGAGTCAAGTAGTTCCCAAAGGTCGAGGCAATAATACGTCGTACAACAAACAATTGCAATACATAATATCAAAATGGATCCATCGAAGCATGATCTATCGCTCTACTGCGTAATGCTGATGCCCTTTAACTCATGTTGTAAGATGTAATGCATGTCCAGTTTAATTAGAGGCTAAATATTTATTAATTCGAGATTCATAGGGTAGTCAAGCAACTATATTCCAAATACTCCAATGCCCTACGTTCTAATGCAACAAATAAGGGCACTTGAAATATCTTAAGATATTTTGCAAGCATAGTTCAACCAGAATAGGCACACACAAGTTCTTATATACCCTAACATGCATCAAGTTTAATTATCATATATAATTAGATAGTGCACTAAATATAAGCATAAAACAAAGTAAAATAAGAGGTGGTATGCTCACTCAGCCTTGAAGTTAAGTATTTCTAGTAGTCCTCGGTAGTCTCGAACTTGGTATCCCAAATCACCTAAGTAAGGTAACTAAAGTAAATAAGAGTCATCTTAAATGTAATCTATTCACTAGCCTGACTATAATTTCCTTATTCCGCTTATTTCATATCTTAATCATAACTTTCTCATTTTAAGTCAAAATTTCATGTTTTTATAGTTGATTTTCATCGTTTTTGAGTGTTCTTTCATTTGGTGAGGTTATTTTTGGACTTTTAGGTTAGCAAGGTTTTGGTTTGGGCCTTACAAGTTCATGGACCCAAATGGTGAGTTTGGTCACTTTAGAGCTTAAACCTAGTTTTAGGATTTGAGCTTAGCTTTTGATCTTGGACTTTACACTTAATATTTTAGGTTTTCTTTTAAGTATTTTAGGTGGACTTTTCCTGTCCAATACTTTAAATTTTCACCTTAATCTTTGGTGTTGCTCTTGTAGGTCTAAATGGGCCATTTTTACTAGTTTGAGGCCCTTGCCTGCTAAGGAGCCTATAGGGGATGGCTTTGATGTGCTTCAAGACTTAATAGACCCTTTATATTTTATTTTATGAGCCTTTTAATTTAGAGTTTAGATCTAGTCACTAAGTTATTAGGCTCTATTCTTAGTTCTTTTAAGAGCTTTTAGGCTTATCTTGCATTTTAAGGCCTTAAACCCAACTCCATTTATGATTTTGGGCTTAAGCCCACTAAAGCCCTTAAGATAAGTCCATTTTCTATTAGTTTTCAAATCTGGTTCTTTTCATTTATTAGGCTCCTAATCATATTTTTAAAGCTTTAATAACTAACTAAGCTAATTTTAACCTAATTTGCATTCTAGGACCCTAAACTTGACTCTTACTCATTCCAACGGGCCAAATATCCTAATAGGTTCACTAAATAACCCATTTTACTAAGTGTTCCAGATCTAATTCATTTCATTAATGGGGTTTCTAATGCTATTCCTAAGGCCTTAATCATTAACTTAACTAGTTTAGGCCATTAACTCATCATACGCAACTTAACTTAGTTAATTACATCCTAAATTATACTTAACACTAAATAATCACGTTATTAAAGTAAGAAATCAAAATTTATAGGTTTGAAACTTTCATGAAAGTGGTGGCTAAGTAGATTTCTTCTAAGCCTTCCTTCAACTTCTTCCATTCAACACTTATTCAAATGTGTTTCCTTGTTTTAAGCTAATAACATCACCTAGCATGGTGAAAACAAGATGGATACATATCAAGAAGGGGGGTGGCATGGATGGTACTTAAGGTTTTATGGAGTTTAATCAACATCTTTTCAAGTTATCAATATAAAATTATCTTCTACACCTCTAGAATACAAATAGCAAACTAGCTAAGTACACCAATGAATGTGTAATTATAAAGCTCTAAAACAATGTGTATATGATTATAACATATTTATATATTATTTCTAATCTTAAACTCTCAAGATATCATAGGTATAACTTATGTGAACAAAAAAGTCAAGTTGGATAAGTTTTACCTTAGGCTAGCTTGCATAAGTTCCAACTTTTCCACTTAAAAATGAAGTCTAAACTTACTCCTTCGACGGTAAGTACTTGTCAGCAAGAAACTAAAGTATATGTGTGATCTTTTGGTGGTAGCTTGTCATTTGGTGGCATATGGTGGAGGTAGGACCAAAAGGCGCTGATGTATGTAGGGAAGGTCCAACAGCTCCTTTTGTTTTCTTCTCTTTTTCCTTTGGTTTTTGTTTAGGTTTCTTGAGAATGTTTCCTAGGGTTTTCTATGCGTGAAGAATGATGTCAAATAAGGGTTTTGAAGCGGTGAAATGACAGATATTGAAGGTGGATAAAAGGGACAAGAGGTGGCTATTTTGGGATAAGAGTACATGGTCCCCTCTTGGTACTATTGTACCTTGTTTGCTTTTTGCCAAATGAGGGGAGATTTTGTCTCCTTAAGGACAAGTATACTTTAATTCTCAATTAATCCTTTGTCTTTTATTTTTAATTGAGTTTGACTTGCTACTAATTAAGATGTAATGAGAGTTGATAAATGGATTGAGGGTAATTAAGCTAATTAATCGCAATTGTACTTAATTAAGCAATTTAGGCCTAATTAAGGTACAACTAGGATCTTGCCATATTTTATCACTTTAATTAAGTTCATTGACCTATATTACTTCATTTGTTAGAGTCCTTTATTATTTGAGACTGATTAGGGTTTTCAGACCGCGTACAAGGTTAGCAATTTAGATTTTCATAACAATTAGAGAAATTATTTGCAACTAGCAAATGGTTTAGGGATAAACTTAGGGTTTATTAGTTGAATTAGGACTTTAAACTTCCAATTAAGGTTTTACTCGACCTATTGATATTTTCTAATCATTTTGAGGTTTCCAATGTATTAAGGTTTTACACATATGGTTAAGGTTATAGAGTTTTACTCTCTTTAGGGTCTTCCGACTTTATTACTTCAGGTTTATAACTTATTATTTAAGGTAAAATCATTTAATTTATGGATTTTATTATTATATATTGAGCAGTTCTAGGGATTACTTATTATCTCCTGTATTTGACTTCGAGTTCAGATCTAAAAGTTTACGAGGTTCATATTGTCTCCCTAAGTATAAGGTTGGCATCATTAAGGAGATATTTTCATATAATTCTTTTGGCTTTATATGAATAATCGCTCTTGACTTAGAGTTAATTATGATGTAAAACCCTGATTAGTGAATTAAGGTGTAATTAAGTTTCTCAATCTTAATTACCCATACACTTGACACAAATTAGGTACATTTTAGGGCTTAATGTATCAAATTAAGTTGGTTAAGCTCATTAGCTCATCTTGTCTAATTATTTTAAAAAATTGAGATAATCACTGCTGTTTGAGTACGTTTTAGAGGGTAGATTAGGGTTTTAGGGCAATTAAGTGATTAGTCATCCAATTAATGAATATTTTTACTATTTAATTAGAATACATTAGTTGGATTAGGGTTTTCAAATGTAGCTTAGGGTTTTACAATTTAAAAGCTCGCATGTATTAAGGTTTCAATTAGAATTTTAGTGTTCAAAGGTTCATTTAAGGGCTACAGTATTCATTTTAAGGTTTTGAATTCATTGTTAAGGTTATCTATACCAATATTCATTTTTGGTTTAGCTTACCATTTATCATTTTCAAGGAGCTCTCTTGGAGTTTGACTATCAGTCTCTTTCCCATTGAGGTTTAGTGTTGGTTTTGTTAGATCAGGTTGACCTTAGGAGTTCATTAGTTATTAGCATTTGTTTATAGGAATTAGGGCTTTTGATTGTATGGGTTAAACTAGGGTTAAGACTACCATTTAGGGTTTTAGGGGTTTGCATTAAGGTTTTTGAGCGTAGCTTCTCAAAGTTTAGGATTAGTTATCTTACCAACACTAAGTATATCTTTCGAAAGAATCCATTAACTTCCAGCCCCTATTCTAGGAAGTTTGTGGGGTTTATAACCAAATCATACATTCATTTGCCCTAATATTACTCAAACTAAAATCACCTAATTCAAAAGGCAACAAATAAGATAATTTCATTCCAGATGTTACAAAGCCATTCAAAACATCTTCTTACGAGTTGTACACACCTAATTTTTGCCCCTTAGTAATTCTAATTTTTAATTTTTATTTTATTGATTTTATTTTTTTCAAGGGTCCTAATTCAAAAATAAAAGTAATAAAAAATAATAACAAAAAAATAAAAAAATAATAATAAAAGATAAAAATAATAAAAAATAAAAAATGATGAAAATACCAAAAAAATAATAAAAGGAAAAATTATAAAAAAATTTTTGTAGATTAAGAACAAATAGTTTTAGTTTAGTACAAATAATTAATTTAGGGAACCGGGCAGTTTAAGTGCAATTCAGTTGTACTAAAAATCAAGGCACAAGGCAACGGCCTAATAGATAAACAATGGAGCATTGAAATGGATTTAATTTAAGGTCTTAGGTTCGAGTCTCGCCAGGCATCTATGTCTTTTGTTTTTCTATATTTTACAAGAGCGAGAGAAATAAACGAGATTCATATCTAATTAAAATCATTTGAATCTAGTTTGATTTTATTAAATCAGATTTGAATTAATTCGGATCTAGTTTAATTATTTAATTAGATACAATAAATATGATTTGATATGATTTTGTTCAGCTTATATAAATATACACACACATTCGAAAAGAAAAAAAAAAAGAGCTGCAGTCTACTTTTATGACCATCCTCAAAACACCACTACCTACATAGTCCAATATACGACACGTCCCCGCTCAACACAAATCTCCCTCATTGCTCGCATACTATTCATAATTGCAACATCATCTTCTTCCTACGTCCTCGCATGTCTAAGTCCCACACGCAATACATACTACCACGTCCCCCTCAAATCTGACCAATCCAAACTCCACTACCTAACCAAATTCAAACACAAACTGCCCTTCGCTTGATCGCGATACGCAATAACAATCTACGCAACTCACAACCAAACGCCATTGAAGAACATACAGTAGCACACATAGTTGACTACGATCCCCGACACATGTACAGCCTTCTTTCATCCTCATCGGTCAAGCATTGATGCATAGCCTATACAAGCAGTAAATACTCTTATGCCCAAAAACACATGCTAGAATCATTGTCACGCAACTTACACTCGCTTGACTTTACGATTACATGCCTCAAGCTTCACTTGCAACAAACCCAAAGCAGCCTCAAGCCCCAACGCACCATCTCCAACACCACAGTCCCTTGATCTACAGCACGGCTAGCTGACTAGATCATCACTATTCGCCAATAGCAAGCCACGATCACAAGCTGAGCCCACCGTCACTGTAGCAACCCTTGCCACGTCTTGCTCATCAATTAGCCACAATCAATACGCGCACACTTCACTATAGAAACTCCAATTACAGCTCACTGACAGCCACACGATCAACAACGTTGATCAACGCTATGTGTCCACGACTGACTCCCTTATACTACTTCAGCCAAACAAACCAAGTTTAGGTTTGGTTGTTGATTAAATATATATATATATATATTATGTTATTATATTTATTTGTTTTATTTGTTTCTTTGTTCAGTTAGTTATTATTATTTTGATTAGTTAGCTAGTTAAGTTTATAACATATGACACATATATTTATATATATTAGTTTAGTTGTTTTTAGTATTAAGTTTTTTTTTAAATTCCTCACATAAAAAGTTACTTTTTTTATTTATAAAAATTAATAATAAGTTTTTAAAAAAAAATTGGATTTTTAGAGAGTTTTTTTTTTTTAAATAAAAGCATTCGAGAATTAGGGCCCTTTATAATCTTTTAGAAAAAAAAAAAAAACTAAATTGATAATAACATAAACTCGATTGGTTTTCAAAAATTAAAATAAATTAACATACTAAAGTTTTTTTTAAAAGAATTACAATCGTCTGTTCTCGGCTAGTGGATATACAGATACTTTCGGGGCGACAATAAAATCTGTAGAAACTTAAGTTCTTTTTCTTTTTATTTTTAATTATTTATTTATTTAATATTAAAAGAATAATCCTAATTTCGGTAAATAGATAGTGGTACCCATTAGGGTTTAATACGTTAGCCCCTGAATTCGAAACCCTCTAATTCTTTATTCAAATTGAAATCAAAGACCGGTAGCCAAATTGTAATTAATCCATCCAATTGGTTACAGTTTCTTTTCTTTTCCCAACTCCGGTCAGGTAGTGACTCCAAAAATTATTTTCAATAAAAAAACCAAAATTTCTTAATTTCTTTAGTCGAGGATTAATATTAAATAGGTTAGAGTTTAATATTAATTGGAAATGGGGAAATCAATTTTAAACAGAAACTAAAAAAAACAAACTCGACACGAGTTTATTACAAACTTTATTGAAAAGAACTTGATTCTTCTTTGCCCATACTTTAACTTGCTCCATTTAAGCACCCAACTATTTGAGACGACATGTGAGCCTATTAGAGAGTATTGGTAGACTCAAAAGAATTGAAGCTTTAGGTGATTCAGTTGAAGTCTGCCCATGACTTGAAGAAGAACCAATTTCTTAAAGCTCTTGCTAAGTAACCCTGGCATCAATAAGGTCTTGAATCTTATTCCTCAACCTTTAACATTTTTCAATGGAGTACCCCTTCTAACCCATATGATAGTCACATCAAGCTTCTAGGTCAAAGCTGTATGATCTGTAATTTGGATTAACGGCTTCATAAGCTAGGATCCCTGTCTCCATTAAATGATGAAAGATTTGGATCATTAATATCTTCAGTTGAGTAAATTGTCTCCTCTAAGCCCCTTGGGCTTGCTTTTTCTCATTTATCCTTAGCCCTTTCCTCTTCGAGCTAGTTTCATTATATAGGCTTACCGACATTTGATCAATATTGGACATTGGGTGTTAAAGTCTTCTAAGGATTGGGCCCATTCCCATTTCTAAGTCTATAATGCTTTTCTATCGTGTTGCTGCTTTTTCTTCTAGATTTGAATATCTTTTTTCTAAGCTTGAATCTTAAGACACTTGAAGATTAGTGATTATGGAAAACAAGATCTACAATCGTTGGACCATTTAACGTACTTTTTTTTCTGAGGAAGTGATCTTATCATCAGTCATTTGACCCTGATTGGAAGAATTCTTACTAGTTTAGCAACCTTTCTTTTTCTTTTGTTTTCTTTTTTTTTTTTTTTTGTTTTTTAGAGAGAAAGGACTAGGTTAACTTCTTTTAAGGAGAATTTTTATAAAAGTGAAGAAATAGAAAGTTTATAAAATATTGCACAAGGGACAACATGAAGAGAAGAAGATTTACACAAAAAATATATAGGTGAAATATATTTACATGAGAAAAACTTAGGCTTATAGACTTAATTGACAAACTCTTCAAAAACTTAGAGTGAGAAGAATTTTAACAATTTATGGTGAATAAAAGATTACTCATAATATTTATAGGAAGAGTAATTTAAAGAAAATAATTATTTAACAAAAGAAAAACTTATGAGGCACCCGATATTTACAAATAATCCCTATTTGGAAAATTTGGATATAAAAGAAAAATCTAATGGGAAGGAAAAGGCTAGTAAGGGAATCTATTTAAGAAAACAAAACTCTACACAAATGAATATATATATATATATATATATTTGAGATTTATGAATTTGATAAGGATACTGAGGATTAAAGGCTAAGAAAGTTTATGAAAACCTATGACAATCTATAGAATGGTGAATTTTGTTATTATAATCTAAAACTTTATAAAAAGGTTCATGGACCAAGTCCAACTATCTTTTAAAGCAAGAAAAACTACTTACAAGTTATGTGACTTTTAGTTATTATAAAGGCTAGCTAAAATAATCTTCAAGTATGCCTTAAAGGGTTAATAATCTTATTCTAATATTTACATAGATAAGCACAAACATTTACATATAAATACAAGAAAAGATGAAGGCATATGGATGCAAATGCAAAGGGCCAGCAACTAATAATGATGTGGCAATAAAAGGATTTAAGATTGGGACTTTTACCATAATTCCATTATTATCGTATAAGGAAAGTATATTACAACATTTTTATGATGTAATGGAATTCTAATAAAGTTCCAACTTTTGTTGATTAAATGCCCCATCACTATTTATTTGCTAGCCTAAAAGTCACATATGTAAGTTCAGGTAGATTCTAAAGATCCTTAAAATTTGTGACCCTACATGTTTTTGATAAAATGGTTCCTTGGTCATATCGAAGTATAAGTGGAGTAGCCTAATTAGCCCTAAGCGGTAGTTACCCTACAACACCTAAAACCTACACAATAGCTCCCCTCCTATGGTCTCGATGAGTTCTAAATTGGTTATACTTCAATTAGTGATTTTTCATGATTTTCTATTGAATTTAAGCTTATCTTTAGATAATAATACTTAATTGAGTAAAAAAAATTTTCTCGCTTTTGAAACAATTTACACAAAAAAATGAGATGATAGGAAAAATTTTCACTTAAGTCGTAGCTAAAATGAGCAAATTATGAAGGTTTGAAAATCAATACAATCGAATAATATGACTATGTCATTTCAAGGCGAATTTGGGGCTTATTTTCAATTTTTACAACCAAGGGCACGACCAAAAGATACGGTCATGTCTTTTCCAACCAACCTATTTGTTTTATCTCTTCACATATAAAGCCTTATTAGGGTTTATTTTAAAAAAAAAAAAATAGATTAGACATGAATTTTTTGGAGAGTTTTTCAAGACAAGAACTTTCAAGGCAAGGACGTTCAAGCAAGCAAGGCAAAGAGAAGACTTAAAATTCAATTTTTGTGGATTTTTATAAACTCTTCTTCTACTCTTTTCTATTCCTTCATTTTAATTTGCTATTTTACAATGTGTAAAGAGTATATTTGTAGTATCTAAGCCTTGTAAACCTAGATCTCTCACATGTGACAATTGATTTTATTTAGATTTAACAAAGATCTCTATTTTCTTTTGAATCAATCATGTGTTCTCACATGTTTAGGTTAATAATTCTATAAGTTATTAATTTAAATTTGATATTATATGAGAAGATCGAGAGGTTTTTTATATAATTAGGTGTAGCATAATTGATAAAAGTTTATGCAAAGTTAAAGATAAATTGCAAGACTTTTTTGGAAGTATAATAATATCTTTAATATTATATTTTTAAGAGAATTTGCTGCATGGTTAATGTGATCTTAGATTACGCTATGGGGAAGAGATTCTATTATGTAATTTAGAGATTAGAGTTAATAAGTTTAAGAAAGTTATTAACTTTAGAAGTGCATTTTCTCGGTTAAGAAGAAATTAAAGATTTAATTAGATTACTTTTAGGAAAGTTGTATGTGTAGATTTAAGGAATCAAGATCTAAGTACGACACTAAGTCTTGAAGTTAATCTTTAATAGTTTACTTTCTTGTTTAATTCTTGATATTAAATTAATTAGCTATTGTAAATTTTAGTTTAAAGAATTGAGTTCTTGAATTGAATTTGCTCAGTTAAATAATAGAGATAAGGTTAGTATTGGTATTAGTATTCGTATTCGTATTCGTATTCGTATTCGAGATCTCTACGAGATCGACTTGGACTCACATCTACTATATTAGAATTTGATAGTTGCCATTGCCTCATATCAGGTCATAAGATGGCCTGGGTCTAACCATATCTACCCTATATCCTTGATACAATCATTCCCTTCATGTTCCAAGTACATTGCATGCGAAATGAGTATAGTAATTTAAAACAAAGTATATACATATGAAACAAATTATAACAAAAAATAAATAAACAACCAAATAAATAAATAACGTGAGTATTTTTGAAAAGCAAATTTAATTTCAAAAAGTTTCTAAGTGGGAAGCTCTCTTGACGTCTCTAATGGAATTGCTAAGCTATCAAGCCTTATTTTTTCTTGGTTTTCATTAATTTTCTTTAATCTGATCAATATTAAACCCTACATATTTCATATTAACTCTTGACTAAGAATTAAGGAAAATGTAGGTTTAAAACATGTTTTGTAAAATACTTAGAGTTACCACCAGATCGAGATTGGGGAAAAAAATGGGTTAGGTTAAATCAATTAGGTGAAACGATTTTAACCTAGCCATTACTCTACTGAAAAACCGATTAAAAAATGATTTTGGAAAACTATAGAATTTTGAATCCAATGGCTAATCTTTTTAAACCCTTATGGGTACCACTACTAACTTTCTGAATTTAGATTTATCTTTTGAAATACTCTTTAAGGAATTTATCTATTTCACAAATACATTATCTATATGAAAAATAAAAATTGTCTATAAAGGGAGAAAATAAAATTTTTTCATATTTTAAGTCATCTCGTAATTATGTACAAGTGCCTAAGTACCCATTATTCGGGATCAAACTTCCATAGTTTGTTTACTAAAATATTAGTGGGTTGGTTGATTTTAATTTGAGAAAATGGTCGGGTTTAAGTTTTTAACCTGATTCAACTTTATTTAAGGAAATTTTCTAAAAGGGTCCTAAACTTGGTTTGTCCTTTTTATTTTTTGAAAATTTTAAGAAAAAGTCTTAATTTTGAAAAATGGTTAAATTATTTATTTTAGAAAGTGGGTTTCTCTAAGTTATAAAACAATTTTTCTAGTTTTTTATTATTTTTCTTTATTTTATTTTATTTTATCTTATTTCATCTTCATTTATGTATTAACTGAGAAAAAATAAAAATAAAAATAAACTAAGTTTTTCTTCTTCTTCTTTTTCTTTTCTTTCACTTTTGTTTTCTGATTTTTTTTTTTTAAGGTTACAATTACAATGCTAGAATAAAAAAAATACAAAATAAACCAAATAAAGACAAGGTCGGACCAAGAGAGGACAAGTGTATGGTTTAGGAGACTAGAGCGAGTTGTAAAATAGGTCGAATCTGGATTTGGACTAGGTCACAGATTACAAGCCAACTCCAATAGCAACAATGCATGAAGAGGTTTAGCTCAATTTGATCACCAAAACGAGTGAAAGGGAGGATTTTTATGCGGATTTTATTATGATTGAGGGAGGGGAAGGTAGACTTAGTGCTACTATGGATAGTGGTCATTTTTTTGGATTTTCAAAAACTTAGGCATGATGGAGATGGTGGTTGCCTTCATTGGTGGTGGCTACGGTTCAAGGAAGTGTTAGGTGCGAGGTTTTGGATAGTTGTGGTCAGTATGGTGATGTTGGTTTAGCTCGAGGAGTGGTGGATTAAATAGTATTCGTACGGCAGTTAGGGCTTAGTGAGGGTGGTTTAAGGCATGGTGGAGTGTGAAATTGGTTGGGTTCAAAAGAGATTAAGTGGAGAATGTGTTGGCAGTGGTGGGCTTGAGTTGATGGCGACCATGATGGTCATAAAGTTAGAGAGAGAGGGTTGTCATAGATGAGAGAGAGAGAGCTTGTATGTCATTTGAAGTGGATTTTAAAACTCGTGGATGAGAGCTTAGTGTCTAATGATGATGAGGAGAGCCCTATTTATAATATTCCAAGCTTGAACAAGCTTAGAAATTACATTAGTAGTAGATTTAGGTAGGAATGTATGACTTCGAATTTCAAGTTTTTTTTTTTTTTATTTTAAGAGCCAATTTGGGTGTGAAAACAAGTGAATCTGGCCTTGTTTTTGGACTCGATTCGAAGAAGATCATGTGTTAAATAAGATTAAAGTAAGAAATCGTGCATATTTGTGTAGAAATCACATGAGAAATTGTGGCAAAGTAAAGGCTGTAAGTTAGGTTTGCTAAGGAAAACGAGGGAAAAGGAAAGAAAGAGAAGGCATGGGGGAGAAAGAGTGTTGACGTGGCACTGACGTGACTCCACGTCAACCTTGCGATCTACTGTTGTTGTGCTACATGTCTTGATGAGACACATAGCACAACACATGGATGGCGCCACATCAATATGTGACAATGCTACATGTCCACAGTAGACACGTGGTGCAATGCTATCTCGACAAGTGGCAAATGTGTTTGGTGGAAAAAACAAAAGGCACTTTATGCCTATAGTGAGACTCAAACCTAGGATCCCTAAGTTATATGCAATGTGAAGTTAAAGTATAGTACTATAAAGCCATTGGCATGTGTCTTGTCCATATATATAATCAAATTGCATATATGGACTAGGTTAACCTAAGATAAATTTAAATCTAAGTTTAAGTCCCAAATCCCTTCGGCTATTTTTATTATTTAAGGTCCAAAGAAGCACTAAAGCTATTAAAATTTCCTATTCTTATTTTAAACTATCTTTTTGTTTTCTTTTTCTTTTTTAATCTATTTTTTGTATTTTCTCCAATTTTTTTCATTTTTTTGTATTTTCTCTTCTATATTTTTCTAAACTTATCTAAATTTTCTTTTTTTGTGCTTTTTTCTAAATTAAAACCCTTTTATCTTATTCTAAAAATACATACATGGGGGGGGGTGGGTGGTAAGGGGCACAAAGGTGCGATATCTACAATCTGTAATTGCGTAAAATCACTAACAAATGAATAGCAATAGCTCCTAAATATTTATAAACATAAAGAGTAACAAATTAATTGAATAAATTAACAAGATTACAAATATTATCTTATGATTATTTGTGACTTCATATATGTGTATATATATGTATGTTAGTTTTATATTAATTTGATTATTTGGATTTAATTTTACTACATATTTTATGTTTATGTAATATATAGTATCTATTAATTTTATATCCTATATTTTCTTCCATAATTACATCATATGTTGTTTCAAATACTACTTAAAAATTGAAAACATTTTTAGAAAAGTCAAAAAGGTAACTTTTCATTTCTTTCTTTTACTTTTCCCTTCTCTCTTTTCCTTCTTTTCTTTTTCTTCTTTTCCCTTCCATGCTACGACTACACAAGTGTCCATTCACTTTATCACATGTGAAGAAAAATTTAAAAGAAGATAAAGATAGAAGTCAACTCAACTTTTTCCCTCCTCTTCTCATTGTCGGCCAATACAACCCTTTAGAACTCACTTCCACTTTTTCTTTTTCTTACAAATTCAACGTAAAAAATTAAGACTACCCTTTCCTTTTTTAGACCGACATCATCTCCCTTCCTTTCTAACTCTTATTCTCTTAGTTTTCTTTCTTTTTTCTTCAACCATTACAACATCTCAACTTCCACAATATACTTTAATTCCATTACCAACATTCCACCAACATCAAGAGGAGAATGAGAGGATTTCATTCGAAAATTTCTAAAGATCAAAAGTAATCACATAATACCTTATATTATACAAGTATTTCTTTCTTATGTAATATAAGTTTTTGTCTTCCTTTTTTTTTATGTTAATGTGTATTTTTTAACTATTGTTGTGTTAGAAATATGTAGTAAGAGTATGTAAAAAGAGTTAGATGTATTTTATTATCTTTTGTAATAGAATTTTATGTACATGTAATTAATTAAATGTGCAATTTGATTTCTTGATGTTTATGTATTTGTATACATATATACTTGAATATATTTAACTATATATACACATATGTTGTATTCATTTAGTTATGTATATATATACATATAAAATTTACATATATATAGTACATGTACATATATATAATATTAAGTATACTTACTTTATCATATATATGTGTGAAAGAATAAAAATGGTATAAATACATGTATACATAAGTGGTAAAATATAGGAGTATGAATGTATATTTAAGTGCACCTATATGTATATATATATATTACTCTATCTTGTCAAAATTTAAATAAATATACATAAAGTATAATATAAATATTTACATGTATATGTATACCTAAGATTGCATACATATGTATATTAGAACTTAATAATAGATTAGGAAGTATAATATATATATATATATATGTACATATATTGGATGTGAACTTCAAAGGAGAAATAAAATTATTTGTCAATATTTAATAATTTATGGTAATATATATATATATATATGTATATATTAATATTATGAATTGTAAAAATTAGTAGAATTAAGAAAATTATCATGTAGACCAATAGGAAGTTGCCATGTCAACTTTCCTAATTTTCTAATGAAATTTGAAAATTACAAAAATAATAAGAAAATAATAATTAATTAACTAGATAATTAAAAATATAAGAAAAAGTAATATAATTAGTAATTTAAGCTTAAAATAGTGAATTAAAGAAATCATTATAAAATGGACTCAAAAATAAAAATATTTTAATAGTGTAAAATTTAGAAATTAATTAAGTCATAAAATCAATAAAGAAAAGCTTAAAATAATAAATAAAAATATTTAGGCCAAAATAAATAAATTTGTAATATGCCTAGCTTATAAATGGACTATAAGTTTATAAAAATCGAAGTTAAAATAAAAAAGTTATATAAAATTTAAGAAAAAGCTTAAATTAGGAAATTATGTAGAATAAATAAAAAACTTAGATAGATTTTTAGATAAATACTTATGTAGAATAATTATTTTCCTTAAATACTTATTATCTTTTTTATTTTTTAATTATCAGGTGATCTCGATAAGGATATCGACATCTCCCTTGATGAGGATATCGAATCCCTAAGCTTTACTATGGCTAAGTAAATATTCCTAATAATTTTATACTCGTTTATGCTTATAGATAGTGAAATTTAAATATTATCGATAATCTTATTAATGTATAGGGTTTAGCATTTGCATGTAATTGATATTTGTTTGTAGTGTGAAAATACCTTAAATTATGATAATGATCTGTCTGTTGCATTATAGATATTTATAGAAATTTGGCCGTCTATGATATTGTTTGGTCACATAATAATTGGATCTAATTATACTTGATTTTGTTAAATTAAACTAAATCATCCATAAATGTGCATTACATTATAAGTAATCTAGTCGTTACATCACATGGAGGTAGCGAGAGGCTATACGAAAATTGATATTGATATATTGGAAATTAAAGTGCTTTAGTATGATGTACTCGTACAACATAACCTTATCCTAGCCTGCAGGATTACTAAGTGTTGGAGGCTCCAATCGCCTAACTAAAAGTTGAGTTGAGAGGCCTCTGTTTAAAGGTAAGTACAGACTGTAGGGACCTACTCACAATCATACTTAAAACTTAGTTTTAAAACTAAAATTAAGCAGACTGTTTTCCTTGATTACAAAATGTAGAGTTTTGTAACCATATAAGTTTAAGTATGAAACCCAGATCTGATTCGTGTCATGTATTCTCTAATCCTGACATTAAAGGGCATTAAATCTAAGTTACATATAATACCTAGTCAACTGTCTGTATTTATGTGATATTCTATTTAACCATATATTCATATGTTTGTAGTTAATTGTTGAATAACTTACTTATCTGTATGGTTAAAGAATAACTTACTAAACTTTGTAGCTTCTACCCTTATAGACTTTTAATGTAGAAGCACTTATTTACAGTACTTGATAGAGGCATGCTTAAGGCTAGTTTAGGAATTTTAGGATTATGTGTACAAAAGACGAATGCTAACTAAATATATATAGAAGACTCTTAATTAGAACTTCTTGATATTTTATATTATGATATTCAGTAGTTATGTAGAGTAACTCTCTTTATTACTGTAGCGTTATTACTAGTATTTTGAGATTTATGATATTATATTACTATATAATGATGTTACTTTATAAAATCTTACATTAATATATATATATATATATATATATATATGTTGTGGTATTATTTTTGCCTACATAACTCTTGGATAATTGATTGTAGTAAGAGCTTTATATGTTGTATAAAAGGTCATTGATTGGAAAGGAAACTAATTTACATTTTTTTGTACGATATATGGTTATCTGCTACGATTAGGCTACCCCTCCGGTCGCAACAGGAAAGATAGCAGTCAACTTGTTTTAGACCTACAAATAGCTTAAGGTGAGGTGAAAGCCTCAAGAGTAAGCACTTCGAGAAGGTAGCCCACTTACAAAGCTCTTATGAGGAGTTGAAAATTAATATTGCTAATCTTGAGAAAGATCAGGATTTGAGCTACCAGAAAGTTTATGATAAGGCCTTTAAGGACATTCAAGAGAGTTAGGAGTATATTAATCCTATGACTCAAAAGATGTTAGATGGTGTAAACCTTACCTAAGATAAAATTTTGATCCATCACCTTGATTATGACTTAAGTTGTCTAGACTTTGCCAAGCAAGGTTAGAGAGAGGAGGTTCCTGCTACTCCGACTATTGAAAATTAGGTAGATGGAACTAAGGTAGTAGACTAACCAATTGAAGGCATTGGTAACCCCATGGCTATTCCTGCTAATGCTCAAGATGTTTCTAATACTCCTGAAGTCCTAGAGATTCCTACTCAACAACCTTCCAACTCACCTTTGGACTCCGAACAAGTTCTAGATAACCAACCTCCATCTCAAATCAATCCATAAAGAGTTGAAGTTTATTCCATTTTCTTTAGGTCTTTATGCGACCTTTTATCCACTGTAAAGACCTATTCACTTATCTCTTGTCGAAGCTTTCTGAAAGACTTATTTATCTTTCGTCAATTGTTTTGAACCTATACAATACTTGTAAAGATTGACCTATAGTTGCTTGTTAACTCAAGCCTCTTTGTTGATATACTTACTTTTATGCTTACTTTATGATCTTTGTGGGCCCTTTTGATCAGTGGTTAAGTAATTTGGGGCTTCTATTGATACAAACAAGCACCTATCAACTTATAAGATAGCAAATATAAGTTCAAGTGTCAATCTCTTAGGGACTAATGTGATTATTAGTACTTCATCATTTTCCTAATATCTAATCTAATAATTTTAATTAAAAAATAAATTCAAGGAAATTAAATCTAAACTAAAACTAATTAAACTAATATGCAAAATAACTGTTATGCAACATAAACAAATGCATAAATTTAGTATTCAATTATCAATAACCCTAAAATAATGAAGCACATATCAATCTCATCCTAATTTAATAGACTACGAGAATTTCTAAATTATATTTATATCTCTCTCGAGATTACTATTACATAACTTTAAGATAATTAATTGAAATCTCTTTTTAATTTAAAACCTTAGAATTGCACTAACAATCTATGAATTTTATTATTAAGTCACCTTAATACGGAAAGTCATGTCATGCTATCTCTTAAATTGCGTGCAACTTCTTTAATTATACTATGATCTTATTATATAAAGGGATTTATTGATTTTTATATAATATCTAATATTAAATTAATACTTCGGATATATTAACTCAAAATTATGCAAGAGCACGTAATTATATTACAAAAATTAGAAGTCATAGATTTATAAAAGAGAAAGAAATAATTACGTATAAAACTAAGGTTTATAATAATTGAATGCTAAAAGGAATTAATCTAAAACATTGAGAAAAATAAAAGGAAATAAAGAAGAAAAGAAAAGGAATGATGAGTCTCTAAAACTCTAGAATGTGGATGAATAAATACTGAAGTTTATAAAACCTTCGTGATCTATTTATCTGTCATGAAATCGTGAAATATATCTTGAAATATCTTTCATATATCTTTATAAACTAAATATTGAATTGTGCTCTTGAAATAAAGACATACAGCTAGAAACAAATGGAAAACACGACATGGAATATTTCTTTTGCTCAGCGTGGAATATTTCAAGGGATAAATGGATAGCTCATGCGCATCAATTGCAACTTACGCATGCAGACTTGAAGTAGAATGTCACGGCTTCGAACTTCGTGGACGAACGGCAGCTTGAAATCAATTTCCAATTGCAATTGCAATTCCAATTCCATGAGCTTCATGACGTCCTGGCCTTCAGTACTTTTCTAGTTTCCAATTACATGCAGTGCTTTGAAATTGCGATGATCCAAATTAATTGATGCACGTTTTTTATTTTCTTGAAGTCCTTGGCTTCCAAATCGCTTGTCGATTTTAATGGATAATGATAGGCTTCACATGAAATTACTGGACTGAACATGATGGGCTTAATTTCAAGCTTCAATTAAATCAAACACGCTTGCAACATGATCATATTAAATAATCATGTAACTTTCTTATTTTTATTTTATATTTCAACACATTTCTAAATATAATCAAGTCAATAGATCATGTAACTTTCTAATAATTTTTCAAATAAACATACATGATCTTCAATATGGTTTTGCTAATAGATCATATCAATTTTAAAAAACTCCTAACCCTTTCAATTTAACTTCAAATCAAGTGACATTCCGTTCCTTTTCTTCATTTTCTTCTCAATTATCCTATTAAAGCCTAAAATCAAAATCTTATCTAATTAAATATCAAATATCCATAAAATACCCACAAAAATATTAAAGCATTAGTAAAAATACATTAATAAATTGGAATAATGTGATCAACTATATCTAAACTTAAAAATCTTTTTGCATTTATGCTTATACTTTTGACTTGACATATTATATACCCATTACTTTTGTTTTTTCGATCTAACACTGTTAATACAGTCATCATGTTTAGCTAATGATATTATGAAGTGTAATTTATGTTTTTTTAAATTAATCTTTTAATTTGAAATGCCATCTAAGCATCCTGGGATGTAAAAATTGCCATATCATGTTCCATAAAATGAAAAACAACCTAACTAAATTAAAATGAACATTTAGGAAAATAAAACAAAATTAAAAATCGATCTGCAGGGTGTAAAAACACTAATATTGAAACCAGTTTCCAGATAAACCAATAACGGTTACTTGATGCTATGAAATAAAATCAAATAGAGTCTGCGGAAGAGTTTAACGCAATGTTAAAACCAATTTCCAGGGAAAGTTCAACGCAACATCACCCAAGAAAGAAACCAGATCGGGACTATTACTCGTTACCAGAAAAGAAGAAGAAGAAGATCGAAGAGGAGACCACTGGTAACTAACTAGAAACAAACTCTGTCATTGGAAATCAAAGTTCAACCATATCGCTTGCCGTCATCTCGAGCATGCCATTTGATTGTGGATTCATGAGGTCCCATCAGAAAACTAAACCTCGTTGGAGAAGAAGAAGATCGCCGAAGCAGATGATTTGCCAGAGCATCAAACGCCAACAACACACCCAAAACTCCGCTGCCGTTTCAGGCTCCACCACACCATTGTAATCAGTAGAAGCAGAGAAAATTGTCGCTACATCGCACTTTGTTGGAACAATAGACCAAAGATATAGGCAAGGTGTCGGCATTCTGTTTTGATGGAGAACGTCCATTGTTCCAATAAAGACCAAGGCCCATTTCACAAAATGTATGTATTGAATCGAAATAGCAATGAAATTGGAAACTTTACGTTGTATGGCTCAAATGAAGATAACAAACCGAATGGTTGGTGCTTGAGACCATGAATCCGACCAAATGTAAATGAAAGGCAGAGAAGACAGAGAAAGAAAAGAATTTTTTTTTTTTTTTTTAATGGAATTTGTTACGTTGTTCCTTTTCGTTTTGACTTCACAAGAGTAATTTTCTTTTCTTCCGGTTTGAGGTTAGAAATGGGTTTGGACATTATCTCAAACAATTTGATTTAAGGAATTTTTTGCAGATTAATTTTTAATTTGGCTCTTCTTCTATTTTCCCCTTTGTTTTGTTATTTTCCTAAATGTTTCATTTTAATTTAGATCAGATTTTTTTTTATTTTATTGAATGATGATACGACAGTTTTATATGATGTAGAATTCTTACTTAGTATTTTAAATAAACGATTAAATTAAAAAATCATGTAACTTACACATGTCATAATGTTATTGGCCAATCATAATGATTGTATTATCAGTGTTAGATGGAGACAAGGAAGGTAGTGACAATGATAACTAAAATCTTAATTGGGTATATAATACAAGGAGAAAATATAGGTGCAAAATTATAAAAAGTTGTAAAGTTTAGATATAAATCATGATATTATCCCTTGATAAATATGTATAATAAAGCACTTACTCTCCATTCAACTTGTCATTGCTGTTTGTTATAGGGCTTATAACATTACCATTTTGATTGGTCAGTAACTTAGAGCTTCCAAATGGTTTATCATCTATGTTGTAGATTTAAAGCATTCAAGTTGATGGTAGCTCATCATTTATTAACTGCATTAGAGTGTCGTATCTATAGTCGATCAATGGCTTAGGGCTTCCAAGTAGTTGATTATCTACTTACTAGACTTAGAGTAGTTCACCAATGGCCAATTAATGACTTAAGGGCTCATAAGTTGCTCATGGTCCTTTATAAGGACATATAGCCATCATGTCCATCACTCTTAAGAGGGTTTAAGACTTTTGTATTTCGTTGTCCTTTATTTTATGGACTTAGAGACTCGTAGATATCCACTTCCTATCATTCGTTAGACATAGGACTTAAAGATTAGTGTTTTATAATTTGCTCGTCACCCTTTAGTAGGGCTTAGAGACTTTTCAACCTTCTTTTTGTAAGGGAAGTTATGCAATCACTTATTAATTGGAATCTCTAGTCAGTGCATTTAGGATTATGCCAATGCTATTATGAATAATGCCATGGTAAAAGAGAGTGTAATATAAAATTTGAAGAACGTTAAACAAATAAATACTTCATTACAATAGAATAGAATTAAGGTTAGTTCACTAACTTCAACCACTTACAATACACACTAAAATAAACGTAAGCAATTCTATAGGTCGATAGACCTATATTGGCAGTTTCAACAGCATTATCATAAATAGAAAAACAATTTTAACAAAACAAACAAATAACTTTCACACATCCACACAACATAGAATTTAAGAGTAAATCCACATATCTTCATCCATAACTTCATCATTTGAAGTAAGGTTCAAGATTATCAACATTCCATGCTCAAGGAATGGGTTGTCCACCAAGCCTCTCCAATCTATAAGTATCTCTATTTCCTATCACCTCTTTTACCCTTATAGGGTCTACCTACGCAAGGGTTAACTTTCCCTAACATTCCCCTCACTCCCTGCACCTCCAACTTTCTATAGACCAAGTCTCAAGGTTAGAAATACTTATGCCTCATGTGCTTATCATAATACCTAACTAGTCATTGTTGATAGGTAGTGAGTTGTGCCTTAACCAATGCTCGCATTCATGAATATGTCAAAGTTTACTTAAAGGTTAATATCATTGTACTTAAGGTTATAAGCTTAAACTCTTGTACTCTTTACTTGGAGTTCGAATGGCAACACCAATTCAGATCTAAAGGCTAACTGATAAGGAATATGACCTATCAAGGTTCTTTGTGTAGTCCTATACTCCTATAAAACATTCAGTAACTCATCCATCCATTATTGCCAACTTGGTTCACCCTTTTCTTTAGACTTTACAAAATAACCTTATTTACACCCTCTATTTGTCCATTACTCTAAGTTTACACTGACCAATGTACAACACAATCTAATCTACCAAGCTTCACAAAACTCTTTGAAGTTGTCATTATCAAAATTGCAAGCTATTATCTATAATAATAGTAGTATAAGGTATCCCAAGCCTAGTCAAAATGTATTAACCATGAAGGCCTAGATGATCCGCTTCGATATACTAGCCTTTACTTAGTAGTCTTTAGAAATGGACCAAGGATATCTAACCCTCATTGGGCGAAGGGCCAATGGCCAATGAGTGGGATCAAAGACACACTTCATGCTTAATCGAAGCATTTCTCTGACAATGATCACAAGTTTTTCATTGTTGGCCACCAATATCCTAACTGTAGAGCTCTCACATACAAAGCTCTAACTTTGACATGATTACTACACACTTTGGCATATAGGTCAAAAAGGACTTGTTCTACTTCTAACGGTCATAGGCACCTCAAATAAGGCATACTCAATCCCCTTTTGTATAGTTTTTCATCAATGATCATAAAGTTGTCGACTCTGTACACAAGCCTCTAAGCCTCCTTATTATCTTGAGGTAAAACACCATCCTTTAAGTAGGTGAGAATAGGAGCCATCCAACAATATTCCACCCCCTTCTATTGTACCTATAAGCATCCCATTGGTTGTCCTTCCATGTTCTTTTTGGTTAACATTCAGTGAAGATCCTCTCCTCTTAGCTCGGCAAACTTGTAGAAGTTAATTTGTACAATTAGTCCGCTGCATAATTTTTTGCCTTGGGAATCTTTACCAATTACCATGCTTCAAAGTTTGATATGATCTCTTTAACTAACTATAAGTACTAGGTCATGTTCTTATCCTTTGCCACATCATCCCCTTTAACCTGATTAACAATTAATTGGAAATCAAAATAAACATCTAGATGCTTAGCTCTAACCTCTTTTGCTAGTTTCATCCTTACCAAAAGTGATTCATATTCTAACTCATTATTAGTGGCTGAGAACCCAAACTTTAGAGTGTAGGAAATTCATGTTCCCATTAGGCTCTTCAATATCAGGCCTACTCTGCTTCCCTCACATGTGGAAGATCCATCAACATATAGTGTGCAGGTTGGCTCTTCGCTTTGCGTAACAAGTGCTTTGCTCCTGATAAATTCACCTATGTAATCCACTAAAATTTGAGCTTTGTAGGCCTCTGTAGATTAGTATTAGTTCCCTAAAGCATTGAGTTCTAAAGCATACTTAATCATTTGCCTTAAGGCTTCTACTTTTGTAGAGCTTGCTTTAGGGGTTGATCAGTTAGACCACGACGTGGTGAGCCTCAAAGTAAGGTTAAAGATTCCTAGCTGCTACAATAATGGCTAAGACAAACTTTTATAACTTGGTATAATGTATTTCAAGACCTTGTAGGACATAACTAACATGGTAGGCTAGTTTGTATATTCATCCTTTTGCTTGTACAAGCATGGATGAAAGAGCTTGGTCGCTTACTAATTGATATAAATAAAGGGTCTCACCTTCTATTAGTTTTGACAAGATCGATGATTTGGTCAAAAATTCTTTCAAAGCCTTGAATGCCTGATCAAACTTTGTGATCCACCTATACTCAAATGGATTTCTCAATATACAAAAGAACTTCATATACCTTTCCACATTTTTCGAGGTTACAAGTCAATGTAGTGCTCTTGTCTCTAGTGTATAGGTGTCCATAAAGCTCAATAATGCATGTCTTGAGGTCGAATCGGCCATCCGATCAATATGAAGCAAAGGAAAGCAATCTTTTGGGCACACTTTTTTTATGTTGACAAAGTCAATGTACATCCTCTATTTTCCATTAGCATTCTTAACTAGTACACAATTAGCTAACCAATTGGGATATGGATCTTCCTTAATAAAGTTTACCTTCAACAATTTCTTAACTTCCTCTTCTACAATTGCTTGCCTCTCTAGGGGGGGTTAGTTTAGGGTTGTTTTCTGCTGTACGATCTTAACAAGCATATCAATGTTCAATTTATGAGTAATCACTTCCTTGAGGTATTCCAAGCATATTAGATGGAGACTAAGCAAAAATATCCCTATTAACTCGAAGGAAATGCACTATACTTTCGTAAAGATTGGCTGATATATTGGCTTCAACCTTTGTAGTGTGCTTTAGATTGTCACTTAACCAAATAGTTATTGTTTCTTCTGTTGACTCTCCTCTTATTTGCAAGTGATTACTTATGCACTACTCGATGTGATTAACTTAATCCCTTTTTAGGGCTTTCAAGTAAAGGACCTTAACTAGCTATTGGTCTCCTTAACATGTTCCTATTCTAGTTAGGGTTGGAAATTTCGCCATCTGGTGAGTTGTCAACACTACCATTTTAAAGGTATTGATAAAAGTTTGACCCATAATTCCATTATATAACAAAAGGCAATCTACTATGACAAAATCAATCTCCTTTCTCATGACTTTCTCATCATCCTTGATCTAAAGGGTTAAGGTAACTATGTCATGAACTTTCACTAGTCGGTTGTTAAATTCATATAGGTTGTATTTATATGGCTGCATCATGTGATTCTTAAGCTCTTTTTTAATGTATGGAATGTATTTAGGTGGTCATCTGAATCTTTTTTTCGGCCATAAGTGTCGAATTAGGATAATCGAACACTTAATGAGAGAACTTCATCCAATAATCTCTTGAATAAAGAGGCTCGATTTCCTACCCTACGTATCTACTTCTTTTTTAGAAGTTCCCTTTGCTGCCAACTTCCTAATATATTATTCCAGATCTTATAAACTCATATTCGCTATTGCTTTCTACAGTAGATGAGTAGCCAAATGCTCAATCTTCCCTTGTATACATGTTTGAGCATATCCTGCAACCTTAGCTTACGTTGGTGTTTACTAAAAGTCCTTCTCCATATTGGTCTCTTGTCTCGACTGCTGAGCAATCTCATCCTATAACAACTTTGTCATGTAACTGTCATACTGCATCATTACAAGCAACTAGGTCAGTTCCTCCTTCAACTACCTCTAATGAGGAGTAGAGGAGGAGGCTGCATTACATCCATTGAGTTTATACCTTAGTTCTCAATTATTTACTCAAACTTCCTCATGGTCTTTAGCAAATTTCATGTATAAAGCTTCCAATTACACTGTGTGAAACCTCATCGTTTTGGTCTTGCACCCATCTGGCTTGATCATGAACTTCCACTTAACACACTTCAAGTATGTACTGCTATGAAGATCTTTCTTCCTAAGTTTTGTGGGAGGCACTACTTCCCCTCAAAAGTATTATGATCAACAGTTCTTCTCTTAATCACCATAGGGTTTCAATAGAACAAACGATACCAAATTGTTAACAATAAAAGTTGGTGTTGCAAGATAATTGGACACTTGTCAAACATAATTCTACAGAAACAAGAGAAATCACACTAGAAAAGTGCTGCAACAACTCTAGCATAGTCACTTTAATGCCTAAATCCGATAATGGAATGAATGAAAAAAACGGAACAGCAAGTAGGGTAGGAATGTCCAGAAGAAGCTTACGGTTGCCAGCTGAGCTCTATTTATAATTACATATCCTTCTCTGCTGGATAACTATTGCCTTCAAAATGTACACGCATGCCCGAATTGAATTTTTGACAACTCCCCAATATTAAGGAATGTGGTGAAGTGATGGCTAGTGGGCACTTGCTCTTGTAAGAAGCCCAACGGCTTGTGCCTTTTGTTCAAATTTAAACTCTTCGTTGTCGATTAAGTCCTAGGCGCTATATGCATTTCCTCCAAGCTAACTGAAGATAATCCAACCTATTTAGGCCGAACTGTTCATCATACTCCAGGCATGCCCACCTCATCAGCTTTCCTGAGGTGACCAATTCTTTACGAGCAAGGCTCAAAGGGTTCAGAAGTACGGCACACAAGGCACTGAACGCTAATACGCAGATTGAGGAAACTTTGTCCTAGATCGGTTCAAATCTCATGTTATTCAGCTCAGATGATAAAGAAAAGTCCTCATCAACAACAATAATTTTAAAAAGGCATTATATTGTACTTCAAGAACTCAAACTAAGGGTTTGAACAATATATAAATTTAGCCATCCTCGGATGATAAATACAAATAACCATTAATGAAATAAATGAAGTTATCGATTCCAAGAGCATACATAAACTAACCATTCAGAATGATTGCCACGAAGCAGGATCCTTCCTAGTATTGAGAAAAGCATCCCGACAACCAAAAATCATGCACAATTTAACATCCTAAAACCATCCATTTACTGAACTGATGCGTGTCCCATGGGCCTGGACTAGTAGCCGATGATTCAACTCCAGAAGAGACTTGAAAATTACATACTAGCAATTTAGCTTTTACCTTCCATACACCAAGCATAAACGGCTCAAAAAGTAGGATAAGCAATCTTAAAAAAAAATCATGTACGAAAAAAATTAGCTCATGGTTTGCCTGGAACCAAGAGAACGTTGTAGAAAATAAATAACAAAGGCTGGATCTCTCTAATGATACAGACGATATCGCCAATGGACATGGTAAACTATCAGTTAAAGTTTGACAATTCACCAAGAGAAAAATCTCCACTAGTTAATCGAAAAGGCTAATATGGACGATACCTACGCCCTAGGCTACCATCACTACCATGCTTTCCTCTGCCTGAACTGCCACCACCCCTGCCACTTCCACCACTTCCTCCAGGACCCCCACCACTCTTGTTTGTGTTTCTTTGATGTGGAGGTGGCGTATGGGGTTGTACCCCTGGTTGTTGCCTGACAGGGAAAAAAAAATCTGTATAAATTCCCAGTACAGCACTAAGTCAAGGAAATTCATCCTATTGATTCGCTACTCAAATCCTTTGCATCTATGGAAACTGAAATCTGCAAATGCTCAATTGCACAATGCACTTATATTTGACAATTTATATAAGTAGGTTAAATTCATAAAAATTCCAATACAGAGATGCATGAGTTTCCCATAGTTCTTGGCCAAGGACCAGGATAAAGTTAGCTTGTCAAGCAAAACCAATCTAACAGAAACATTTTCAGGGTACCCACTATTTCCTGGAAGTAAATAAGACCACACACAAGATCCCAGCCATTTGGGTCAAAAGCAGACAAAATGGCAAATCATAATTTTAAGCAAATTGCTTTATCAAGATCTGCATTTTCTTTTTTCACCTAACAGATTCTAGTAGTGAGCCAATCACCAGTTTAAGAGGAATAATAAAACTTACAATACATATCCAATCCTTCCATCAGGCAGAAGCATTGGCATCATAGCCATGCCAGCAGGAGTTGGTCCCCTTCCATATATCATGGGCTGAAAGAGGTATTGATTTGCATCAGGTAAATTTCAATCGTTCAGATCAGAAAATGGGGATAACACAGAAATAAATCATGGAATTAACATTTTCTTTAGCATTATAAACCCAGGCTGCACACTCAACAACATTATAACCATATAGTTCAAAATATTTGATTTTAAAATTATACAGGAGAAAAATTTTTAAAACCTTTACACTTCACTGCAATAGACCAAAGAAAGTTAACGAATGTATAAATACAAAGCCCTATTCAGCAATTGCCAGATCATGGAGATGAGGACAAATAATGGATAGTATCTTCACTGGCTGCCTTTAGCAGGAGAAAATACAGCATAAATGATACAGTCTTAGCAAACTGGCATACAAATCCACAGAATTGACTTAGTAGACCAACAATGGAGAAGCAGTAATAAGATCATTTTATCAGACTAACAATAAATATAATTTTGATCAGGATTGTTCAGTAGACAACCTACATACTTCAACTCCCAAATGATGAAGAAATGGACAAAAAATGTACTTGTGGTCTCACCTGTGCAAAGGCACAGAATTGACTTAGCAGACCAACAATGGAAAAGCAGTAATAAGATCATTTTATCAGACTAACAATAAATATAATTTTGATCAGGATTGTTCAGTAGACCACCTACATACTTCAACTCCCAAATGATGAAGAAATGGACAAAAAATGTACTTGTGGTCTCACCTGTGCAAAGGTTGCAGTCCCAAAACCTGCCCCTAAAGCACCATAAGGACTTCCAGGCAGACCATAGCCAACACGAAGTGGGTAACTGGGGAGAAGGCCTGGATTCTGTGTATTAGTTGAACCACCTGCAGATTTCTGATCTGCCTGAGGTTTAGCAAGAGAGCACTCCAAAACTTGCCCTGAAATTCAGTGGCAAGTCCATCAAACAATAGTGACTTCGGCAATAAGCAGAAAAGAACCAAACTGTAAGCCTAGCCAAGCAAAAATCACCATCTAGTTCATATTTTTCAGTATTCTTCAAGGCTTTCATAGCACTCGATCTCTCTGCAAAGTGCACAAAACCAATGCGATTTTTCTCCTGCCCAACCTTTGCTGGAGGTAAAACCACTTTTGTTATCCTTCCATGATGCTCAAACAGCTTTTTAAGCTGATCTTGGTTAACATCTTTTGGCAAGTTCTTCACATATACAGCTTTCACCTGCAGTATATTGACAATTGTTTGACAAACCAGATTCAAGGTGCAGCAAGCTAGAAACTCTTATCTGAGGGAAATGGAAAAGAAAGTAAAAGATAAAGTCTTCCAAAATTTTTGGAAAAAAATAAAGTCTAGCCATTTTTTATGAGAATCAGCATATTTAGTTTACTAGAGATCTCTACTTGTATGGAAGCAAGAGATCCCAGATAGCTGAAGATTGTGAGTTGCATTTGAATATAATAATTAAAACAAAGCCAGCCACATCTTAAGAACATAAAAAATTTCCTTAAAAGCCACAAGTTCTTGCTTGTGAATAAAAAAGCTGTGACATCAGAATTTTTTTTTTTTTTGGTGAATATGTCATCAGAATTAGTTTCAAAAGGAGAAAAATGGGTGAGCAATTGCAGAAGGTTAGAAAAAGCTCCTGCTTGCACATCTATGGTGCTGAGAGTTCCAGAATCTCTCACGCCACAAATCCTATCAGTCCAATCATTCAGTAAAGAATTGATTCTTCGGAAAATCCAGCTATAAAAGAAACCCATCTATGCAATTACTTATCACAGGGGTTGACATAATACTAGGTATTGAACTAGTTACATTTACAGCCCCTTTGAATAAAAGAGATAATTTGCTCTCATTTTGTCACGGCACTACAAAACAGTCAGAATCATCCTTCCTACGATAAGCAAAGAAAAATGCTTGATTGACATTATCTGTTTTTAATGCTGTTAAACTGTAAAAATTGAGTTAGAACCTGTGAAGATGCATTAGATTCTGAATTCTTAGGGTCTGCCCAGCTGACTGTAGGAGCATTATTTTCCAGCTTGAACATAGGATTCATCATCTTCTGCCTTGAATATTCAGCACATCTATGGTTGTAATATTCAATAAAAGCAAAGCCACGGTTATTACTTGGAATTTTCATATCCTGTCAAAGAGAAAAAATAACCTAGTAAGGTGGTGCACAAATGCTAAAAGTTTCTGGTGGACTGAGAGGCTGACAATCAAACCCAAGAATAGGGTGACACAGTATACAGTATTTTCCAATTACTTAGACTAACCTTCACCAATTCCACACCAGTAACACCTGGCCCAGCCTGTGACACTGCTCTCATGAGATCTTCATCTCCCCAGGTTTTTGGAACATTCCCTATGAACAGTTTATGCTTTGCTTGAGATGTTGAACATTTAATTTTTTTACCCTAAAAGGCAGGGAAAAGTTCAAATGAAATTAGCCATATCAGCATCACTATGATCGGGTAAAAAGAACAATGGAACAAATATCAAAAACATGACAAAAAATATCTCAGATTGAGATTTCCATTTGACTTAAGAGAGTATTTCCAATGTTCCTCAAGCCAATTTGTGTTATCACAACCTGCAATGATAACCTGACTGGAGTACCTTAAAATCTGAATTATTCAGCTCTTTAATAGCTTTTGAAGCTAAGTCCACATTTCTGAAAGTCACAAAAGCGAAGCCCTTGTTTTCGGTTGAATCTTTGGCCTTCATAATTCTAACCTACAATCATTATGCTTCTTGTCACACATTGCTGTATTAACTTAGGAAGAAGCTTGTAATCATGGAAGAAGAGAATCTTACCTCTGTAACTTCACCGACAGACTCACAAAAAGATTTAAGATCTTCCTCTGTAGCATCATGAGGGATCCCACCTATGTATACTTCTGAACCATGAGGAGGAAGAGCGAGAAGCTCTGCATGTTTTCTCTTCTCGTCTTCATCATCCATGCCATCATCCGCTTGCAGTGCATCAGCTCCATCGGCATTATTATCATTACCCTCATCCTCTTCTTCCTCCTCCTCCTCCACCTCCTCTTCTTCCTCTTCTTCAATCTCCTCCACTTCCTCTTCTTCTTCTACTTCTTCATACTCAACCTCTTCCTCAGCCTCCTCTGGATCATTGTCCTCATCAAGATCAACCTTCTCATCAGACTCAACCGGCTTTTCAGGTTCACCCTTTGCCCTTGGCATTTTATGTGTCTAACTAAATAAGGTTGCACGGCAACTGTGAAGTAGGCACTGAGGCCAGAAGAATTCATGGGAAGAAGAATACACATTGCAAAGAGGAAACTCAATAAACGGTCAAAAGGTCTAGAAGAGCATGAATGTTAATTGAGTTTGTGTCATGAGAAATGAATCATGGGAGCGTCAAATGAAAGAGTTCAAAAGAGAGCATGATAATTCTATCTGGGTTATGAACAGAGCCAGACAAAGTAATTTCGAATAACTATTATGAGGACTGTGAAGTTTGGTGCAAAAATCAAGAACTGAATCTTCAAATGAGTACGCGAATGCTGTACGAAGAGATATTGGCAAGTTTAGATGTCTATCATCTTTATATAAAGGGGCATACATGGACCCCAATAAAAAAGCAAGAATTAAAGAAGCAGCAAGCAAAGAACGGAGAAACTCAACAAGGAGATAATCATTTTTCTTTTAGATGATAAAAGATTATTCAGCATTGTTATTCAAATGGAGTGCCCAAGATTAATTTAGAGTAATTTAGGGGAATCAATCCACAAATATTGTCGATTCTCACACACATAATACCAGTTGCAAACTATTATGTACCAGGAGCACCATCCTGCATAAATTGACACATAAGGACTGAGATAGGAATGATATCATAAGTTAAGCATTTTTATAGTGCAAAAATTACAGCTTCTCAAAATAACTTTCTTCCCATCTGAACGAGAAGGGCTTCTTGTATGATACAACAGAGTAAGAACACTACGATTTTCTAAAACATAAATAAAGGCACACTTTCTTGTTAATGGAAGTCCCAAAGAGGACCTGTGGATTAAATCAAGAAGGTTATAACGTAAATAAGTTTCTTACCCTGACAAATTGACATCCCTTTTAAAGATATAGTCCCCAGGATCTTAGATGTAAGAAGGGTCAAGAATTAAATCATTTGCTTGACTTTGTATAGTACCAGAGGCACCTACACTAGAGATTCTCACATTATTAAGGCATAAGAACCTCAAATGTCTTCCTTCATCAACCCTAAAGAGAAGCAAATCACTCAAAAAGCCAAAACCAATAAAATATATCTTCAAGCAACTAAGAATAAACTACAGATTTCCACTTCTTTAGCCTGCAGAATGTGTCTTACTGTCCAACCGTATAAGAAGCTCATAGGTCCCAGGGAGAATGCAAAGTTAATACTGGATAAACACTTTTTACTGTTATGTAAATATATCCATAACTTGCCTTGTAGTTTATTACTCTAAACATCCACCTCCATTAGCCCATCAACCATGAATATCCAAAAAAATAAATAAATCACTCACAGGCAGCCCCAAAACCCATCTGCATTAAAACCTACAAATTTCCAATATTGATATTTCATTCTTTCAAAGTACAGGACAGGTCAAATCTGGTTAGGTTTTGGGTTCCTCTACCCAAGACCCACCTGCCAAGGATCATGAGGAACCCAAGACCTGACCCGATCTGACCCCTCCTGTACTTTAAAAGAATGATTTCTCCAATACGAGTGTATACACATCTGAAACAATTACATAATATTCTCATATTTCCTGATATGCCTACATTCTTCCTTTATGTAATTAAGCTCTCATTGTCCTTAATAATAGATCAATTCATATACAATATTTGAAAGACCCAAAGTGCAACCAGCCAACCGCCCTATAAAAAATGCTTATTTCTTAATTCACACTCCAGTGATTAATCAATCCAACCATCAGACAACTATAGAAGCTTCTTGAATAAATGTGGCAATCAAAATAACAGCCCTCTTCCTATTGCAAATTGTATGATAATGTCCTTTTCTTCTTTCAATTCCTTTTGATCTCTTAGATGTAATAGCTCACAGCAACATCTAATAGGAACGGCACAACAATAACAGGAATTCTCTTAATAATTTGTGCCAGACGTGTGCTCAATTATGTGTCTTATTGTATCTCTTTTACCAGATAACACATGGCTATTTAGGTTCAAAGGAAGATGCTATTGCACTTGAAGCAGCATGTCTGCCAAATTCACCATTGCAATTTCTCAAATAAAAGATGAAAACTAATATAGAAAGAAAGCCAGTTATAATAATATCCATATCTCAAACTTTCTGCATGGAAAGCTTATAAATTCTCTAGCTGAAGCATTTTGGAAAGATTAACCACCTCGAAATGTAAAGACATGTAAAAACCATTGACAAGCAGATTAAAGTCAGGATAATGGAAAGATATATAACATTTGCTGTTAAATACAGGCAATGCACAATTCAATAGCACTTCCAGTTCTGTTTGATTAGGAAATCAAATGTAGCATCATATTAACCAAAATATCTCCAAACAAGATCTGGAAGGTGAAAGTCTTATCTTTACATAGTCACTTTAACTAAGAAAGTTGGGCAATGGAACATTTGAATTGATGATTCCAAACTGAATAGAAATTGAACAGATGTTTTATAGAGTCTAGAGATCCTAGGAAATGGACCTCTATCAAACTATACTGAACTCCTTTATCAAATTTTCTGCTTTGCATGACCAAAATATCAAATAAATGAAACAGATACGAAGAAGCAAGCAAAAATAATGAAAAAAATAAAGGAAAATCATCTATTTGATCAAGATATTAAAACCCAAGGAATAATCCAAAAGATTCAATAGAAACGCATGTGACTAAAAACTGCCATCAAAGCATAGTTCCATGTCAATGGTTGTTAAATAAACATAACAGTACCAAGACCCAATTTGGTTCATTAAATAAGCTCAAATATAAAACTTTACAAAGATTTAGATCTCTCTCTTTTTTTTTCCCGGAGATAAGTAAAGATGATTCAGATCAAAAGATTCCCTGTTCAACAGAGACAATCATATAAAAATTATCCGTATTCAACTGAACAATGGAATCACATCTCATAATACAGACACTAAACACACAACATAGATCATGATGAGATAACTTATTCCATTTTATTACCCAAAACCCCTTCACACCACCAAACCACACACCGCAGGTCTTTGTTTTTTACCCAACACCCCCTCTCCCCACCCACAACAACCACCACCAATCTTTTTAACATTCTAGTCTGCAGCTTCTCTTAGCTCATTATACAAAACAAAGACTAAGAGCCCTTTAATCTTTATTGATTGTCAAATGTGTTAAACTTTACCTACTTTTCCGCTGCCTCGGTGAGAAAAGATGCAAATTTGGTAAATGAAAAATCTAAAAAGAAAAGAAAAGCAATCAAAGGTCAAATTTCCATTAGTGTAGCTTTTATAACAGGGTATTTTAACCAAATTGGGGAAGCATCAAAGCTATAAGCTCAAATTCTGAAATTTTACATTCATAAACCCGTTTTCACAAAGAAGATATAAGAGAAAATGCCAGTATGTACCTATCGGCAGCGGTTCAAGTCAGGAAGGAAACATGAAGATTGAAACTGATGAATTGTGAATCGAAACTTGAAAGTACAGAAATCTTACCCTGCTCTAGTCGTGGTGTGGCTGCGCGAGTTGGCGCTGGCGTGGTGTCTGGTCGTGTCGTCACCGAGGTGAGAATCGGAGTGAGCAGGGTAGAGAAAGATGAGATGAGTGAGAGATAAAGCAAGCACACAAGAGAGAGAGAGAGAGTCGAATAAGTGTGAGAGAGTGTGAAAGAGAGAAGAATTAAGGGAGAGAGAAATAACCTAGAATGCAGGAATTAGGGTTTGAAGAGAGATGGAAGGAGGATGAGACGAAATGGAATGGGGCTAGGGCTACAAAAATCGCAAAGGAAAATTTGAAAATGAAATGTACGGATAATAAACTAGTATAGGGCTGGAGTACGTGGAAGATTAATTATGTCATTATATAATGCATTTGTACAAATTTAAAAATATAGAATGTATGAAATTTTAATTAATATTATTCATAATATTTAATAATTAATTATGTAAAATAGTAAAAATAAAACTATTAAAAAGACGTTCATATGTAGTTTATAAATTTATATTATCTACATAATAAGGAGAGAGGAAAAGGAAATTGAAAAAATAAAATACTATGCTTTAAAAAGATGTGAACATATATATACAAAGTATGAGATAAAGCGGAGAGAATGTAGCCAAAAATAGGAAAGAAAAGTTGAGAAATGCTATTTAAAGAGAGAGAAAAAAATATAATTGTTTTGTAGTAGAAGTGGAAGAATGGATTGAAAAAAAAAAAGTGGAAAAGATAGAGAGAAAGAATTTGAATAAAAAAGTAGTGGGTAGATTAAAAAAAAAGGTAGAAAAAGAAAAACTTGATAAATTTACCTATGGTATAAGATATTTATAATTTTAAAAGGTTATTTCAATATTAATATTTTTGTTGAATAATATTATATTAAAATTAAATAGGTAATTTTTGAAAGTAACAATTACACAAAGCCTTTAGGCCTTTAATAATATAGATTATTAATTTATTATTTTATAGGGTATCCATTAGTTTTTTTTTTTTAATTTTAATACTCAATTCAAAATCCTATAATATTTATATTATGTTCATCACCCAATAAAAACCTATAAAATTAAACCTTTTAGAGTTTTCATCAATTGGGCAATGTAGTAAAAAATTAGGTGTTAAGTCTTTACTACTAAAAAAGCAATTTCTTAAAATCGCTCTTTCTAAAAACCACCTCTCTTTTAAAAAAAATTATTTTCTCTTTTATATAACATTCTCCTCCCTAAAAGCTTCTAGTTACCAACCTTACTTTTGAGTAAGAGGAAGAGTTAAAGTTAAACCTCTAAAGTCAAGTTAGTGAAAAGATCTTAAAAAAAAAATTTGTTGGCTTTTCTTTTCTTTTGTAGAGCCTTATATATTCAATAGCACAAACAATTACAAAATCTATACGAGAAAATGAAAATCTCCTTAAAGTTCTAATAAATGGTTGTGAATATTAATTTATCATGAAGAGTCGTTCCTTAATGTATTGTTATAGCCTTAGTTTTTTCACAAATAAACTTCTTATCCTTGAGAGATGACACATAGGCATGTCCCTTAATAAAGTATGGTAAAAAAAGATGCATATTTAGGTAAAGTTATAGAGTATTCTTATAAAATTTTTATACAATGGTAAAGTAAGTTATGCTCTTAATGCCTATAGCAAACTTCTCTAAGTAGATATTGTAATACAACACATGAGAGGGTTAAGTTTGCACATATATCCATCGAGATGGAACCTAATGGTAAATTCCTAAACAAATTTGATTTGGAATGTGCTGATGAGACAGTAACCAAAGTGGATGTTGAATACTTCATTCATCCTCCAAGGTATACATTATATAAGATCTTTTGATATAGTAACATTAATCATCCTTATTCTTATCATTACAAGCCATTAGAGGTAGTTGCGACTTAGTTAAATGATAGAGTTGAAACTTATGTTGATAAAAGTAACAATTTGAATCCTTTTTGTTGTCATAAAAAGGAAGACCAAAATATGGAACCTGTCGCAAAGAGTATACTAAGTTTTATGCTCTAAACTTATAGCCCAAATTACCCCGAAAAGGGGAATGACATGCAATCCACAAGAGGTAATCATCTTAGAGTTTGCTCCTTATTGTGAAGAAACTTCATCATCCTTAGAAACTCATCAATAAGGTAACATAGAAGAGAAGTCCAAGATACTTAGAGACTTCTCAAATAGCTTTATATAAAAGCCTAGTGTTTCATTCCCCTTCCTTTGTTGATGATTCCTTACAAGGGGATAATGTTATGGTAAGTATTAATAGCACTCAAAGGAAAGACATTTCTTTAGAAGAAGTCTCCTTTGTTTCTGCAAAAACTATTGATTAGGAGGAGCTACGGAGTGTTATTAGAAGAAGAAAAGGAAATCCAAGTCTTAATACTCGATTCTCACTTGGCTTAAGTCTCATCATATGAGAAAGCTTATTAAGAAACATGCGAGCAAATAGCGAGTTTGTGTTCCTTATCACGACCTGCTAAGCGAGCTACTCAACATCTTACTCGAATGGATCAGCTCGACCACCGGGCTTAGCATATGGTGATCATCTAGCACAAGCAAGCTCATCCTCTATACCACGACTTATTTGAGAAGCCACAAAACACCTAACCTGAGCAGATGGCCTTGACCACCGAGCTTACGTGCCTTTGCCACTTGGTGTCAACTTGGGTCTCAGCTCATTCTCAACCAAGCCTCTGTCAACCCCTCCCTCGATGTCCTAACTCGATCTTTATCTCTAGTACATGCTCTATGTCACAGTCCATTAATGGTCGTTTGATATTTGTAATAGGACCAATATACTCAACAATACTCTTATAGATGTTAGAGCTTTAGGCTACAAATTTGGTTATTAGGCCGATCATGGCTAATTGCATTTAGAGCTACCCACTCTCCACTATGACGTATGTTACCTACTGGTGACCAGTACAAGCAAACGCCAAGCTACCACATGTCTAGGTAATCCCCCATAAAAGGAAGTCGGCGCCACAAAGTAAGAGGGGCTTGACTCACTTCTCTCTTATTCCTCTATACAAAAAAGACCTTCCTTACTTCCTTAGCTCAATCACATTCACACATGAGATGAGCATTACCTCTCGGGTTCTTTGTGCCCACCCCGTCCTTTCCTTAGTCATTCTTACTAACTTGAGCATCCAAAGACCCCCATGACTACACCCACAAGGGGCTTTTCTTAAGGATCATGGTGTAGGAGGTAACCCAAATCCATTCCTTCAAAGCTTCACACAAGCGCATTTATATCCAGTTGGTTCAACTATAATCAACATATTAGCGCCCACTGTTCTAGGCCACAGCACATATGATGACTAAAAGCAAAAAACACCAATCCATATGCTTCACAGATAGAGGATACTAATATATCCCAACAAGGTAGATATGACCAATACCTTTCACTACGATGTACACCAACACCCTCGCCACCTGAAACTGAGAGCACTGAAGTCCAACAGCTTAGGCTACTTGTCCAACAATGCTTGAAGAGAATAGAAAATATCAACAATCCATCACAACTCTACATAAAGATGTCACAGTACTAAAAATTGCATCCTAAAAACCATTAGCTGTTTTCGAGAACTAAGCAAAAACAACAAAAGGCATATTATATACTTAGTGCATCTATATGACTAAATTCAGCATGATCAATAATTTCATGAACTTCTACATAAACAGCTGAATCGCAATCACGCTAAAATGCAAATGCAAGCCAAATGCACAGCGATAAGTAGATAAATCGACAAGCTATCACCAAAGCAATCGCTAAAGGATTAGACATGAACATGGAAGAACTCAATAAGCATATCCGTTGTACCTCCAACATGTGTAACTAAAAGAAAGTTGAATCATTCGTACGAGCATTATGCTCCATACAGATAAAAAGCTTATTCATTCCATACATCCTTGAAGAAACGCTGTCTGCAGGTGTAAAGCTACCACACTTGAACACTTATGATGGCACCACTAACCTAAACAATCACTTAGTCCACTTCCAAACAATGATGAGCCTCCACAACTGTTCAGATGCCATCATGTATAAAGCCTTCCCTAATATACTAGCAAAGGTTGCATTATTCTAATTTAATACCCTCCCAAACGCCTCCATCACTTTATTCAATGACCTAGGAGGCAAATTCCAACAATACTTCCTCAGCTTTCGAGTCCCCAAAAGAGACTCTTTGATACTCTATAAAGTCAGACAACATCCCAATAAAACCCTATGAGCATACCTTGAGCACTTTAAATAAATAAAGCTACAAGTATCTAAGCTTGACACCGAAATGGCCTTACAAGCGCTTCTTACAAGCATTAACCCTAACAGAAGGCTATTCAACACAGTCTCATTAGACAAACCTAAATCCTTAAACAACTTCATGCAAGTGGTTGAAAAATGTATAGCTCAAGAGGATGTTATTAGAGCTCGATTGGCGCTTCTTACAAGCATTGACCATAATAGAAGGCTATTCAATGAAGTCTCATTGGACAAACTTAAATCCTTCAATAGCTTCATGCAAGTGGCTAAAAAATATGTAGCTCAAGAGGATGTTATTAGAGCTCGATTTGAAGTAGATAACTACGCGCATGTGTCAATAAAGGACCACTTGGAGCCCCACAACCCCAAATCATAGCCTACGACAAGTGACAAATGAGATTGACAAAGATATTACACCTCATACAGACCCCTCAGCCAACCATTCGGTGAAATTATGTACGTGGTCTAAGAATAGCTCCCATGACCACCTAATGTTTATGAAAACTTAGAAGTGACCAACTTAGGGAAATATTGTGACTACCATAGAATACATGGACATAATACTGACAAGTGCTACCATCTTAAGAATGTAGTTAAATGCCTTATCCGCAAAGGCCGCATCAACTACCTTGTCACAGATGAGAAGAGTCAGATCCAACGAATGACCCTATGCCTCCAACTAAAACAGTAATAGCAACATCACAATGAACAAACCAACACCACTGTAGATGAAAGAATCATTGGGGATAGTAGGGCCAAATCAATACCATATTCATAGAACCTAGCCTCCTTTCAGATACCACAACCATAGTGGCCTGACACGAGGTATACCTTATGAGAACTAAGAGGCCAAAGACCAAAACAATAGTCACTTTCACTAAGGCAGACAAATAAGGAATCGACTTACCCTATAATGATGCCCTAATCATAAAAACTAGAATTGGATACTTCGATGTCCCAAAAACGTTTGTTGATAGAAGAAGTTCTGTAGACATCCCTTTTTACAGTTCTTACAAGCAAATGAAGAAACAACTTAAAGAACCCTTACAACCATACAAACATGGCCTGACAAGGTTTGGAGGAGGCAAACCAATGCCAACAAAAAGAATCGTTACCTTACTTATTTAACTGGGAGACATTAAGTATGTCACCATGCAACTAATAGACTTCATCGTCATCAACCTTTGGTTACCCAACAACGCCATCCTCGAGTGACTAAGCATTTCAAAATTTGACATGATTATCAGTAAAAAATGCCCAAAGCAATGTTCATGACACCTATTGGTGTAGGTAAGGCAAGAGGTGACTAGACATTATCCAGGTTACTTTACCTTAAAGCCCAATCCAAAATTAACATCATGAACATCGAATCAACCATACCTTTGATCTTAGTAATATGAGGAGCGATGGGAATCAAGCTACTGAATCCTTGACCCACAGTTGAGCCCAAGGACTAGAGGGGTTGGTATAACAAATGCTTTTGTTCTAACCAACTCCTACTAAGGCCGAGTACTTCCTTACTAAGTCACCCTCCATGTCGTGTCATATGACCACCCATTTTTCTACAGTATGTCGAGTTGATGATTACTCTCTAACGCCGAACCGTCCAATTACTTGGCTACTTCCTTACCGATAAACCAATAAAGGGAGTCCGGATTGACTAAGTCATCCCTGCTCGAACAAGCCTATCCGTCCATACTTTTTATCCATATCTTCTAACGACTTTGCCAATGTAGCATCACCACGTATACAGTATCATGTACAGAATCCGTTACACTAATGATTGTTTTTCTTATATATTCATTTTTACCCTTTTGTATCTTATACATTACTTCCTTAAGAAATACCCTTTTTGTATTTTCCTTTTTAGGTAGGTTGCCCTAACTTATGAGTATACATACCCTTGTACTTGTAACTGTGAGAAGATTAGATCATTTTAAATATACACTCTTTTGAGTACTTTTCTTCCTTGCGTAAATATTGTTTGTTTACTTCCGGCATCACTCTTATCCTTTCCCTTAAGCAAGGTTAGGTGACAAGTAACCTCACTAAACCAATTCGTACATCATATTGAATTGAGCTGTGAGTCCTCAGAAGTTTCATTAGTGTGTCATATCCTTTGGAGTTGTTTGTAGATTTTGCTTACTATTTCATTCTTCATTTTTACCTTTCACACTTTTCCCCATTAATCTTTTTTAAGCTTTCCGCAAGTTTGGACGCATCCAGCGACCAGCCTTGTCTGTTATTGGTCACGATTCACAATAGGGAGAGCCTACAGAAAAGGTTGAGGAAATTGACCTATCTAATGCCTCAAGAATGATAACCAAAATAGGGGCAGAATTACCAGCGACAAAGCTAAAATCATAGACTTCTTGATGCTCTCTAAAGTTAAACACACAAAAAAACATCATAATGAAAGAGAACCCAAAGAAAATAAAAGAAGACTAACAAAGTCTAAGGAACTACCAATTAGATATGACATATCAATCGATCTTACTTAGCCTATAATTTGCTAAATATAACTCACTAGTTCGAACTACAAGGTTACTTGCTACTACTCCTTGCTAAAGGGAATAGATAAGAGTTAAGAGGATAATGAGAACACTAAAGTTGCTTATAAAGGAAACTTGTAAATTTTGATAGTGAGAGTTCATTTTGCATACAACAAATGGGTGGGGGGGTTTATACTAGCCTTACTAGGGTTGCAATACATAAGGAAAGACAAAAGGGGTAATTTATAAATAGAATACGTGAAATATACTAAAAAAAGGTAAAAGAGATGAAGAATATTTAGTATAGAAAAAGTAAAGAATCATTTTGGAATGCTGTACTAGAAGACACATATCGCGTAGTGGTCGGTGTATAGAGTATGGTATAACACGGACATTGGAATGCTGTACCAGAAGACACATATCGCGTAGTGGTCGGTGTATAGAGTATGGTATAACACGGACAAAGGTGAAGCAATAAATCTGTAACTAGAGCTAGCTTAATTTGTTCAAGTCGAAGCTTGAACACTCAAGTATGTCCAAACCCCTTTAGATCTAGTATCTTGTAGCTTGGCTTGATTTAGGTCAAATGTTGGTTAGCTCGAACAGATGCTTGAGGCTGGTCTGTTTTAATGTTGTTTGGGTTATGGTATAGCTACTCAACAGGTTAGCACGTCTACTTAGTAGCTTCAGAAACTATGTTAACGCAAGTGAGAGCTCGATACTCAGGTCGATAGTTGAGTGAAACAGAGAGGTCAAAATGGGAATCCTTGTTTTGGATGGGGCTTCGAGCTAATATCCTCCATGTGAATCCTTAGATTCCTTTAGCTTGGTTGTATGTAATTAATCCAAAGGATTGATTTCTATCACTTCCTCAAGTAAAACGTAGATGTCTTCGCATCTACCCTAGATGAAGTGCCACGCATTATCAACATACCGGAGGTTACCCATCACTTGAATGTTAATCCTGCTGTTTGACCTGTTAAACAAAAGAAACGGTGCTTTGCCCTAAAGCATAGGTAGCAATTCAAGAAAAAGTGCAAAAGCTACTTCAAATAGGCTTTATCAAGCACGAAAAGTACTACACCTAGCTTGTTAACATAGTATTCATATAGAAAGCAAATGGAAAATGGTGAATGTACTTTAACTACATCAATCTTAATAAGGCATGCCTCAAGGATTGTTTCCTTTGACTGCATATAGAGTAGCTCGTCAACTCAACATTCAACCACGTGCTTCTCAATTTCATAGGCACCTACTCAAGGTACAACCATATTCAAATGGCTCCTAAGGATGAAGTCTACATATCCTTTGTCATAAAATTCGGGACCTATTGTTACAAGGTAATGCCCTTTGGTCTTAAGAACGCTAGAGCCACTTACCAAAGGTTGGTCACCCATATCTTCAAGTTATAAATGGATAAGAACATTAAAGTCTATGTTGATGACATGATTGCTAAGAGCAAAACTAGGAAAGGCCACATTGATGACCTCCACGAGATGTTCCAAACTCTACACCAATTCCAAATGAAACTCAATCCCTTAAAATGCATTTTTGAGGTTGCATAAGGGAAATTCCTTAGTTTTATGGTGAAAAAGTGATGAATTACCGACCATCGGTCTCATTACTCATGCACGGCTCCAAGGCCTCCAATCTCTCACCTGAAGAATTCTCTCTCAACAACCCGCTAATGATGAGAAACTATACACCAAAAAAAGGTGGTTAAACTCCTTGAGCGCCCTGCATTGTCATATGTTGATCAATACTCTCAATTGTGATGATGTCGACCATTCCCTTACCAAGGACCTTATGCCGTGTAATCTAACCATTTGCTGCCGAGAGCTTCTTATCAAGTGATAAGAAACTCACTTACCTACCGAGTAGTTTTTCTCTCGGCCTATTACCATTTCTCTCGTCATCCTCTTCTTGTCTCAGCCCCTTTATTACCGGAACATCTTGAGCTCCCTCACTTGCTATGTTTAAAGAATCTTCATACGGGACTAATGTTGCATTACCACCTGTCTACCTCATCTGACATTATACTACTTTTCCATTTTTATCTTTTGTCCTTTTTACCCTTTTTTGTATGTATTAGGAATTCTCTTTTTGTATATACTTTCTTATAATTTCTTTTTTTGTAATGTTGCCTTGTGGACTTGTTATAAATAGTTTCTTTCCCTAGTAAGCCAAAGAGAACTTATCATTAAGATCGAATATTCTGTTCTTATGAGACATTCTTCTCCAAGTCCATCTTTCATACACTCTTATCCAATTTTGCAAAGTAGCTCAGGATTAATGGCAGGTGGACCTTGACATCAACTTGTGTGTCATATCAAGTGAGATGTCAAGTCGTTTTGTATTCATTAGTAAGTCACATCCTCCGAACAACTTCACGTTAGCTATTCTTGTTCACCTATGGACCATTTCCCTCTAATTTCTTTGATATTTTGGAGGACCCATTTTAGTTCAAATTTGCTACAGTAAGTCATAGTAATAACTAAGCTCCTAGGCATACCAAAAAAGTGAAGCATATTAGCCAACCCAAACAAGATTAATGTAACTTGGGATATGAAAGCACCAACAAAAATCAAGAAGGTACAATGACTAACAAGAAGGATTGTTACCTTAAATTGGTTTGTATCTAAAAGTGCAAACGAATGTGTAGAATTTTCAAGCTACTGAAAACCCCACCGATTTCAATTGGACAACCAAATGTCAACAAGCATTCGATGAACTATAAGACATTTTAGTGACCCCACCTTTACACTCTAAGCCAGTCCATGGAGAAGAGTTATACCTATCACGCCCCGAAATGGTGGAGTCATAACAATCCCATTGTGTGAACAATCCTAAGATAGAAATTAACCTTATAGTTGCTATTGTAAACTTAGTTCATACTAGGTGTGCTTAACTATACAATTTTGAAGCATTCAATTTGATACTTACTTGATATAAACTTATGGAATAATTATGTTAAAATAATTGACAAAGCAAACTCATAGGTTTAGTTTTCTAGAAGGGTATTGGTAAAACCTACAAGTATATATTATTTAGAATATGGTTGAAAAGATGGAAAACTAACGAGCCCCACTAGAAGTCTTAGGTAGTTTCCTTAGTATTTAGAAAAAGTCAATAATAAGAATGAAATTTAGCCAAATTTTACTTTATCTTAACTCTTCAACCCCATTTATTAAAGTTTTGGTTTTAGGTACCATTAGTCCCATATAAGATATTAAGAGGGGGGGATGAATTGATATCTTTAAACTTTTGAAAACTTTTCGATATAAAAATAAGATTACCCCTCTTAATAACTTAATTTGGTAAATAGTAGTATTTCAACACACAATTAAACAACGGTTAAATAACATAAATTAAAAGAGTAGGGAAGGAGATTATCAGCCTTCTACCTACTACTCTCTTCCAACTCCATTGTTGAGGACCCATTCTACTTCACCAATGCTGTTCCACTTGGTCCACTAAATCAAATCACAAACAAATTACAATCATTCGTCACAATAACTTTACAATACTCTGCTCTACCTATCTAGCCTCTCTTCAATCTAAGCTAATACAGATCTATAGAGTATAAACTATCTTTTCTCTACAATAAAGTATAAAGATTATAAGTGAGAACAAAAATACAAATCTCAAATAATTTTGCACTTAAAAGAAATAACACTTGTTGTAGAACTTTGATTCGGTGCAACTCTTTGAAGAAGTATCTGAAGGACTTTCTGAAGCTTTTTTTAAGGACTTTCTGAAGCTTTTCAAAAGGTAAAAACTTATCAAGAATTTTTTGTGTAACGATAGCATTTCTTCAGAGTTGTATATATACGTTTTGAATCTTTTCTCCTTTTATATTAACTTTTTCCAACTGCTAAAAATTTGAAGATTTTCTTCATTTCCATAATTATCCAACCGTTAGTTATTCTAGATAATTCCTTGGATATTTTTATGAAGATCTCAATCATTTGAATTTCAAAACAACTCTCTTTAATTTGTTTAGATCAGATAAACTTTGATCTGTAACCACTATACAAGCTTTTGTTTTGAATTTAAAAAGATATGCTTTTGTTAGCAACTTCCAAATAAGCCTTATATTTAAAATTCGAAATCTCACAAAATCCAATTCATCCTTATCCTTATCCATTCTTGTGCATATCTTAATTTATCTAAATATATTTTCTCTTAAAATAAATCCTCATGGATCTTAATTCCATCTTGAGTACTCAATCTAATAGAGCTAGGCCTTAAATAATTTGAATATAATTTAAATTAATATTCCACGTAATTTATCTAGACCAACCTTTTGAAGAATATCAACCTTTTATTTATGAATAAGCTTATGAAGTGCTATACAAATTCTTCTTATAAAAGCTTCTGAAATACTTTTTGAAGATTTTCTAGACTAGTCTATTTTCAATCAATTCAAACCTTCTAAATAAGCTTCTAAATGCATCTCAATTTACAATTTTAAACTTTCTGAATATCTGCATACTTGTTAATTCATTAGTGTTCTTCTCTTTTTGTTATCATCAAAATCCATGACCATGAGAGATATTTAATAGGTACGATACTTATAGTTCCATTCTAAACCTACAAAACAAATTATAGGAAAATGAACGACAACTTATTAGGTAAGTGGGATGGAAACAGAAGTATGCATTCAACATATCACGAATAGGGTTTTCAGCTAACTTATTTAGATGCAATGCATGTATGAGCGAATGTTATCGTACAATGTTATCTAGTTCATCGTAAGATTAAAGAAATCACACTTATTGTAATTCGGGTTAAAGAGTTTGATGTTGTACAATCGCAGATCGAAACTAAGTCGAGGCTTATGCAATGGAGAACACTCTCTTCCCATGACCACCTTTGAACCATAGGCCCCAATCTTGTAGTAACCTCTTCTCCTGTCACTTAATTTGACTAAGGTGAGAAAAAGATCATTTTAGCTATCTTCATCGAAAGGGATCCATGTTTGGCCCGAAAATCCTAGCCATTACTCTTAATAGGTTGTGATGCATATTAGGTTAGATGTTAAGTTGAGTTTGAGTTTGAGTTAGTTTATTTGTAGGGTAATTAACCAAGCTCAAAGAATTCCAACATAATAATATTCACAGGACAACCATAACATGGAACTCAACTCCTATCATAAGAAATTGAATCTCAAACTTAAACGTTGCTTATGCATAAACAACTAACTATAATCATAAGCAAATACATACCAAAGTCTCCATATATTTTAAAATGATACCTAAAATGCTGCAAAGCATTAATCCTACTTACCTAGCTTCCTAGCCAATTGTTCCTAAAGGCTTTTGATAAGATTACAAATCTAGTCTATTTGATACAAAATAGAGTAGAAATTAAAATATGAAACTTAGGTGAGACTTATTTAGTTTATTAGACTTACTCTCTTTGGTTTAGCCCAATATAGTCATAGATACTTATTATATAATATCATTGTAATTTAACTTTACATTTAAAATTTATATAATATTGATTTCTAGTATTATCTAAGGAGTTTCTACCTTTTCAAAGAACTTCTATTTTAGAAACTTATGCTTTTTTACTAAAATTTATATATACTCAAATTTTATGTAAGTAATTATGTTGATTTGTAAAAATATAAAGTTCAATTTTAATAGTTTTGATAAATAATTATTACCAGAGATTTATTCATTGTGAGAGTTAATGCTAAAAATACATAAGTTTTATAGTTATCAATATTCTAAGTTTAAAATTTAAAAAGAATAAATCTATGAAATTATTAGGATAAAATACTCTATTTAAGATAATAATAGGATTATGGCTATATCTCTTATAAAACTATTATATATATCCATTATAAAATAATTATAAGACAACGCTTATAACTATATAAACCACCTAAAAATATCAAACATAAAAAAGTTTAAAATATATAATCTTCTTTTTCTTCTTGTCCTTTTTCCTTTCTTTCTTTCTTCTATTTTCCTTCCTCTCCCTCTTGTCCTTTCTCTTTCTCTCTTCCTCTCTCTCTACCCTTTTTTTCCTCTCCTTCTCTTTGATTCTTTTCATGTAATCCTAATAGCTTTTAAAGCCATATTTACAAGTAGTGTTCACCGCCTTACTTTAAGGTGGTTTTTAGGCCCCTTCTTTTTTTTTTTTTTAAATTTTCCCTTTAAGATATTTTGGGAAATTATTATATTTTATTTAATACTTATCTTAATTTATAGAATATTCAAAGAATATTCCTTTTTTTCACTGCTAACATTATTAGTAAAGAATAATTCATAGTGGCAATTTTTTTTCCCACATTGATTTTTAGTAAAAATATTAATAACATATAATTTATAGTTAAGTTCCATTAATTATTTAGAACTTATTCATATATATCTTATATGGAATGTTACTCTCTAATATCAGTTATTAAAATCACGTAGTTGATTCTAAAAGATTTATCATAAACTATATCTAAATTTATGAAAACTCTGCTTTATACCAATTAAACCCGACAAACTTAATACTTCTAAGAAAATTATATATGAATGAGCTTAATTTGAAATATTAAAGTTATACAGTTACTTCTCTTAATTTTTATTACCTAATTATGAGGGTTCTATCTAATTCCAAGAACTTTGATATAAATTATAATTTTTAAAGTGTATCCCAAGCACTTAACTCTTTTATTAATTCATTATTAATTTATATAATTTCATATCCAAATCTAGGTGTCATTCTAACATTCTGATACCTATATATGGTTTTATTAATTTATGAGTATGTATTTTACTATGGTAAATGAATATAGATTACTTTTATATATTATCTCGTATCACTAGTAAAACTAGTTTAGACCATTTTATACCTTTGACTTAACTTATAAGTACATATTTTTCTATAAAGGAGATAAACTATTGGAAAGCTAATAGGTCGAGGTTATAGGGTATTACATTCTTCCCCCCTTCAAAAAGTTTCTTCATCAAAACTTCCTTATGGTAGTCTAAATAGGGTATCCATTATCTAATAATAAAACTACCTTGATTTTATTTCAACTATTCCTAATTTATTAAATTTTATTTCAAAGCTTCATATTTTGAATCTCTATACATGCTGCAACCTTTGTTCGTGCCAAGCTACGGCCTTAAGTCAATTTTCATCCTTGAACATTTGTCTAAGATAGTCCCCACACTAACATTGTAGGTATTCTCATTTTGGCATTGGGTTACATCGAACCTAAGCCTCGAGTTGATTTTCATCCCCAAACATTTGCTTAAGTTAGTCCTTACATTAATGTTATAGGTACTCCCATTGGGCATCAGTTTACATTGAGCCCAACCATCGGATCGATTTTCATCCTCAAACATTTGCTTAAGTTAGTCCTTATACTCACATCGTAGGTACTCCTATCTAGGCATCGGTTTAAACCTAGCTTGAGCCTTAGGTCAATTTCCATCCCCCGAACATTTGCCTAAGTTGGTCCTTACAACAAAATTGCGGGCATTAGTTAATGCTTAACCTAAGCCCCAGGTTGACCCTTATCCCCAAGTGCTTGCTTAAGTTAGCCATTACACCAATAGTATAAGTACCTTTTTCATTTCCTCAATGCAGTACAATGCTAGAGTAAGTGAACAAAGCACTTTCATATGAAGCCATTACAATTGGACGATAGGAAAAGAAAGCCAAAGGAAAATAAGATAATAGACAAGCAATGACGAGTGAAAAAAAAAAGAATGTACTATTTTATTAACAAAATAAAGTACAAGGCCTTTTTGGGTTGGCATACCAACCCTAATTACATTCACAAAGGACAAAAAAACTACAAGGGTACGAAACTAAACCCTACATTATTTCCCGATGCCAAGCCTAAATAACTGGTCTCAACTTTGACTTGGCTTCTCGCTTCGAACTCTTCTCCAAGAGGAATTGCTTTCAACTTCGACCCGACTCGTAAGCTCTAGAGACATAGTTGTGACTACATCCCTAAGTTTCAACTAAACTAAAATCTGAATTGCTCCTAGTGACACTCAGCCTCCAAACAAGGGCCTCCAACTCACTTAGCGAAGATAGTCTTCAATAGAAGCAGCAATAGGGACAGTTAATTTAATTACTCCACTCAAAGCTCTAAATTCCAAGGGTCCTACTAGTATCAAAGTAAGGTCAATGCTTTACCTAGATCGGCTAACCTCTTATCAGAACGACTGAGATGATGAGACGAAACATGGTTCACTTGCCTTACTTGAGCTACTTATGGGATAAACTAGAGGACTTATGAAGCAAAGGATTCCCTACAAGCACCTTGGTCAATGGGTTAGGGTAAAGAAAAAGACCCCCTCTACTGCTGTAATCATTACAGCTACCCCTACTTGCTTAGATTCATTTGGGATAGTACGTGGAAGAACTACCCAAAACCTTCTACAAAGGAGCACTTCAATAGTGAAGCTACCATGGATAAGGGGCAAGTCGTGCTTGAGCCTCCCCTTTGCTATGCATTAGTAGGGTATAATGAGGGGAGGACCTAGAGGCCAATATACACCTCCCAATCATAGCTTGGGGGCCACCCCTTACCATTGAGCAACTCTTTACACCTCATGATCATAATTCGAAGGAAGGGGCTAAGGAGACCTCCTCCCTAACTCAAACACTCTATCTTTTAGCTCGATTACCCTTGACATGCTCATGTTAAAGGATAAAAGTAAGCTGGCTCTTAACTATACCTTATAGAGGTGTTTTGATGTTTAGTGTAACAAGGCAAGGACCCATACACACCTTTATATAGGGGGCTTAGAGCCTCCCCAACCATATATATGGAAATCATTTAATGGCTCAAGTGTACCAGAAACCTAAGCGATGCCTTGGAAAACAACAATGTGCCACATGCACATTGAATGGCTTTTCGAAAGTACCCTATCCAAGAAGATAGATTTGCAATGTGTACATACTGCTGAAATAAACCCTGTCAAGAAGGTTATGTGATATCAGAGAAAGATTCACTTGGCTGAGTACACTCTACCTAGAAGATCTCATGACGCCACCAAAAGATTTACTTTGGCATACCCATTGTCTTCAACCAACGAGCCCACGTAAGGAGGACTTAGCGGATTACCAGCGAATAGCATGAAGTAATTTGCTTGAGGAGAAGGTGTTCTTGAAACTTCATGAAAGAATAGGAGGAATTGATTTGCTTAAAAGTGTCGTTTGCAGCACAAAAGACCTAAACAAAAATGAAGCTTAAATACGTAGTAAAAATATAGAAGCAAGGAAAGGAGACCAAAGGAAAGGCAAACAATGCAGAAGTAATTCAATCATGACAATGAAGCATTTCCATTTCAACTGAAGATAATTACACTTAGGAAGGGGAAACTGGCATCCTAATATCCCCGAAATAGAAAACAAAAAGAAACAAAGTAAAAGCGGGTATATATTGCTTGAACCACCAACCAAAATGAAAGAAAACAAAGCTACCCCTAGCCTACTTGGTGATAGCTCCCTCTCCTTTACCTTCCTCCCATTGCTTGACTTGCTGTCGACCTTCACCATCCCCTCCCTTATCCTCTTTATAACCTACATTAAAGTTGATACTAGAAACACCTGACAAATCACCAAAGGACTCAACCTCCTCTCCACCTCTAGAAACAACATTGGGCTCGTCCAACCAACATAGGAATGATAAATTAACCCCAAGTATATTCTGGTGAACCTACCCCTAGACCTCTTCGTCCATAGCATACCTAGCAATGATGATGAATTTCTTAATCAAGGGATCATCAAGGGTCTCTAGAAAAATGCCTCGCCTAACTTGTAGGGCCAAACACTCTCCCTTTAAAAGCTCCACCTCTTTCCATGTGAACTCAATTTACAAACCCTTTAGTTCTCACACCTTAGCTTCCAACTTGTCCCATACTTTGGATGGCTTCTCCTCAATAGCCTTCCTGCAATCTCTAGCCTTCTTTAGGTTGCCCTTTAACTCATCGACCTCCAGCCAGCTCTCTAGGTTACTAAACTAGACAATAAGGCCAACATACACCCTCTTCTCCTGCTCTAATGCCTCTTAAAGCATCTCCGCCTCGGTCCTTACTACAAATTGCTGGTTCACTTGATTGTGCGTAAGGACAAACTCTAAGAGATCATACAACTGTGAGCATATTGCATAATTAGTCAACAAAGCAAAACAAAAATGCTCTCACAAGAACTATGGTTAATAAACCTCATTATGCCTCCTCAATAGCTTCGCTGAAGCCTCCACATTGCTCTTATTAGCAAAGAGTCACCTAAAGTACGCTTGCAGCTGATCAAACCTTTGTGAAGGTCCACTCATAGACAAAGGAGGGGGTGCTTGCCCATTATGACAAACCAACGACGCAATGTCCTCGTCATTAAGGATCTTTATGGTGGGCATCCTAACATTTTGAAGGGTTTGCTCTAAATCCTCTTGATGTACATCTACTTGAGCACCTACCTCACGAACCCCTTATGAAGTAGCCACAACCAAGGCCTAGCTCAACCTACTACCAGAACTTACATACTTAAGCCTTCAGTCTACCAGAGGCATACCCATCGGAATATCACCTGCAACATGTTGAACCACCTCAAGAAGCAAATGTTGTCTCTTGTTTGTTTTCTTCTTAGACCTGTTTGAGGGGCGCCAAGAATTCTCCCCTTCCCCTTCTACAGTAAGCTATTTTCTCTTTTGCACTAATCTAGTTGTCCCCTCCAACTGCCTATTCTATATTGCGAGCAGCTTTGCTTTTACCCTTTTAGTGGCTAACTCCATAGTTGCAAAAAACCAACAAACTCATTGAGTAAGCAAATAATATGAGGACAACGTACTTATTAAGTTAAGGATGAGTAGGCCCGATGTCCCCCAATATAACGACAAAGCAACGTGGTAGATAGCCAAGCACCCCTCTTTAGAAAGGGGTAGTTGTAGACACCTAATTTTTTGCCCCTTTATTTTTATTTTTATTATTTTTCTTTCTTTTCTCAATAAGCCTTAAATTAGGAAAAGTACATAAAAAAAAAAAAGAAAACCCTAAGAATATGAAGTTTAGGAAAAAATACAAAAAATAAGAAAAGCATAAAAAATATGAAATTTGGATAAAAAAACATAAAAATCGAGAAATTTAGAAAATGGGAAAATTTGGAAAAAAGTTAGAAAATTGAAAAATTACAAAAAATTAGAATAATTGGAAAAAATAAAATATTTTAGAAAATAACTTTTTATTAGGGTAGATTTTTATTTTTTAATTTGGTTTATAAGTTGGGCCATTGAACTTGGGCTTAGATTTAAATTTAGCCTAAGCTGATCGAGTCTATATGTGTAATTTGATTATACATATGGATAAGGCACAGGCTAACAGCGTAATGGTTAAGCATATGGACTAGGCATGGCATTTGAGTGTGAGGTCTTGGGTTTGAATCTTGGTAAAGGTAGGGAGGCTTTTTTTTTCTTTTTTCTTTTTGTTTTTTGTTAACTAGCACACTGCTACGTGTCAGAATCTAATTGCGCCACATATCCTAGCATGTAGCAGCGTCAGGTTAGGCGACCTTGCTGACGTGGCACCACGTAGCATCCACATCAGTTGCTATGTATCACATGATGATACATGGCAGCTAAGGAGTAGTCGGTATGGCTGACGTGGCACCAGGTTAGCATTTTCCCTCTTCTTTTCCCTCATTTTCCCTCTGATTTTCCTCTTTTTTCCTTCTTAAGAACAGCCCAACCCCCTCACTTTGGCTTTTGATTTTGTGCTTTTTCCTTGTTAAAACACACCAATTAATGATACGAATTCATCCTTTGCATAGCCTATTGTGAATCAAACCCATTATCATGTCCAAATGCAGTCAAAGGAGCATTCAATTTTAGCTCCAAAAATCGAAAAAAAAAAAAACTAATTTTTTGGGCATTCTTCATTAAATTCGAATTTAAGCTTTCCATGTTTCTAGGATCGATTCAGGTATAAAAGGGTGTTGGAGGAGCTCACACGAACATACACAACCAACAGAATCATCCAGCACAATGCCTCTCACTCCCCGCCATCACTTTCTCTCTCTAACCTACTCTATCTCTCTTCGAGTTTCCCTTTCTAGCCAACCCTAAGCCCAACCACCACCATGGCCATGACCTATACTCCATTAGCTCCTTAACGCGACCACCATTGGCTACCGTTGTAACCCCTAGCTGCTTAACCAAACTACTACCCCCAAACCCTAACTATTGAAGCTCACCCCCCTCGAACCACCACTTTTAGCCACCCTTGGCCCAAACGAATCCTGCAGTCGAACTCCCCATACTTTAAAACCCTTACCCTAACTGACCATTCATGCCTAATAGCCACCACCGTGAGTGCAGCTCCACTACCGTTGACCACCACTTCCAAAACCACCTAAACAAGCTCCAAACACTATGGTACCAAACCTACCCCCCCTATTCCCAATCTAAAACTCACAAAAAAAACCTTCACCCGCTTATTTTAGTGGTTAAAACAAGCCGAATCGAGCCTTGCTACTGCTGCCGATGGTGATCCACACAACTCGACCCGAATCTACGCAACTTGACTCGAAGACTCGAAGTTCGACTCGAAATCTAACCTAGGTTTGACCTGCGCACGTCTACTACATTCGACCCTTTTTCTTTTTTCTTTTATTTATTTATTTTACTTTATCATTTAGTTGTTGTTTTTTTTATATATAATTGTAAACGTAATAAAGAAAAAAAGAAAGAGAAAAAAAAATAAAAAAAAGGAGAAAAAGAAAAAAAAGGATGTATTTTATTTATTTATTTATTTTTATTTTAATAGAAATAGATAGAATAAGTAAAATAAAAATAAGAAAAGTAAATAGAATGAACAAAGATTATTATTTCTTTTTGTCACTTAGAAAATCGATTTTTCAAAAATAAAATAAAAATAAATCAACCATTTCTCAAATTAGGATCATTTAAAATTTCGAAAAATAAAAATCAATTTACGGCCCTTTAGGAAATTTTCTTAAATAAATCAAAATGAGTAAAAATGTAAACCTGGTTGTTTTAAAAACTAAAATCAACTCAATCCACTAAAGTTTTCATTAAAAAGAACAACGTACGTCTGATCCTAAATAGTGAGTACATAAGCACCTACAGGACGATAATAAAAATTTAAAAAAAAAAACTAATTTCCCTTTTTCTTTAGTTTAGATTATTTTATTTTTCCAATTAGAATAACCAATAATCAAGTTTTGTCTTTTAAAATTAAAAAGAGATTTTTAAGTTTAATTCTAATTTTGGAAAGTCAATGATACCGATAAGGGTTTAAAATTCTNTTAAAAAATTGATTTTTAAAAAATAAAATAAAAATAAATCAGCTATTTTTCAAATTAGGATTATTTAGAATTTCTAAAAATAAAAACCAATTTAGGGATCTTTAGGAAATTTTTTTAAATAAATCAAAATGGGTCAAGACGTAAACTTGGTTGTTTTAAAAACTAAAATCAACTCAACCTACTAAAGTTTTTATTAAAAAGAATTATGTACGTCAGATCTCGAATAGCCAGTACGTAGGTACTTACGAGGCGACAATAAAAATGAAAAAAAAAAAAACCTAATTTTCCTTTTTCTTTAGTTTAGATTATTTTGTTTATCTAATTAGAGTAATCAATAACCAATTTCTATCTTTCAAAATTAAAAGGTGATTTTTAAAGTTTAATTCTAATTTTGAAAAGTTAATGGTACCTATAAGGGTTTAAATCTTTAACCCCTGAACTCAAATCTCTAGTTTTCAAGAAGCTGTTTCAAAAATCAATTTTTTCGCAGACTAGTGGCTAAGTTATAATCAATCAACCTAATTGGTTATAACTTAACTGTTTGTCCCAACTTTGGTTGGGTGGCGACTCCAATACCTTTTCAAATTGAAAAAACGGTTTTCTTTAAATCTTAGTTGAGGATCGGTATTAAACAGGTAGGGTTTAGTACTGGTCAGTTTAAAGAAGACCTAATTTTATAAAAAGAATCGAGAGGATGAAAAACCAAGCTTGACAGTAGTAAATACTTGTCTCCATCTTAAGCAGTGACACACCACTTTTGATACAAGTAGTCATAGATGAACATATGTTGACCACTATCACACAAACCAAGGGCATGAGTCTAAACTACGAGATGGTCTAAAAGATAAATGGCAGTCAAAGGTTTGAGAAGGGGTTCTTATGTACTGACGAAGGATATAACGCATCAAAGCCTAACACAAGCTCAAGTCGTATTTGATATGATGCACAAGTATAGATGGAGCTCACTCGCCACTAATTCACATTTACAATGGATTAGATAAGAGTAAACAAAAGTAAGCAAAAGTCACTTAGCTTGCATAAGAAGGAAAATGTCTAAATATCAATCATATTAACTATTACGGCTATCACCATACAAGTATTTATATGACCTAATTAGGATAAGTCCTAGGTTGGTGTAAATTACAAAAAGAATCCTATTGGAAAAGGAAAAGGAACAATTTATAAGGATAGAGTTGTAATCAAACAAAAAGAGGAATATTTGGTTACAAAGGATGGTATGGATGTCAAATAAATAAAGCGCATGTTAACTATTCTTTTTGTAGTCCTAATGATGATGTTTGCCAAGCAGAGCAGGTTTCGGGCATATCATATTGGGCTTGACAACTTGGATCATCCAGATTAAGGAAGAGTTGATCTAAGGGACAGTCCATCATCAGGGCAACTTCGGATGATCAGCTTGAGTTGGTGTTAGCTTAGCTTCGACAATGATTCAGGTCGACAATACTTACATTCTGTACTTAGCCTTAGACAAATGTATTGAGGAGGGGTTAGCTCGGCAACAAATCAATCACCTCGGTAGTCTCTTGAATGAGGAGTCAAATTGGAGAATGCATTGCTCATCAGAGTTTAACTCCCCTCGGATAGCTCAACGAACTATATAAGCGAGTCTTTGAGTCGGGGAGTGCATTATTGGTCCTTAATCCCTATCAACTTTTGTACTTGTGATGGATAGATTAAGGATTGAGCTTCTTTTACCCTGTTAAGTTTAATAACTTAAGACTGGTAATGGTGTCCTCATCCCCTAATTTGCCGAACCTCCTACCTTGAATAAGACACCTCCATTGAAACGGGAAACCCAAAGGCTCGGGGGTATGAACACAATAGAAAAACTTCTTCTACTCATCAAACTTGTTTGGTAAATCACTGAAGGTCTTCAACATCCCCCCTTCAGTTAACAACATATACCCAACTGTGAACCGCTTTCTTCACATAGAAGAAATGCCTAAACAACTATGTTGTTGGCATTTATAGATCCTACAGGTATAACGCTTCAAAGGTGAGCAACTGTACCTAGGCATTGGCATTGAGGCTCCTTGGGGCAACTTTAAAAGAATGGAAGAACTCCATAAGAAACTTCGAAAAGGGAAGCTGAAGACCTAATTCAAATGGCTTTGCATAAATATTAAATGACTAGTCATCCTCTATATTATATGGTTACTATCCACTCATGGGCACCTCCACTCACCACTTGAGAACTTCACCAACTACTCGAGACACAAGCCTCAGCTTCTCCTCGTTTGCTACATACACAATATGGGCACATGCCTTATCATTGGCGTTAGTCATACGCAATAGCTCCCCTTCCTTATCCTCCTCACCATCTATAGGATACACATCATGTTGCCTCCGTTGTGAATACTCTCTCCTCTTTGCCCAAGATAGTATCATCCCATCTTCGTTACTTGCTATCGCTATTGTCACCATTGTCGTTTCGGGGGGAGTAAGGTTATCGCCTCCTTCTTAGGCCAAGTCTTTGTAACCTTCATTTACTTCCTTAGAAATGGATTAACTACAAGATTCTCTCTTCTCATCAGTTGTGCTTTAATTAACCATTGTTGAGCCTCAACAAAGAAAGAAAATTATAGAAAGAATTAGCTTAAGACTAAGAAATTCGGAAGAGTGCCCCCTAAAATGATAACATAAAATGGAAAATGAAGATCTGTCCACCCCCTTATATAAACAATAAGGAAGAGAATGTAAATGGTTTATCTGACTCTTAAAGCATGAACCTACGAAAGGATATGCATCAAGCCTTAGCTATCTACGTATCCTACTCCGTAAGCTAAGGGCCCCAATTGATCTACATACATGGATTGATGATGTGGTTTGATAAATAGAATGCCCTACGTGCGTAGTCATCCTTTAGGGATCATTAATGCGTACCATAGTTCCCGATGAAGGTTGTCATGACACTTCAAGTAGCCTAATGGTCACATTAGTCATGCTAAATAATAGTGTACTAGAAAGCTCACCTGGTGAGAGATGTAGGATCGTACGTTAACAACCAACGAATGCAAGCCCCTCTACTTAAAGGGAAGGATGGCTTCACCTCAGCCCGGTCGCCTTATACAGATAACCCTCTTTGTGTCCTAAACATAGAGGAGAATTGGGTGTGTGGGTGTGTGTATGGAGGGGGGGCGGGCGGGGGAAGGGGACAAATGTTGATACTCGATTCTTGCCTAACTTGAGGCCTATTATGAGAGGAAGCTCATCAAGAAACATGCGAGTAAATAGCGAGCTCATCTTCCATATCGAAACCGGCCAAGTGAGCTACGCAATGTCTTACTTAAACAAACCAGCTCAACCATCAGGCCTAGCATGCGTTGATCATTTGGTATAAAGCAAGCTCGTCCTCTATATCATGGCCTATCTAAGAAGCTGCATAACACCTAACTTAAGTAAACGGCCTCGATCACTGAGTTCACTTGTCTTCACCACCAAGTGTCAACTTGGGTCTCAACTCTTTCTTAATCAAGCATTTGTTGACCCCTCCTTCAACGTCCTAACTTAATCTTTGTCTCTACTTCCTACTCTTTACTACAATCTATTAAAGGTCATCTAACATCTGTAGTACAACCAGTATACCCAATAGCCCTTGCTCCTATGAATGTCAAACCTTTGGGCTACGAATTTGGTTGTTAGGTTAATCATGGCTGAGCACCCTCAAAGCCATCTAATCTCTACCATAACGTATGCTACCTGCCAACAACTAGTACGAGTAAACCTTAAGCTACCATGTGTCTAGGTGATACCTCATAAAAGGTAGCTAGCACCACGAGGTAAAGGGGGCTTGACTCACTTCTCTCTTATTCCTCTATATAAAAAAGACCCTCCTTACTTCCTTAGCTCGATTACATTCACATATGGGATGAGCACTATCCCTCAGGTTCCTTATGCTCACCCCCTCCTTTCCTTAGTCTTCCTTACTAACTTGAGTGTTAGAAGGTCCCTATAACCATACCCATAGGGGGTTTTTTGTAGGGATCCAGGTGTAAGAGCCGAAGCCTAGTTTTATTCCTTCCAAGCTTTATGCAAGCTCATTTATACCTAGGTATTTCAACCACAATCAACACTAGGAAAATGAGAGAGAAGGCTAGATTTCCTTTACTTCGCTTTACTTTTGAGGGTATTTGAGTTTTCTTCCCTATATATATTTATTGTACTAGCATCATGGAATATATGGAAATTGAATAATCCCAATGAAAGCAAAGAAGTAAATAGATTTTGTAGAGACTACATTATCTCTTTTATTGGTTTGCTTGAAACAAAAGTAAAAGGTCAAAATTTCTAAGTAATGAGAAACCTACCCCTTCCTTCTTGGCATATTGAAAGTCATTTTTAAGATGCATATGGGTTTCTTGGAGACCTACCTTATGGAATGTTCAAGTGGAGAGGTCCACATATTAGCTACTTTGTTGCTCTTGTAAACTACTAAATGAAGGAAAAACTTTTAATGTCACTATTATGTATATAGAAAATCTAGAGAGTGGAAGGAAGATATTATAGAGTGATCTCTTAATCTTAAAGCATTATATTATGAGGACTTGGATAATAATCAATGATTTTAATCAATGCAAATATGGACAAGTTTAATGAGGTACACTACCAACTTAAGACAAAAGATACAAAAACAACTGGACCTTTATATATATGGTTCAATCACAATGCATGAAATTTGATAGTGTATCATCTTGACTGAAGCTTTATTAATAATTCTTGAATAGAGAAATTTCAAACTTGAAGATTCAAGTATTAAGTCTAGGCATTATGACAATTGCCCACTACTTATGCACTTGAACACCTCCTTTGCTGTAGGAACCATGAGGAGACTTTTTTTCAAATATTTTGATTTTTTGAAAGATCATCCTTCATTCAAACATATAGTGAGTAACATTTGGAAACTAAAATTGTAGGACTACCACGTTCAAAGTAAAAGTTATTAAAAAGCTATACGAAAAGTCTCAACAATTCTCATTTCTACGATATTTTTTATTGTGTAAAAAGGGCTAGAGAAGACTCATTAGTACCCCATTTTGCAATAGAACTCCAAGGATAAGCTTGGCTTATGACACATATAATTAAAGGAGTAAGAGGAAAGTGCATTGGATAAATATGACTATAAGATCATATCTTAAGATCTTCTTTAACAATAAATCTTAAAAATATGATGATATCTAAGGAATATTTTACTTACCATATCAATCCTTCCCCTATAAATATCAATGCAAGCCTTCAAGCTAAGGTGCAGGAACTTTAATTGTTTTTACTATTTTGTTGCTAATATTCTCAACCAGCTTACTAGCTTCAACATCAAAGTTCAACACTATAGATACCTTCATTGCTCTTGATAACTTACATTTTCTCCTAATGTACGATTAATTTACAAGCGTTAACTTAGTTATAGGCCTAAGCATCCCTTATCAAGAATTCACCAACAATAAGACTTTTATGCCAATCAAAAAGCAAATAGAGCAAACCTTAAAATGGTACATTGGTTAAGAAAGAAAATACTAAACGAATAATTTATTACTTTAGTGCAATAGAGAAGTCATTCTTAAGACAAAGGATTAAAGCTACTTAGCTAAACTTTGTGATCACAACAACGGTTACTTTTTCAAGTTTTTAGAACAATGGAAATACAGAAACAACTTTAGGTCCCTTACTAATGAGAATGCTATGAGGGTAAGATTGGTGGAAGATATTAAGAAATGGTTGTGCAACAATACAATCATTGCTATAGATCCTTTTCCATGTAATACGGGTGTTATTAGGTTGAATTCTTTGGTCAAATCCAGAATTTTTAATACAAACATGGATGGTTTATTATAACATATTTTTGAAGATGAAGTAAAAAATACCATATGGTCTTTAGCAAGGATAAAGCCCCTAGTATTGATGGATGTAGAGCAAATTTCTTTAAAGTCACGTAGGAGATAGTAAGTATTGATGTTTGTTTAGCAATTTTTTTTTTTTTTTTTTTGCAACATGCAAGATGTTAAGATAGGTAAATACTACCTATCTTTCTCTTTTCCCTAAAGTAGAATTTCTTTTTTCACTCTCTAATTTTAGACCTATTGCCTATTGTAATACATTATATAAATGTATTTCTAAAATTATTGTTAAATGATTGAAATAGGTTATTCCACTTTTAGTGGGTAAAGAACAATTTACCTTCATCAAAGGTGTGAGCATACTAGATAATGTCGTAATTGCACAGAAATTATTCAAGAGCTACTACAGTAACAATAGAAGAGCTAGATGTACATTCAAAGTAAATCCTATAAAAGCTTACAATTATATGTGTTTTTTTTTTTTAATTAATATTGATGAAGAGCTTATAGGTTTTTTCCCTTCCTCAAAGGGTCTTTGATGAAGGGATCTAAGCTCTCCCTATCTTTTTATTCTTGTTATGGAGATTTTCTCAAGCACCATGAAGGAGAAAGGAACTTTAGATGATTTTTAATACCACTAAAGAAATAAGAAAGAGATGCTTATCCATGTTTACTTTACTGATGATATATTAATACCTTCTAAAAGTAAATAAGGGTTTAGTACCATATTGAGTTTAAGGGCTAACCTTTTAAAAAGCCATCTTTTGTTTAATGGTGTAAATCATGAGATGAAAGAGGAGATATCAACATTTTAAGCCTTGAAGTTGGCTCCTTATTTGCTACTTAAGTGTCCCTCTCTCTTCTACTAGCATCCTCTCCTCCAACAAGTGTTTAATGACCATAAAAACCAAGTTAAAACATTTCTGCTAGAAAAGAGTTAAGGCAAAGGTTCAATGGAAGGATAATTATAAGATGAAGAGGGAAGGATGGATGGGTGTGATAGATATACAACTTTTAAATAGGTTTGCATAATTAAAACATATTTGATTATTTTGTATGGATTACGATATACCCTTAATGATGCATCTTGAGCACGAAGCGAAACACTATAATCTAGACCCTTAACAACACATTTACTCAAACAAGGAATTAGGGATAGTAGCTCTATATTCTTTTGATATGATCACTGGCACTTATGAGATTTGTTGGTGGAATAGTTGAGAGAGAAAGCCAACTTAGTTTCAAGATGGCTAAAAGATACTATGTTAAGCTCCTTTGTTAATGGCAATAAGTGGAGTTGGCTTAGTAGAGAACTCTAGCAAGAAATTACTATGCTTTAAGCAATCTCAAAATCAATCCAACCAATAAAAACAACTTAGTATAGAAAGAAGTGGAGCTTGCTTACATTGTGGTATAAGAAAAGATGCCTACAATTGTTTGATTCTTTTTTGTCTAGAATAAAGGAATGACACTTAAACATGTAATAATCCCTTAGCCATTGCCCAAAGATGATACACTGTACCAAGGACGAATAAGGACGGTTGTAGCTAGGGAATGGGTCTAAGCTCACGAAAAGCTCAAAGTGAAGGGTAAAATGTACAAGAATAAGTCAAACCCATGATTAGCTCTAAGGATATGACATACTAAGGAACTGCCAATGACTCTTGAATTAGCTTAATATAATGCACGAATAGTTCAAAGGGGGTACTTGCTACTTAGCCTTACTTAAGGGTTAAGATAAGAGCATGCAAGAAAATGCCTACAAAGAGAAAACTTAGTATATTCGATAATGTTAAGGTGATGATCATACGGCTACAAAATACAAAGGTATTTATATCGGTAAATCTAGGGTAACCTACTAAATATAGAAAAGATAAGAAGGGTAATGTTTAAAATGAGTAAAATATAAGGAATGTAAAAGGGTATAAAAGAGAAATTAGGAAAACATATGATTTATACAACAAATTCCACTCGTAAAAAGGCTTAGACATGTAGCCAACAGCTATAGGAGGGCTTTTGGAAGAAATGGACAAAGGAGTATGGTTAAGCCAGTTGATGCTAAGCTGAATTGCATATTTTTCCAAGGTGAATTCAGCTTAAATGTATTCTGGGCAGCTTGGAACAAGATTGGCCAAACCGGTGGGTGAGTGAGCTAAGTTATCAGCTGAGCGATCCTTAGATTAGCATTTAGAAACAATTGATAGGTACGGGAGAGCTTAGCTTAAAAGTGGCAACAAATTGAGAGATAAAAGCAATTTGAATTCTTTAGGCATAGGTTAGGAAAGGAGAATACACTTTACTATGCTCTCGAGTCCTCATGCTCAAGCTTAGGTCAGGGGTCCTATAGCTCGATTCTTATCATTCCCTCTTGGATGATTTGGATTTAGGATCAAATCTAGCTTGTCTTCATGTCATTCTTTGTTTAATCAGTATGAGCTGAGGTCGGTAATGTTAGATACGTCAAATACTCCGTAGTCTTTAGGTAATTCCACTCAATAAGCATTGTTGTTGATCTTTTGGAGTATCTTGAAGGGTCCTTTAACTCGAGTAGACAATTTGTTCCTTATTCTACTTAGGAACCTTTCTTTGCTCAAGTATATCCATACTAAGTCACCAGGTTGAAATTATTTCAATTTCCTTCGCTTCCCTTCCCTTTTTCTTTTGTCTTCTTCATAGCTTAGTTGATTTGCAAAGTGACTTTCTAGTAAATCGATTGGAAGGACTGAGCTTTGGCACCTACTTAGTCTTCTTGTTTGACGATGGCATTAGGGTGCATTCAAGAGGAAAATTGGGATTGAAACTATATATGATCTCAAATGTTGCATGCCTAGTGGGGGCATATATTATAATATTGTAAGTAAATTTGACCATGGGCAGGCATACATCCAGTCGATTAAGTTCTTTCTTATTACAGCTTGGAGTAGTAAACCTAAAGTAGGTTGATAACCTCTATTTGGCCATCAGTCTAGGGGTAACAAGAAGTATTGAAAAGTAGTTTGGTTCCTATTCAACACTAAAGAGTTCTCTAGAAATGACTTACAAACTTTACGTCCTGATTTGACATTATGCTCCTTGGTACTCCATGCAAGTAGAGGATCTCTTGCAAAAAAAGAAAAGCAATAGTCGAAGCATTATTAGTTTTAGTGCAAGGCACAAAATGTGCCATGTTACCGAATATGTCCACGATGACCATCACTTAGTCTTTGCTTTGAATAGTTCAAGGTAATCCAAAAACAAAATTTATGCTTAAATTAGCCTAAGGTTTGGTTAGAACGGGTAAAGACATGGCTCTCCCTTGCTCAGCTTTACTTTTTGCCCTCTTGTAGATCGTACAACTTTTAACCACACGATGCACATCGCGCCTCAACTTCAGCCAAAAGAACCTCGCATTTAATAGCTCATAGGTCTTTCTTTCTCTAAAATATCCAAAAAGTCCACCAAAATGAGCTTCTCTCACTAGTAATTCTCTTAAGGAACAAGTCGAATGGGTCTATCTCAGATCAAGGAGTATAACTCCTTATCATATATAGAATAGTTAAGTGTAGCTCTTTTGAGCTTTTCACTAAAGTAGGCAATAAATTAGCCTTCTTGCATCACACTTTATTTCAAATACTTTGTCAAAGCTTAAAAGAGCTAAGACAAGGAGTAGTCAGTTTCTCTTTCACATCCTCAAAACTCTTCCACTCTTTCTCTCCCCACTTGAACTTAACATTTTCCTTTGACAACTTAGTGATTGGGGCCATAATAGTTTGAAATTTCTTATAAATTGGTAATAGAATGATGCCAGGTCATAAAAGCTTCACACGTCAATTGAACAGGTCTACATAGGCCATTCGGTAATCCCCCTTACCTTCTCATTCAACTCATATACCACTACCACTCAAAACAAATCTAAAAAAGATTACTTTAGGTTGGCAGAAGTCACATTTTTTCAAATTGGTATAAAGTTTCTCAGTTTAGAGTTTTGAGAAAACAGTTCGGAGATACTCATAATAACTCTCTAGGTTAAGGCTATAAATAAGAACATCATCGAAATACACAACAACAAACTTTCCAATGAGTTCTCAGAGTACATGGTTCATCAATTTTATGAACATGCTTATCACATTTGACAACCTAAATGGCATCACAAGCCATTCATACAATCCATGGCTTGTTTTGAATGCGGTTTTCCACTTATCTGCTTCTTATATCATAGTTCGATGATATCCAAACTTAAGATCAATCTTTGAAAACATTCTCGCTCCATACAACTCGTCGAGCATGTCATCAAGCTTAGGTATGGGGTACTTATACTTGATGGTAATTCAGTTAATAGCTTAACTGCTTACGCACATCCTCCACGTGCTATTTTTCTTTGGCACCAATGAAGCTGGCATGGTGCATGGGCTTAGGGACCCTTGGACATACCCTCTCTTCACAAGTTCATCTACCTACTTAGGATTCATCCTATAATCATGCTTATTTGACAGTATAGCTCTTGGATGCAGGTGTATTACATATTTGATTCCCCAGATTGGTGGTAGGCCTTCTAGCAACTCACTAGGGAACCGATTGGCAAACTCATCTAATAAGGTTTTAACCTTAACAAGTAGCAAATCTTCATTTAATTCGTTTATCTTAAGTAACCTTCTAACTAGTAGATAGGTTAGCTCTTTTAGCTTCATCTCTCTTTTTAGCTTAGTTCTTGTCATCACCAAAGCTTCTTTCTTTAAGACTCGGCTTAGATGAGCTTGCATGTTTTTAACTTACTTGGCAGTCATAGGGCTAAGCTTAACATTCTTGCCCTTATGCTCTAATGAACACGTGTTCTTGCTTCCATCGTAAATCACATTCAAATTAAACATCTATGGTTGTCCACGAAGAATATGGGATGCATTCATAGGTATCACATCATAAAGTATTTTGGTCACAATAGTTTCCAATACTAATCAATATGGACACTTGCTTATTCACTTGCAAGGCTCCTTTGTCATCGAGGCAGTATAGCTTATAGGACTTAGGGTAGGGCTTGGTTGGCAACTTTAATTGTTAGACCATGAACATAGATGCCACATTGGTACATTTGTCACTATCAACAATAAGTGCACACAAGGACCCATTGACTTTGTAACTAATGTGGAACAAGATCTCGAGAAACTCATCCTCTAGAATAGGACTCACACTCATGACTTTTCATAGTGCCATGGTTCTAAGCATAAAGTTTCCCTCTTCATTAAAGATGGTCTCCTCCTCCTTAGACTATTCAGTATGTTCAGATTCTTTTTGCTCTTCAATCTCTTCATCAATACTATTAACCTCAATGGACATTACAATACGCCCGAATCCTTGGCATTTGAAGCATTTGATCTCACTAATCTTCTGACCAAAGCTTTGTCCCTTCTTAAACTTCCTTAAAGCCTCTTTCTCATCTACTCAGGTAATTGCAGTTGATCAGATATCACTTAGTTGGCTTGGTTCCAATTGCAAGGGTCTGTTAGGAATGGGAGCTTAGCTAATAGGGGCTTAAAATTGACTCATCCAACATCGCTTGATCCCTTAAGCAGCTGAGATAGCTCCATCAAGTGAACCAATATCCATAGTTTTAAAGATATCTTCGATTTCATACTTCAACCTGTTAATGAATCGAGATACAATTTAGTCTTTGAGTTCAACTACCTCACAATAGATCGTCAACATTTGGAATTCCTTCACATACGTTTCAACACTTGATCCTCCTTACCTAACTTCTACAATCTCTTGAATGTATCCTGTAGATAGTAACTCGGAACAAATCTTCCTCTCATCACTCTCTTCATCTCATCCTATCCTCTAATCTCCTTCTCTTCTTCGTGTAGCTTGCAGATTTTTCCATTACATGGCAACATAACTTGTGAACTCCAGAATAGCGAGTCAAGTACCTTGGCATTTTTAAGCACCTTATGATACTCAAACTACTTCTCAATTTTATCTATCCAATTAAGATAGTCCTTAACATCACCACTACTAGAAAAGCTTGGAATTTGTAACTTTAGTCCTTTTACTCTTAGAGCTTGACATTTCTTTCCTCAAGTTCATAGTATCCTTCCTCCTCATCACTTAACTCCTCCCCTTCTTCTTCTATTTCCTCTAACACAAGCCTTCGTTGAGTAACCCTATCTACTCCTCTAGCTCTAGGTGGTTTAACTGGGATATTGGCTCGACCAGGTTGGCCATTGCCTCTTTCGGATAGCTCATTAGTTTAGCCTCTGTAGGGGTCATTTCTAGTTTACTGGTTGTCCTCATTTATGGTAATCACTAGGCTAGCCACGAGGTTGGTAAGCTTGTCCAATTGTTCTTCTGTAGATTAGGGTATGAAACTCCCTTGTTGACCTTGGCCATTACTTACTCCACTCTCTTGGTTACCTAGGGTTCCTTGAACACTAGAGTCGGACATGGTTGTTAACTATAATAAATTAACAACTAAATCAAAATTCGAAAAATATTCCTTTGAACAGCAATAAAACAATACTTAACACACCAATAACTATTGTAACAACAACAATAGTAACCAGCACATGATAGACCAATCATATACTCATACTTTATTTTGCAAACACCAAAATATGGGAAAATAGAGCACTAGATATCTTTAACACTAAACACTTCTCAGACACTCATGATAGCAACAAATAGTTTCTTTAACACACTATGGCAATAGCAAGTTACTTAGAACATAAGGTAGTAGAAACTTGCTCAAATGTAGTCAAGCTCTAATACTAAGATGATATAGATTGTTGGGAAGGTGATATATAGCTATCGATATCATGTGAACTAAGGGTGGTTTTGAACCTCAAGATGGTCCGAAAGCTAAATGGAAGTCGAGGGTTGAACAGGGGTTCTCGTACATTAACGGTAGATATGACACACCAACACCTTAGATGAACTCGAACTATATTTGATGTGATGCATAAGTATAACACAAAGTTGCTTGCTATTAGTCTACGCTCAATGGTTTAGATAAGAGCTCTTTAAGGACTCTATTTGTAACAAGAAAACATAAGCTCAAGAAGAAAGTAAAAGAGGGGAATATGTTTGAAATTCAATGTTACTTGTCATGCAGCAATTACATATTATAAGTATTTATATGACCTAATTAGGGTAAGTCCTAGGTTAACGTAAATTATAAAAAAAAATTCCTACTAGAAAAGGAAAGATACATAGTTTATAGGAGTAAATTTGTAAAGTAGATAAGAGAATATTTGGGTATAGAAAGTTCGATACGAATTTTAGAAAATAGATATGTGTCAATCGCTCTTTCTATGGTCCTAAATGGTGCTGTTTGCCGAGCAGAGCTAGATTGGGTATGTCAACCTCAATTTAGTAGTTTGGCTGCTCGAGGCCATGATCATGGTAGGGGTTGTTCTGGATTGGACGGAAGGAGGTCGGTGTCGGCCTTGGCAGGTTGACTCGATGATAAGGTAGCTCTACCTCATTCACTTGTCATCGCAGCCATGTTAGGTTCTTTTCCTTCCAATTGTAAGAGGGTTATATCAACAGAGCTTAGAAGACATGTCAGGTTGGTTCAAATGAACAGTTCCTCCTCTAAAGTTAGATTCTTCTCAACTGCTCGATGAACCAAAGAGATTAGGCTACGTGTTTAAGATTGAGTGATCAGTTCCTGATTTCTATCAATTAGATCCTTATTCATGAACATGATAAAGATAGAAATTCCTTGCTTTTGTCCAAGCACAACGTAACAATTTCAAGAAAATAAGATAGACTCAACAACCAACTACTTAACACAAATGTAATCTTAGTTTAGCACAAAAATTTTAAACATAACTTCAATCTACTTCACATATTCCCTACCCCCAACTTTTATTTCTCATATCATTTAAGCTCATTATCAAAATATAAATTAGAAAGGTAGAGTTAAAACAAGATTGCCCTAAGAATTATGTTAAGCTACTTTGTCTTGTTTTCTTTTCATTCTTCAAGTCCTCTTAGAGCTAACCTTAAGCTTCTTTTAATTTATGCACAAGAACAAAAATTGTCTCAAAGTATATTATTTGGCCATTTTCTCAAAACATAAAACAAAATTAGAAAAACTCAATGGAAAGTGCATGAAGATAAATAAAACTCTAGTAGGTTGCCTCCTACCTAATGCTTGGGTTTTAAGTCCTTCGGTTGGACCACTAACTTCTCCACCAAGATCCCATAGGAATGTATCCCATTTGCCCATATCTATAGCAAACAGGGGAAGCTTTCTTCTATCTCTCACTCCATGTCTCTTCATCTTTGCTTCCTTGAGCTTAACAAAAATAGGTCTTTGGTATGGAGAAAGTATGTAGATAAGTGCTAGCTCAAACTCTACAATATACCTTGTAGACTCTTGGCACTCTAACTATAGCTCAATTTCTGCAAACCAGTTGGTTAGCTCAACAACTAGAGAAGGAATCTTATCTTCAATCATCAATTCTATCCCATCTTCTTTACTCTCCTTATCTTGCTCTACCTTAGTGATTAAAGAGTAGGTTTCATCTTCAATTATCCATTCCCATTCATCCTCTTCAATTGCTTCCTCTCCTTTTGCAGTAAAATGAATAGTGGGATCCTTTATGTCACTAAGAAGCATCAAATTGGTGAAGAAACCTACTTCAACAATTCTCTTTTCCTTTAGTTTCTCTCTCTTAATCTAGCTTAGCTTCTTATTCATAGTTGTTTAAATCCACTTCTACTTCTTGACACCCTTCCTTTTTATCCTTTACCTCACCTCCATTAATGATCTCCCCTTCAGAGTCCTTATCATGCTTAAAATCCATTCGTCCTTCAAGTCTAGGCTCTTTGATTTCATCACTTCTAACCACTTGTTTTTCATAAAGTTCAATTGATTATACTGGTTTAAGTGTTTTATTGTCCATATACTGCCTAGCTACCATCTCTTCCATTTGTTGAAGGAGATTGGTGTCTACTTTTATATGCCAACTTTAAAATGGACTTCCCTTTTGATTTTTCTTCTTTAGGGGTGTTATGGCTCAATGGTATGGATGGAATGATCATTTTATAATGTGTGTTTTAAGGTAAAGGGGTTTCATAAAGAAGGTACAGGACAGGTGTCCCAATCTTACACCTATGAGTCCAATGATTTCCTCCACAATTCCTACAAATCACAAAAGAAGAGTAATCACGAGTGGTATCTGCGTATCTTCCATATAGTGGATGGTGAATTATTGGGATTAAATTCGGGACAATCAATAAGATCATGTTCATCCCTATAGTGCAAACACACATTACTCATAAGCCCTATTCATTTTTTGATAACCACCAACAATACAATTTTCGATAGCAAAAGGTTTATCATTTCAACAAACAACCAATTGAATCTTTAATAGCCTCTTCATAAGTCCTACAAAGCAACAAAAACAACACAATAAAAAGTTCTCAATAAAATTAAGATGCAATTCTAATCTAAGCATGCAAAACTAACTTTAACTGCAACTATGTCTACTCTGCTCTAAACCTAGCCTTAAAGAGAAATACTAATCTAATATTAGCTAACTTTTGCTTTCCCTATCTTCCCTGACAACGGCGCTAAAAACTTGGTGTTGCGATCTCACTTCTACTAATGTCATGCATAAATATAAATTTGCCCCTTTTTAAAAATAGTGGAATACTATAGTTGACTCATTTGCAAATAGAAATAATTAAATTTTAGTAGAAACCGTAAACTAACGGCAACCATATTGATCTATTAATAGTATAAGGAGAGTAACAAAGGTTGTATTTTGCGGTGAATGAAAGAATAAAAGTTTGAAAGATAACTAAGTACTGGATTATACTATTTCTATTCTAATCTAGGCAACCAATTTAGCAATTTCAAAGGAAAGAACAAGCAAGTTATCTAAAATAGAAGGAAAAACTATAATGGAGTCAAGCGTGGATTTTAGCAATTTCTTGGTATTATGATATAGATTTCTCTATAAAAAGATGTATGAGTAACAAGTAAACAATTGTATGAGATCTTGTAACCATGCTATTAAAATATTTATGATAGTTTAAACATGAATTTTACTTACACTCACATGATTTATCCTACTTTCATTTCATAAATTCTATCATGTAACAAAAGCATTTCATTATCAATCTCTCATCTACACTATTAGCTAGTTATTCAAATCCTATCACTACTTAAAAAACTATGTTAGAATTGATTTATCATTCTAACCAATTTTAGCTTGGGGTGAGTACAAGGATTTGAGTTGTAATTCTCAAGAATTATTCATTCAAATTAGGAATCCTAAGTTCTATTCAGGATTTTCAAATCCTATTATGGTATCTAAACCCTATTATGATAACAAGGAGGAAAGCCTAATGTATGGGAACCACTGCTTAACTTGACATTAACTCAATACTCAAGTTATACCTAATTATATTATAGAACTAAGTAAAATTCCAAGTTTACACTCATAATATAAGAGTATAAATAGCCATAACTACTTTATTATGTTCACACACTACCCATAAGCACAATAAGTATTATTCATCACATTTGTGGAGAATAAGCATTCAACACAAAATACACATGAATATGAAAATAAATATTGCATTAAACATGAAAAAAAATATGAGATACATTACAAAACTGAGCTCCTCAATATCAATAATGGAGTTCCTCGAGATTTTCCCAACAATCCCCATGGATGCAATGGAAATCCACAAACCCAAACCTTAAAAAGAGCTAAAATCTACTAAAAGTCTACGCTATAATCATGAAAATGCAAGAAAATGCCATAGATATCATAAAACTACTCTAAAAGTAATCTAAGATAGCCTAAAGAGAAGAGAGTGGCGGAAACTAGAACCCTAAACCTTATAAAATGCAAGGCAAAATATGTAGAAAATGAAGAAGAAGAAGTTTTTATGACAGTAGTTGGGAATACAGTCACGATGGTGGATAGGTGTCATCCACAACTCCTCTTATTTTTTTAATGAAACAATGCACTTTTGCTTCAAGGGTCTAGTATACCGTCATGATGGTAATTGGGACTACTGTCATGACGATATAACCCACTCCTTATGATACTTTCACACATTCTACTCTAGATATCAACATGTGTACTAGCTTGATAGTTGCTCAAGCTGGATTTACGAATCACCTTCCGTCATGATGGTAATTAGGGATACCATCAAGTTTTTTTCCAGTTCCAACTCCATGTTTTCTTCTTTTTCTTGATTTCTAGCTTCTTGATTGAGGTTGCCATTATATGGTAGCCTATGGACTAGCAAAATCAAACCAAAAAGCTTAAATTTTTTAAATATATACTACTTTTGAGCACTAAAACACAAAGAATATGAATTACACTCATGTTGAGAAATTATATGTGATTTTAATGAAAATTCATACACTTTGGCTTAAAAATCTATTGAATCATATATAATTGTTAGAGAAATCCTTTGGGTAAGTGTGTAGTTTTACACACTTGTCATTAAGTGAGTAGGCTACAGCTCAATCTAGCTTTAAGATCTAAGAAGACCCTGGTTCGTAGCCATTTTGAGCTAAGAAAGATCATTCGATCTAATGTACTGACCTTTTAGTTAATAAGTAGATTGTGGAGTTAAAGGAGTAAGTCGTGTTACCAAATGAGGTTAGAAGACTACTTGATGAGAATGTCAACTCGTTTCCTGAGTAGTTGCTTGAAGAACTACTACCTTTTTGAGGGATTGAATACTGTATTGACTTAATACTCGGTACTGCCCCTCCTAATAAGCTTGCTTATCGGATGAATCCCGAGTAAGAAATGGAACTATAGATACAAGTCAATAAGTTACTGGAGAAGGATTATGTGAGGAACGCCTTAGTCCTTACATTGTACTATCTTTACTTATACTGAAGAAGGATGTTACTTAGCGTATGTGTATAGATAGCAGGGCTATTAACAAAATAACAATTAAGTATAGATACCTAATCTCGAGGTTGGATTATATGCTTGATGAATTGAGTGGAGCTAGAATTTTCAGCAAGATCAATCTAAAGTCTGGTTATAATCAAATTTGGATAAGACTAAGGGATGAATGGAAGACTCAGTTTAAAACTCGACATAGGCTTTATGAGTAGTTGGTATTGCCCTTTGGTTTATCCTATGGCCCAAGCACTTTCATGAGATTAATGAATTGTGTATTATAGAATCTAATTGAAAAATTTGTTATGGTATACTTTGATGACATCCTTATGTACAATGCTGACTTCAAGTCATATTAACCATCTCTAAGCAGTATTTGATGTGCTATGAGCTAAGAAATTGTTTGGAAATTTGAAAAAGTGTTGTTTCTGTCAAGAGAAAGTGGTTTTCCTAAGATATGCAGTTGGTGGAGGAGGTTTACAAGTCGATGATGAGAAGATTAAGCTGCTGTTGATTAGTTGACCCCAACCAATTATGCTGAGGTAACGAGCTTCCATGGTTTAGCTTCCTTTTACCACCATTTCATTCAAAGTTTCAACACCATTGTTGCACTAGTCACCAAGTTGAAGATTGTAGAATTTAGGTGGGGAGAGAAAGAAGAGAGAAGTTTTGTGGAGGTGAAGAAAAGATTGACCTTTATGCCTGAATTGGCCTTGCTTGACTTTGAGAAGATACTTAGCTTGAATCTGATGCATCAAGTATCGACATAGGAGCTGTGTTGATGCAAGAAGGTCTACTTATTGCCTATCATAGTGAGAAGTTGAGAGGACTACAATTGAATTACTCCGTGTATGGCAAAGAATTCCTTTCATTAATTCGAGCACTCCAAGCATGGCAACATTTTCTTTACTAAGAGAGTTCATTATATATATTGATCATGAGTCTTTGAGATATCTACAAGGCCAGGCTAGGCCAAGATTTTGAAGAGATAAGTTCGATGGATAGAGTTCCTAAAAGAATTTAATTTTATAATCAAGTATAAGCAAGGCAAGACTAACATCATTGCTGGCGCCTTGTCAAGAAGGTACATTCTTCTCACTGAACTGCAAACTAGGTTGTTAAGGTTTGCAAGCATCAAAGAAAAATGCCCTTGAGACTCTCATTTTAGTCCAATATATGAGTATTGTGAAGAAAGAAGGCCAGTGGATGAATTTCATATGGAGGAACGCTATTTGTTTTGAAATGGCAAACTTTATATACCAACTTGCTTCATCAGAGAGCTGTTGGTAAAAGAAACCTATAGTTTAGAGCTCTCTAGACATTTCAGAGAAAGGAAGACCTATGAATTGTTGAACAACCGGTTCTTTTGGCTCAAGACGAGGCGAGATGTGCATCGTGTTGTTAAGAGTTGTGCAACTTGTAAGAAGGTTAAAAGCCGATGTGAGTAAGGGAGAGTGATGCCTCTATCCATCCTAGCCAGACCATAGATTGAATTAAGCATAGATTTTGTCTTTAGATTACCTTAAACTGCTCGAGCTAAATGTTTAGTGATGGTCATTGTAGATAGATTCAACAAAATGGTATACTTTGTGCCTTGTACCGAGACTGATAATGCTTTGGCTATTACTTTTCTGTTTTTATAGGAAATAGTCCACTTACATGGAGTGCTTAGGAGCATAGTGTAAGATTAAGACCCAAAGTTTTTGAGCCATTTCTTAAGGACCCTCTAACATTGATTGGGAACCAAATTACTTTTCAACACTTCTTACCAACCCCAAATTGATGGCTAGATGGAGGTCATTAACCACTCTTTAGGTTCATTACTCCAAGCTACAGTGGAAAAGAACTTGAGAGACTAAGATATATGTTTGCTTATGGTAGAATTTGCTTACAATCAAATAGTATATGACACCACTAAGCAGACACCTTTTAAGGTCGTTTATAGCTTCAATCTTGAGCTGCCTTTTAATTACACCATAGTACTTATAACTGAGAAAGGAGACCTTGAAGCTAGAACCAAAGTTCAATCTTTTTCATCAAATCTACTAGAAAGTTACTTAATAGATTAATCAAGCTATCAAAAGGATGGAGGGAAAGAGAAAAGGAAGAAAGGTAAAGCAGTTTTAGCCTGGCAATCTTGTATGGTTGCACTTAAGCAAAGAGAGATTTCCCAGCAAAAGGAAGAATAAATTATTCGCCTAAGCTGAATGACCATTCAAGATTCTCCAAAAGATTAATGACGATGTATATCGATTGGAATTATCGAAAGACTTTAGAGTTCCTGATGCGTTCAATATTTCTAATCTTAGCCCCAACCAATATGAGGAAGAGCAGAATGAGGACTAGTCAAATTTAATCCCAAATCCTAAACAACTTAGAGGAAATGATAGGAATCGAGCCATTGGACCCTTGATCCGAGCTTGAGTATGAGGATTTTAGAGCATGGCAAGGTGCATCTTTTCATCTTGAATTATTCCTGAGGAGTTTAAGCTGCTTTTGATTGCTGACCTACCATAGATGCTAAGCTAAGTACCTCCCCATTTGTTAATGACCATGTAACCACTTGAGGACTACTTTGTTAACAGCTCCACCAACTTGCTGACCATCTTGGCCACTCCCATTCCAAGCTCCCAAGATCACATCTGAGCTGATGTAGCCCTAGATAGCTTACACATTAGCTTGAAATCTACTAAACTAGGTTGCACTCTTTTGTCTACTTCCATAGGAACCTCCCCAATTACTAACTAACACGTATCCCTATACACCACCTAAAGGAATAAACCAACAAAGCTTCTATTCTTGTAATTTCCGCTTTACCCTTTATCTATTCCTTGTATTTTTCTTATTTAGAATGATACCTTTTTTGTCTTTTCCATATTTAGTAGTTTTCCTAATATTTCATGTATAAATACCCTCTTGTAAGCAATTGCAAAGGTTTCTGCATTTTCCTATTGGTCTTGACTTGTTTCTGGTTTGCTACCTCTTTTACTCTCATCCTATCTCTTAACTAAGGCTAGGTAACGAGTGATCTCATCAAGCTACTCGTGTGTCATATTGCGCCAGTTCGTAAGTCTATGAAGGTTCCTTACTACCTCATATCTTTAGAATCGTTCGTGGATTTTGCTCATTTTCTTTCTGTTTCGCATGTTTATTGTAAGACATGTACTTGTGTGACTACGTTTGGTAGTCGATTAAGAGTGCTCAGAAAGGTAACCTAATTAGGTTAAAAACTTATAAGGGACTTCATAATATTGGTTAAGGAGGTCTTATAGGCTTGGAATTTGAAAATATAATAAAATATTAAAAATATAACTAAAATAATAGAAATTTACCATATTATTATTATGAGATCGATAACATGCGAAGTAAGTTATGAAAATTAACGAAAACTTCATGATAAATTATAGGGATAATATAATTAATATTGTACATAAAATAATATACAAAGACAAGTATATATATTGAGTATAATTATTATGTTAATATATGTATTTGTAATTATCGTAAATACTTGAAAATGCATAAATATTGCCAAATAAATAAAGAAAAAATATAAGAAAATTTCTTAAAACTCACCGAGACATCTAGAATCATGCTACTAGGCATGATATATCTAGTAGCCAGCTATAGGATTGAGAAATAAGAGAAACCTTATGTAAAGACACCTAAACTAAGAGGGGAAAGATAGGTTATTTGGGAAACAAAAATCCAAAACCTCATCAATCATGTTATGGAAATCTAAATGCCTCCAGTAGTTGAAAGTTTTGTCAATTTGGACTTTTAGAAGAATCTAAGGAAAGAAATGGAGAGAGAAAGTAAGAAAACAAAATTAAGGAAATTTAATGTGCAAAAAAGGGTAGGATTTCGAGTTACCACATAAGAAGATCAATTGGAAGCGAATCTTGGTGTAGACACCCCATTTTTTGCCACCTTTTTGTTTTAGGATCTTGTCTTTTTAAGGCTAGGTTTATTGAAAAATATAAAAAAAAAAATGAAAATTGGAAAAACAAAAAAATTTGAAAGATACAAAACGTTAAAAGAGTCCAAGTCAAGTTAGTCAATCATTTAAGGTCAGGTTAGGTAAAATTACTTAAAAAATATACGTGCATTTTAATAAATTTAGAGTCTTTGAAAAATTAAACTTCATTAAAAAAATAGTCTGGTGAAATATTTGAGATCATAAAGAGGATATTTGTCTAATTTTAAAATGATTTCAACTAGACTAATTAAAAATAGACTTGGAATTTATTAATGATGTTTAAAAGTCTTTAACATGTATATTTTGATAAGCTGAGATCACTTTAAATAAATTTGGGTCAAGTTAGGCTTAGGATTGAAAGCAAAAAATTTAAGTTGGGCCTAATAATAAAGGTTTAAGTAAAATTTAAGGGCACAAACAAATGAGTGAAAGCCATAGCTTAGTTAGTCAGAATGCATGCATGGAAGGTTTAGGTTCTGGATTTGACTCCTTTCATGAGCAAGGGGGAAATTTTTTTTTTTCCCTCTTATATGGTCAAGTGACCATTTCCTTCTCCAATAGCCAGGATGCAAGAAAATAGAGGAAAATCATGGAAAAAGTTTTAAAACTCGAACCTTCATCAAATTTTATTGAATCTTCTATATTTTCTCGTGGAAATTGATCCAAATCTACAAAATCCATATCAAAACGAACAAATATCATTTAGATTTGTTTTAATAATTACTAATAAAAGATTTGGTAAGATTGAGAGAAGCCTGAATCTAATCCATGGTGGGTTTGAGTTAATCCAAGCCTTAACAGATTTGAATTGTAAAACTTATAAAGAGGAGAACTTGGAATCATTAAAATGGGGCCAGACTTTGATCATCATCTAGGTATACATCAATCTATATCCTAGTTTGCAGTAACCACATTCATATACCCTATAGGCATCTAATGAGAACCCCTTATGGCTTGCAATACATACTTAACTCTCCTAACCTCCTTCCACAGTCATGCATCACAGACCCAACTCCGACGATCGCTCTCTCTCGTTGTACTCGACTTGACCACATTTAAACTTAATCAACCATTGTATGACCAAACAACATTAGGCACCCCATAATGGCATAAAACCAACGACCCCAAAGCACCATCGTCGTACCCCTCTTTCTATCTTGCATGACCACCATTTGTATGTGAAAGCCCTATGCAATTACCCAACGCTATGACCAACAACCCAAACCCCCATCTACAAGTGACGACACATGCCCCAGATACAACCTAAATGCAAGCTTACATCCATTGTTGGCCCCTTGTTTTGGACCCACCACTATGCACAGCAAAATAAACAGTACTACGCAAGCTCAAACTTGAACTACTCTAAAATAGCCATTATAACTCGAGGCATCAATCCTAACCTCAATTTTACTAATAACTTTTGTCATAAAAGTTGATTTTTTTGCTTGAAAGGGTGAGCCAATTGAGTTGGAGCATCCTTTTCAACTACTACGTTTGAGAGGCAACAAGGACCCAACTTAAATCCTCTTGGAGTATCCATGCCTGACCTGAATCCGCTTCTCTTTTAATTATCTAGTCTTTTTATTTTTATTTCAATAGTTTTTATTATTTTATTTTCCAAGTAAATAAAAGTCAATACTAACTCTAGTTTGTTTATTTGTGTAGGTCTCTAATTTGATTGTAGTAGTAATGTGTTTTTGTTATCCTTATTTTTTATTTATATGCATATTAAGGAGGATTGGTTTTCCTTTAAAATTGTTAAATTAATTCATTTGCAATAAATAGGTACTAACATGACTTCTTTTGCGGGTTTTGTGTTAAATTTGGTTGTTTATTCATTTTTGGTATGTCATACTTTTGAATATTTAGTGAAGTTGTAGTTTTTTATTCGCATTTTTTAAATTTTAGTTAATAAATTGCACCTTTTGTGTTGCCATCATAAAACTTGCATCTTTAACATTTTCATAGCTTTAAGTTAAAATTTGCATTTATGTCGCGTATCTTAGAAGATCAGGATAGGATAGGATCGTATCTTTCCCATAATTAGGCATCTTTTTTTATGAGTTTAATATCTTTTTCATAGTTAAGCATCTTTTTTATGATTTAAACATCTTTTATAGTTAAACAACTTTTCCATGATTTATGCATCTTAGGCATGTTTTTCATATTAATTGTATATTTCATGGAAAATTGCATTTAGGCACTTTAGGATTTTTCTGAACTTTTTTTTTATCATATAGGAAAGGTTTTTCTCTAAATAAAAATTTGAATTCTTTTTTGAGGGTTTTTCAAAATTGGACACTAAAAATTAGGGTTTATTTTGTAGGGATTTTCTTAATAAAAATAAATTGGTTAAAAAAAAAAAAGTAAATCTAGCTTGTTTACATGAATAAAATTTGTCAACTCATTAAAACTTTTCTAAAAAATGATAACTACGATCAGTTTAATCCTAATTAACAGGTACGTAGGCACCTCCTAGACAATTATAAAATTGTTAAAATATTTTGTTATTTTTTAAGTTCGTAATAAAAAAATCATTTTCATGCATTTTTCACATTTTTTCATCTTTAGGAAAATCATAAATATTAGGGCCCATTAATTAGTTTTTGGTAATTTTTATATGGTGACATTGTCTTAATAGATTAGTCTTTGAGCTTGGTTCTCTAGTTAATATTTTTTGAAAATTATTTTTTGGAAAATTTGTAGGCTTGTGACTTGGTTAGTGCTTTTCTACCCAAAAACCTTAATCTTATTTTTTTTTTTTACTAGATTTATTGGTTATCGACTCTAAGTTATTTTTTAAAATATTTTTTTATATTTTTTTTAGGAAAAATGTTTTTCTTTAATTTAATGTCGAGTAATCTATATTAAGTGAGTTAAGCTTAATATAAGTTAAATTAAAATAGGGTTTGATAGAATTGACAACTTTACTGAGGATACTGGTGGGTTAGCTATGTAGGAATTTTAAAAAATTAATTAAAGGACCTTTAGTTTATTTTTTTATTTTTATTTTATATAATTGTACTAATTGTGTTTTACCAATACAAGTCCATTAGAAAAAAGTTAGCCCAGCAAGCCTAATGTTTGGATAATTTGAGGGTTATTTTTCAAGAATTATATATTTATGCTTAGATGTGGTCAGACCTGGACTACCTTAGAAACTTAAGATGGACCGTTATTATGTAATCCTTAAGTTGTTGAGGTCTTTACCCTACCCTAGTAGTGATAGGCGAGCCTACTCATGTTCGATGTATCTTATTGGGTGTTGCTTTGAGAATGCTTGAGGGTACAAAGCTTAAGATTAATATATCTCACCTTCATACATCATTTTTTTTAAGGGGATTAGTAATTTTTAAATTATAAGAGCTTGAAAATTATTATTATAACCCATTGCCCATTAGTCCTTTAATTTCGAAAAAAAGAAACTAAATAAATCAATGCATGTATATATATAAGTGTTTACGAGCTTCATTTTCCCAAAATTTTGTTTTAAAAATTCATGCACTTATATATATATAAATGTTGGAATCTTGGCCATAGGTTTATAATAATTTTGTTTCTATAATTTATTAATTATCAATCCATATTACAATACATGCATGTATAACATATTGCATCAGCTTTTACCTATATTTTTGTTTGTCTATATGGTTTTTATGTGTATATATATTTTTTAGTTTTTCCATTGTGTTATGTCTAACTATTATCTTGTAATATATGTTTTATGTATCATAATCTCTTTTGTTCTCATGGGTAAAAAGTTGTGCAATGTAAGGTCAGAATAAAAGTCTTTTATGGGCTAAGGAATGAATGTTGGTGCAACATGTTTCAAAAAAAAAAGAAAAAAAGAAGAGTAATCAAGGGTAATGGTTGCACTTCTATTATTCTCTGTGATATAATGGTTATACAATACTTTTATCCTTTTACATGTAAAATATATTTTCGTATAACTTATTGTACCATAGTTGTACTTATATAATTTTTCACGCAGTTCATTAAGGTCTAGGCCATTTATAATCAAATAAATGTGATAATGGGGTTATGATAAAATCATGACTTGAAAATTTTTTTTTAATAGTAATTTGTTGCACTATCACCCAATTGCCAACTCGGCATTTGCATGTATGGATTTTTGTTGTATATTAACTATTTATTATTGTTTGGTGTTGCTTATCCACATTGAAAATTTTGTACAATAACACGTATATGTAAAAAATAAATAAATAACAATCTTTGGACTTGTAAATATTTGTTACTGTTAATTAATAAGTAGTCATCATCCTTAGAGTGTCTCCTAATTATCTTTTTGTAACATTAGGCACTTTTATTGTAAAATTATCACCCTTTAATCATTAGTTATCCTATTATAGCTTTGTCGTCCTCATCATGTCATCTTTGTAATTGGCTTTTTCCATTCTTTAGCAATGTTAGCAATCTAGTCATTAATAGCATAAGTTCTCTTTAGTATCTTTTAGGGTTTTCAGGAGTTTTTCATTAAAAAAAAAAAAGAAAAGGAATTTTTAGTTATAAATAAGTTATTACCTTTTGTCGTCAATCTTGTAAGATAGCCAGTCATTCCCATCAACCTTTTAACTTTATAATTCGTCCAATAAATTAGAGGGAAGTTGGTGATTCGGTTTGTAACATAGTTTTTGTAAAATAAGTGTTTTTGAATGTATTTAGAATAAAATTTTTCAAAAAATAAAAAGAAGAATTATCAAGATTTCAAAAGAAAAATCTACTAATAAGTAAGGAATTTGTAAGCTTTAGGTTCTTGCTTTTAAGCGGATAAGCTCATTTTTTTAAAGCCTATGGTCATTCGTTCTAAAACAAGATGACTGACAACAATGATGATTTCGGCCTAAGCCTAATCTTGGTGGTCACTTGCTTCAAGCCCAAAGAGAGGCAAAAGAGAACAGCACATCGGAGATTGATACATAAAAATAGTCAAGACATAACCCATCTACCCATCCCCAAACCAAATACAACTCTTGATTCCCCCCAAGAAGAACCTAAGCTAAACACAATCCTTAAAGAAAAGCTTATTACTAGATCTTTTCAAAAGCCCTAGACACAAATGCCTAAACATAAGCATCGAAGTTACCCTTCTATTCCAACCTGCTTCAAGTGAGAAAGATCCCAAACACATAGCTTGCCAACTTCACTTTAGGTTTGCTTACCTACTCCAACTTTGAAACTGAACACAAAGTTTGTCTCCATTATGAATTATTCCTCTAATAAGCCTAATGAGCTTGGGTTAGAGAGGTTGCAAATGTGGTGATCTTTTAAAAGTAAAGAGGCATGTGAGCCGCTGGGGTATTACAAATTATCTAGTCTTATCAAATGAGGTTAAGGTAGATGAAGGCAAATGAACATGAAATATCTCGTCCTTGAACTAATGAAAGTATCTCATTATTTGAAGGGTTTAGAATGATAAGAGGCAAGTCCTAATCTGAGACACTGACCCTAAATACTTACGAGACCTAAGAGACTCGAAAGAAAGGATAAGAATCATTCCTTAAAGGAGATCTATCTTGCATATAATATGCAAATTAAAAGGACAATAGGCATTCATTTTGTTACCTTAAGCACTTTTACCTCTTGATAACCCATCTAAGCTTTTGAGGGAAATCTTTCAAAAAAAAAAAAAACCTATCAAGAATCACCCCGCATTGGGGATAATTAGGAGGTTCGAGTCATTAATTTGAAGAAAAAGGGATATACTAACTTGTGCTTACTTTAGTTGTATCAATTTACGAGTAATAATTATCATAGATAACTTGATTCCTTAGAATGAAGAAGAGTTTCAAACCTATACACTTTACTCAAACTCATATACTTATTCAAGCACCTTAAGCCTAAGGATGTTTTCCTAAACACTCCATAACCATACATGCTTCACCAAGTTTGTACACTTTGAACTCATGGGCCTCGAATCTCTTCAAAAAGAAACTTAGATATATGGAGAGCGATCACCTTGACAAAAGAAAAAAGAAAATAGAGAAAAAGAAAAAGGAAAAAAGAAAAAAAGGAAAGAAAAGAGAGAAAAGAAAAAGAGGAAGAAAAGAAAAAGAAAGAAAAAGAAGAAGAAGAAGAAGAAGAAAACAGAATTAAGGTAATCATATCTCAAAGGGTAGCCTAAAGTTCTTAAAGGGCCTAAGCCTTAAGTATCTTAGAACAGCTTAGCCCATGAAATCCCAAGATAAAAGACCTAAGTGATCCTCGACACTTCAAAGCACAAACCGGAGCAAGAGATTCCGAGCTCAAAGGAATGAAACTCTAATTTATTGGCTTCACCCGCTATACTACTCTTAATGAAACTCTTTTGACTAAAGAAGTCGATTTATCTTAAGCAATGATTTTTTTGTGAAACTAAGGCAAGCCCATCTTAGCATTTTCCCACTAAGGTTTTTGACTTATAAATCTAAGTTGAAACATTAATTTCTAAAAATTGACTAATAAATTAATATCCCATTTTGCTTAAACCAATGACCAAAAGACTACATTACAACCTTGAAGAAAAGACTTATCAGATTAATCAAAGTGTATCACTTACAATTCAAATAACCCATATGAGATTGTAAGGATGTTCTCTTAGATTAAACAATTCAAATGATTGAGATACTTTCCTTGATGTGAAACTTATGAATGCAAAAGTCAAGTATGCCCTAAGGATAAGAGAAGCAATTTGCCCTAAAATTGAATGGAATTCCCTATGGTAAGAAGAACAAGGTGTTCAGTTGAAGTTTTTTTCCTATTCCCTCATCATAGCAAGCAAGCAATCAAAGATGTAGAATGAATGGCCAATAGGCTTGAAGTATACCGCTTATCTATAATATTTAAAGTTAGTATAATTTCATTACATGTTAACAAGAAAAGGATGAATAGTTTTTTGAATAAAAGCACCAGTTTTTCCTTCAAAATTTAAAAAGTGAAAAATTTGAGAATTTGCAATGTGAACTTTAGTTAAGTTAGGAACTTTAGTAATCCCTAGAGGAAATTTCAAGAACCTTAGTGATCTTTTCAAAACTTTGGTCATCTTAACGGGAACCTTTGTTATCTCTATCTTAGGAACTTTGGTTATCCGATGATTCAAGAACCTCAGTCATCCTTGTTTTAGGAACTTTGGTTATCTTATTCAAGAATCTTAGCCATCCTTAAGGAGCTTTGACCATCTTATGATATTTCAGGAACCTTAGTTATCCTTAAATTTAAGAACTTTGATTATCTTGTAATTTAAGAGTCTTAGTCATCCTTAGTTAAATTGATTTAAGCACTTTAACTATCCTACGATGTGAGAACATTTAGGAGCCTTTAGTTATCCTATGGAAAGAAACTTTGGGAGCCTTCGTTGTCCTTAGTCCAAAAGTTTGATTATTCAAGAGCCTTTATCATCATGCCAAGAGCTTAGGCTATCCTAAAAATTTTGGAAACTTTAGTTATCCTATGTTCAGAGTTCAGAAAGTCTCACTATAAGAACTTTTGTCGTCCTACATTAAGGAACATTAGTTATCCTAGGTATTAGAAACGTATCAGAAGCATTAACCATTAATTGAAATACTTATTGTTAAGTTGTTTTCTTTGAAAGATCTATCATTTTAAGAAGCCAACTTTTTTTTTAGGAACACTCATTTTTCAACAAAAAGCTTTTTCTTACCCTGACTTGTCAAGTTAGGATCTTATCTCCTTTACCCCAACCGTTAAGTTAGGATCTTATATAAATTAGAATCCTTCAAGCTTAAGTCTAAATCAATTTGTCAAAACTCATTGAAGTTCTTGAAATTCTTGGATCACTTGCTTAGTGGAGCACTATCTAGTTCTTTTTATAATCACTTGCTTAAAGGAGGGCTATCCTATCCTTGTTAGAATTGCTTGCTTAATAGAGTGATGTCTTATTCCTTATTAGATCACTTGCTCATAGGAGCATCATCCAGTACTTTTCAAGATTGCTTATTTATAGGAGCGCTATCTTATTCTTTTTTGGATTGCTTGCTTAAAGGAGCGCTGCCCTATTCTTTTTTGGATTGCTTACTCAATAGAGTACCATCCAATTCTTTCCAAAATCGCTTACTTAAAAGAGCATTGTCCTATTCTTTCTTAGATTGCTTGCCTTTTGGTGCATTGTCCGTTTCATAAAGTAATCTTAGATCCTTGCTCATAGGAGCATCATCTGGTCCTTTTTAGGATCGCTTGCTCAAAGGAGCAGTATCCTATTCTTTGTGGATCACCTGCTTGTTAGAGTGCTATCCTCTCCTTTGTCGAATTGCCTACTCATAAGAGCATTATCTTATTTTGTCATTAATTAGATTGCATGCTCATAAGAGCACTGTTCTATTTTATCTGATGGATTTACATGCTTACTAAGAGTGTTGTCTTATCTTGTCTTCGAAAAATCTTTCCTTTCAAGCAACTAATCCTTAAAGAGATTTATCCTCTTAAGGATAATCGACCTTTCAAGTTAAGACCCTCTTTGTTTGATATTCAAAGCATTTTATCTCAACCTATCAAGCCGGGCCCTTATCTATTTTACCTCGTCCTTTCAAGATGAGACTCTTCTTATTTAATCTTACCTTGTCAATTCAAGTTAAGACTTAGCTATAAAGACGGATAGTTGTAGACACTTCATTTTTGCCACCTTTTTGTTTTAGGATCTTTTCTTTTTATGGCTAGGTTTATTGAAAAATACAAAAATTAAAAATTAATAACTGAAAAATAAAAAAAAATATGAAAATTGAAAAAACAAAAAAAATTGAAATGTACAAAGTGTCAAAAGAGTTCAAGTCAAGTTAGTTAGTCATTTAGGGTTAGGTCAAGTAAAGTTAAATAAAAAATATAAACGCATTTTAATAAATTTAGAGTCTTTGAAAATTTGAACTTCGTTAAAAAAATAGTTCAGCAAGATATTTGAGCTCATAAAGAAGATATTTGTCTAATTTTAAAATTATTTTAACTGGACTAATTAAAAATAGACTTAGGATTTATTAAGGGTGTTTAAAAGTCTTTAACATGCATATTTTGGGCTATTTTGATAAGATAAGATCATTTTAAATAAATTTGGATTAATTTGGGCTTAGGATTGAAAGCAGAAATTTAAGTTGGGCCTAATCAGAAAGGTTTAAGTAAAATTTAAGTGCACAAATAAATGAGAGAAAGCTATAGCTTAGTTGGCTAAAATGGATGCATGGAAGGTTTAGGTTTAGGTTTTAGGTTTGACTCCTTCTAATAGCAAGGGGAATTTTTTTTTTCCCCTTCTTAACTGGTCAAGTGACCATTTCCCTCTTTAGTAGCCAGAGCGTAAGAAAATAGAGGAAAATTGTAGAAAAAGTTCTAAAACTCGAACCTTCATCAAATCTTATCGAATCTTCTATATTTTCTTGTGGGAATTGATCCAAATCTACAAAATCCATATCAAAATGAACAAATATCATTCAAATTTGTTTCAATAATTACTAATAAAAGATTTGGTAAGATTAAGAGAAGCTTGAACTAATCCATGTTAGGTTTGAGTTAATCCACACCTCAATAAATTTCAATTGTAAAACTTATAAAGAGGAAGACTTAGAATCATTAAAAGGGGGCCAGACTTTAATCATCATCTAAGTATACTACAATCTATATCCCAATTCGTAGTAGCCACATTCATATAGCCCATTGGCATCCAATGACAAACCCCCATGGCTAGTAGTACACACTTAACTTTCCTAACGTCCTTCCATAGTCATGCATCATAAACCTAACTTTGACGACCTCTCTCTCTCGTCGCACTCGACTTGACCACATCTAAACTTGACCGACTACTATATGACAAAATAACATTAGACCCCACATAATGGCATAAAATCGATGACCCCAAAGCACCATCGTCGCACCCCTCTTTCTCTCTTGCATGACTACCATTTGTACACAATAGCCCCTTACGACAACCTAACATTGCAGCCAACAACCCACACCCCCATCCACGACTGATGACGCATGCCCCATATGCGAGCCAAACATAAGCTTACATCCACTGTTGACCCCATGTTTGGAAGCCACCATTGTGTACAACAAACACAAACGGTAACCACAATAACCCAAGGTATCAATCCTAACATCAATTTTGCTAATAACTTTCTCATGAAAGTTGATTTTCTTACTTGAAAAGGTAACCCAATCGAAGTTAGAGCATCCCTTTTAGCTGCTGCATTTGAGAGTCAACAAGGGCCTAACCCGAATCTTCTTAGAGTATCCATGCTCGATCCGGATCTACTTTTCTTTAAGTTATCTAGTTTTTTTTAAAAAAATTTTTTAATAGTTTTTATTATTTTATTTTCTAGGCAAATAAAAATCAATATTAACTCTAATTTGTTTATTTGTCCAGGTTTCTAGTTTGATTATAGTAGTAATATGTTTTTTTTATCCTTGATTTTTTTATTTATATGCATATTAAGGAGGATTGGTTTTCATTTAAAATTGTTATATTAATTTATTTACAACAAATAGGTACTAACACGACTTCTTTTGTAGGTTTTGTATTAAATTTACTTGTTTTATTCATTTTTGGTATGTCGTACTTTTGAATATTTAATGAAGTTGTAGTTTTTTATTTGTATTTTTTTTATTTTAGTTAATAAATTGCACCTTTTGTATTGCCATCATAAAACTTGCATCTCTAATATTTTCGTGTCTTTAAGATAAAATTTGTATTTAGGTCGCATATATTAGAAGATCAAGATAGGATATGATTGTATCTTTTTCATAATTAGGCATATTTTTTATGATTTAAACGTCTTTTTTATAGTTAGACATTTTTTCTATGATTTAGGTATCTTTTCATTAGTTAAGCATCTTTTATATGATTTAGACATTTTTTCTATGGTTAAACGTCTTTTCTATGGTTAAAGTATCTTGAGCATGTTTTTTACATTAATTGCATATTTCATAGAAAATTGCATTTTTGCACTTTAGGATTTTTCTAAATTTTTTTTATCACCTAGGAAATATTTTTCTCTAAAAAAAAATCTAAATTTTTTTTTTCTTTTAAGTTAAGGTTTGTCAAAATTGGACAATAAATATTAAGGTTTCTTTTTTAGGATTTTGTTAATAAAAATAATTTGGTTTAAAAAAGGTAAATCTGGCTTATTTACGTGAATAAAATTTGTTAACCTACTAAAGTTTTTCTAAAAAGTGAGAACTACAATCAATTTGATCCAAATTAGCAGGTACATAGGCACTTCTCGAGCAACTGTAAAATTTTTAAAATATATTTTTTAATTCTTAATATAAAATCATAAACAAAAAATCATTTTCATGCATTTTTCACATTTTTGCATTTTTTGGAAAATCATAAAAAATTAAGGCCCATTAATTAGTTTTTTGTAATTTCTATACAATGACATTGTCTTAACAAGTTAGCCTTCGAGCTCAATTCTCTAACTAATATTTTTTGAAAATTATTTTTTGGAAAATTTGTAGGCTAGTGACCTAATTAGGGTTTTTCCACCTAAAACCCTAATCTTGTTTTTTTTACTAGTTTTATTAGTTGGCAACTCTAAGTTATTTTTTAAAATATTTTTTAACATTTTTTTTAAGAAAAATGTTTTTCCTCAATTTAATATTAAGTAATCTATATTAAATGAATTGAGCTTAATATAGGTTAAATTAAGGAAAATTAAAATAATGCTCGACACTTACTAATCGCTTGAAGGAGTGGCTAGCGGTGGTTTTAGCCGATACACCTTCTCTTCCTCACAATAGCCAGAGCTCAGGTTTTTTGTGGTCACCAATTTTATCAAAATTTTGGAAAAAATATCAAACATTTACCAAAAATTTTGAAATTTGGCTTCCTTTAGTATTTTTGCATGATGAATTCAAATATTCAGTCAAATTTTCAAATTTTTTACTATAGATATAAGGTCCTTAAGGAGAATGTCCTACGCACTAATTTTTTATCAGGTTTTTGAGAAACCAATTTATGTAGTTTCAACATGAAATCTTATGGGTATACTCTTAAGATGTTGAATTTTGATGTTAGACAATTGGTTGTTAAAATTAAATAGTAGAATTTGAGGGAAAATCTTGATGTTGTGAAACAGTTTGCTGGATAGGCTATCTTGCAAAGGAGCTTGATCAACACTTGATAAAAGTGAGGTACAGCCTATATCTACCTACATACAGCTACTGAAAATACTTATTTACAAATTTAAGAATGACAATTTTTAAAGGTAAGTAGGTATTTGGTGGTCTAAAGATTAATTCTCCTAAAGTTTTAATGCATATGTAGATTAAAATGATGATATAGTGAGTAAGAGTATAGATGATTGAAGTACTAGTTGATACTCACTATTTATTCAGGATTAGACTTCTGAAAATATGGGGTAAGTAAAGTATAGTTAGATATACTAATAGCAGTAGGATTAGAAACTGTATCAAAAAGTAAGTCAGCATGTGACCTAGTGAATATGTTGAATACCCAAGGAAAATTGGATCTAGACCAGAAAGTAACTCATATTTGTACTCTACCTTATTTCTAAAGACAAATTGTAAGTTAGAAACTTTTTAAATAAGAATCTAATTATGGATGGTTAGAAACTTCATTAGAAACTGGGTGAAAATGTAGTCTAGTATTGAAAGTCTTCGATCATGTCAAGAGTTTAATAGTAAGATAGCTAGTGATTTATATATGAATTTTACATGTTTATCAAAGTCAAAACATACGTTAGAAGCCTCTCAGACAATAACCTATACCACCATGTTAAGTTAGAACTTAAATCAGAAACTCGGTCAGAAAATAGTTTAATGGGAGAACCTAAATGTAGGAGTTCTTAGGAAGTTAGAAGATTGTTGGAATTGAATATGGGATTACACAGAGCCAGAAAGTAGGTCAAAAAGTTACTTGTATATAACCTTTAAAGATTTATTGAAATTAGAACCTAGGTTAAAAACTACGAAGGATGTAACCTATGCTAAAATACTAGGGGATAATAAAGGAAGACGAGAGTGACACATGAAGAGAACGAGCATCAATGTCTACGTAATGGAATTAATGCTTCGCAGCATTTTGGAGTACTCTAAAGTACTTAGAGACTTTCATATATTTCTAGCATGTGATCATAATGCAACTGTTTGTACGTATGCTACATATATGGTTGAATGTTGCTTTGATTGTTGTTGTGGCAGCTAAGCTCCATGCTTTGATTGTTTTATGTATTCTATTTGTATATATTTTTTGAATTGGTTGATCACCCCAAAAATCAAATTAACTCGAATTTGACCTAACTTCTAATCTGACATATATTACAACCCATTAGGGGTAACGACTAAGACTCTCAAGCCAAACATGGACCCCTTTGATGAGGATAATTGAAATTGTCTTTTCCCCACCCTTAGTCGAATTGAGTGATAGAAGAAAAGGTCGCAACAAAGTTAGGGGCTATGGTTTGAAGGAAGTTTTAGGTGAAGGATGTTCTTCATTACATAAGCCTCGATTTTGTTTTGATTTGTGAGTACATAGTGTCAAACTTCTCAACCCGCATTTAAGCGAGTGCAATTTCTCTGATTTCATAACAAATTGATCTACATTGTACGATGTCATTTGCTTGTATATGCATCCCATCTAACTAACTTGGATGAATACCTTGAGTGTGCTTGTATTGAATACATACTTATTTTTCATTTCACTTACTGAGCAAGTTGTTGCTCATTCCCCTATAGTGGTCTTGTAGGTTCATAATACACTTCGAGCATGCCATCTAAATCCAAAAGATTAAACATAGGATCATGATGTGAGGATTATGAAGAATTGGCTAAACATTGTCCTGAATGTCAACTTACTAACTCTTGAAGAAAACTATAGGGTTTCATTAAGTGAATTTCTAGTGTTTCTAATTACTAACATGGTAATCAAGTTTGGTAAACCTATCGATTCATATAACCATTTTCTTAGACTTTTAACTGTTTCTCCCATAAATGCAATTTTGTAAATACTTGTAATTTTTTAGTGTTTTGCTAAGTACCACTTTTCAAACTCAAACCTTTTCAAGAACCGCGGTTACAAAATCAAGATTTTGTAATTATTATCCAAGATTATAGCATAAGCTTATAACAAATAAGTATAGGATTGAACACTTCTAAGTGGTTGAGTTAAGTTTGCTTTGTATGAACTAGGTTTATGATTATAGCTGTGAGAAGAGCTTCTATTTTAAAGTGGTTCATATGGCAAGACTATTGCGACTCTACCTCTTCGGGGAGTGACATTTTCCATCATACACTTTGAGCTTTCTGCAAGCTTAGACCCACCTTAATGACGTCGCCCTTGTTTATCCTTGGTGTGGCATATCAAGTAAGGAAAAGTAATGGAAGATCATAGGTAAGGATCGTGCCTATAATTTTATCCATGCCTATGTTGAAACTTCAATTATTGCTTGCAATAATCTTTACAGTCAGGAAGTACACCCGTAATTCTAATCATGATCCTCCTAGATGTTGCATTCTCAATTTGATTAATTTCAACTTTTCTAATATGGCTAATTTTCCTAATAAAACACCTTATTTTACTTTTGGATACTTTTATATGCTCTCCGTAAAATCACAACATCATTTCACCTCAATATTTCTTTTCACTATTGTTTACACTCTAATTGCACTTATTCCCTACAATGGGATTCTTCTTTGATCAAGATTGTATCAAGTATGTGTTTACTCTTTCTTCCCTTTTCTCTTCCAAAATTGATTGGCAATCGTACAAGGGTTCTTAAATTTACAAAAGGGTATCTTAAGGTTTTGGATTGCATTGACTTTGCTACATGCCTTACTTCGTTAGAAAATTGTAAGAATAGACTACGTGATCATGAATTGTTCTCCTTCTTGGATTGAAAGAAGGATATAGTTAAATTGTCAAATCCTAGTTAAGAATTTTCACATTTGCATGATGATTGGACATTGCCCTGTTTCACAGTGCTTTTGTCATGACTACCACATGATCGATACAATATTTCATTCATCTTCACTTATCCATACTGTAATAGATTTGCACATTGACGATTCCTTAAGTGTAGGGAAGTCTTTTCAAACTATATTTCACTTGTTTTCTTAATTTCCAAGATAAGGATGGAACTTGCAAAAACCAGAGGAAATGCGGGTCAAAAGGGTTTAATGGCTATTAAAATGTCTTTGCAACCCATTATTGAAAAGGAGCAAATTGTCGTGTTACCACACCTACATCATATGCTCAAATTTGATAAGCCACAACAAATTACTCAATTTGAGACGTTAGCTAAGAAGGTTTACTTGCTTGGATTGGGAAGTGATCAAAATAGTTAATATGGAGACAGAAACTCATGAGATTGTTGAAATTAGATGATGTTACAAGTTATTGAGCATCCAAATGTTGGCATATAAAGAACTCACCTTAAAGTTCCTCACTACCTTGATTTTAGAGCATGAATAGCTTTCATGTAGAGTTAGGAATTCTATATCTTTTCAATTGAGAAATATGGGTTTCACTCTTTTGATGGCTAGTTTTAGAGTACGCATGGGGTTAAACGACAGAGACTTTGTACAATGATAAGAGTTTTACACTTTGCCATGTGAGCTACCTTGGGGTGTTTCACTAAGTTAATATTAGACTAAATTAAGTGGTGAAAAGAGTTATAATCCGAAGTTTGCGAGAAGATCACAATTAAAGAATCTTGCTCATAAAGTTCTTCACTGGTTGCTTACTCACACACTTAATAGGAAAGGTAAAAGCATAGGACAGTAGCTACACATAAGGTTTTCTACTTATCTAGCTTGGTAGAGAAATATTTGATCACTCTTACTATAGTTCTAGCATTTTACACGAGACATCAAGCCATTGATGCAGGGATCAAGAAAATAGGATGTGGCCCTCATGTTATAATGTTGGCTAAGCGGTTGAAGTTTTTTGTTGGTAATCCTCAATTGATGGTGGTGAGTGATGTCAAATCGATGACAATTTCAACTTTTCGTCAAACGGGTTTTTTGCCTAATGACTCTGAAAAGGAAATATTGAAGAGGAAAGAACAAGATGCCCCATCCACAAGAGATGACCTAACACATCAAATACAAGAGCTTAGGGGAGAAGTTCAAGAGTTGATTAAATCTCAGCAAATCTACAACCAAGCTCTAAATAAAGTGTTTAGGAGTCAATCTCAACTTGTAGAATTTTATAACAATGTAACTGATAAATTTGAAGTAAATTTTCGTTCTTCAAACGATGATGATAAGTTTATTAATGTATCTAAAGCAGAGGATATAAGAGATGATGAGGAATAGAGTGAAGATACCAAAGACTCAGTCATGAGAGGGAGAACATAATCGATGTAGATGTAGACGAAGAAACTAGTGAGGAAGAGGGTGAAGATGTCACTAAGGAAGATGGTTTAGATTTCTTTTGATGTGTTCTCTTTGAATGTTAGACTACCTTTTGCTTATTTTTTTTTCATTTATTGCCTTTTAGGTTTATTGTTAGATTACATCCAAATTTTTTAAAGTCTATTTTCTATCTTTTATTTTGGTGTCTTTCTCTTTTTCTTTGCTTTTGTTTTGTTTTAGATCTCTCTAAGCGGCAATTCAACAATGACTTCTTCAAGCAGTAACTCATATGGAATAGGCTCTTCAATCTTAAGAGTATATTAGGGGAGTTTTGTTTCTTTCCTAAAATTTTCCCTATCTTCCTTACTTTGGGTTAGAAAGAGAAAGAGTGTAAGTGAGTGATTTCAAGTGTTTGAGAGATTGTTGATGATTAAAATGAAAAGTGGAGGTCCTACTGATATTAGTTTGAGCTTCAACAAGTAAGGAAAACTCCATTAATGGATGAATCAATCATGGTTGAGGAGCTTGGGAAATCTTTGAAATTTGGAAAAAAAAGTTGATTTGTGGGTGTTTCTTAAGCTCTATAAGAATGATTCGAGCTTGGGGAATCAAATGGAAGCTTTGAGAATTGCCTCTCATGCTCGAATTTGCTAGCTTGCAAAAAGCTTAAATTTTAGATCCAAGATTTTTTAGTCTTCAATGGTTGATTTTATCATTTAAAAGGATGTATATGGTCAAATTTTGGTGACAAATGCAAAGTAAGCCATTTAATCTTCATGATTTCACCAAAAAAAGATTAAAAAATTGGTAAAAGCAAGAGGTTCGGGCAAGATGCATGTGAGAAAGAGTAAGAAAACATGAGAAAGAAGGAAAATGACATGGTCAGCCAATTAGAGGTTGATACGTGTCCATCTTAGGGGAAAAATAACAAAAGTTGCTAAGTGCCTTGCTTGGGATTCGAACCTTAATCTCTTAAATGTGTATCTATGTTCTTTCCATCACACTAATGGCCTGTGCCTTGTCCTCTTATGCAAATGAATTTTATACTAGGCCCAAATTTGCTTAGGCTATATTTGGACTTTAAATTAAGATTGGGCCTAAACCAAACCCAAGTGGACTTTTTGTTTTAAAGACCATACCTAAATGTCCAAACTCTTATTATTATTATTCTAATCTCCATAGGATTTATTCATTTTTTTTTTCACATTTTCATTTTTTGGTATTTTTCTAACCTTTTTAATTTTTTCCCAATCTTTCTTTTTATTGGCTTTTTTTTTTAGTTTTCTAAATTTTTTGTATCTTTCTAATTTTCCATTTTGTTGTATTTTCTAAATTTTCAAGTTTTTGTATTTTTCTGAATTTTTCAAATTTTTGTACTTTTTCTAATTAAGACCCTTTCTTTATTCCAAAAGTTATGAGGGGGCAAAAATAGGTTGTTTATAAGTAGAAGGAATCTTCTCGATCAAGCCAATGATAGTTGCTTAAGCGATTACCCATAAAACAAAAGGTTACAGAATGTTCCATAATTGACCTAGTTATACTGATCAATCAATATGCTTGCTACAGATTGCTCACTAGCTTCTCAACCCTAATAAGTGAAACGTAACGTTTAGACAAGGACTGACTAGTGGATGCCACATATCTATCGATTGATCGATAACTTCTACGTGTCATACCACTTGATCGGTAGCTCCTTAATATAAAACCTTACGTTCTTCATTTTCTATAGAAGGAAGGACACATTTTCTAAGGTCTTGGACATTAAATTTTTCCATTTTCATATCTTCAAGCTCTCTTATAGTACATTTTAGGATAGTTTAACGTTTTCTATGTATTTTTCTTTGATTAACATGTCAATAGCTTAAACATCTTATGGATTTTCATGGATTTTAAGCTCAAGTTTAGGTTTCTTACAATTACATGGAGAAATGTTACGGGTTTAAGAAGAACTCCATTGAATGGATGTTGAAGCTTGATTTACATGTCTTAGAGCTTGTTTTGTATGTATCTTCCTATGATTTATGCAAATTTTCATATTATTATTCATGTGCTCACATGGTGTTTGATGAAATTTCCCTTTAAATATTGGTATATTATGCTTCAAGTGACAATGGATATTGCATAACTTGATGAGCTGATTGTAGCTGATGATTTTTTTGCACTATAATAGTGTAAATCCAATATTTTACTTAGTTCTACAATTAATTGACATTAACATGATGTGGTAATGTCTATTGAAATTTTTGGTTCCTTCATTGGGATTTTCATCCTATGTTAATCTAATTTGGATGTTTAAATCATAAGAGATGATAAATTCCCTTAGAACCTAGAATTCTTAATAAGTTTAATATAAAAATTGACAATTAAGGCTTAAATCCTAGTACTCACATCATTTTAAAATTGGTTAGATAGAGAAACTGACTCTAATAAGGTTAATTAAGTAGTGATGGGACTTAATTAACTAGCTTTTAGTGTAGATTGATGCTTGATAATTCAATGTCAATGCTACTTGTAGGTTTCACTAGTCGAGAGACAAGTAGACCTAGTAAGTGAGTAAAATTTAAATTTAGATTATTATAAATAGAACATTAGCATTGTCACAAGTTGGTCAAGAGATTGTTCGTGCAAGGTTCATTTTTTTGATAAATCATGATTGAAACCCATCTCAATGTTGAAAAGTTTAGCAAGATCTACGCTTTCATCATTATTATATTTCCTTAGATTTTACTTCTCACATGTTCAATTCAACAATTATTTAAGTTTGTTTACTTAGATTAGAGTAGAGCTATTGTAATCTAATAATCAATAGCTTTCTAGGGGTTTCTTTTCTTCTTTGTGACAAATATGACCTTGGGATCCTTACCTTATACTCAAAATGATTAGTACGCTTGTCGTCTTGTCGTAGTTTCAACCAATTTTCTAAGGACTTTTGCAAGCATTTGTCAATTTGAGTATAGAGCTTCACATTATTTTTAAAGGGGGAAAATTTTATAAATTTGTGCATAATAGTAGAACATTGATGTGATCATTAATATAAAACTAGTCTAATGTTAATAACTATCAAACTTATAGGTATAAATATATATTTAATGAATTTATCTTTTAACTAAATCGTGGTTTAGTATTTAGTTAACTAGATACATCACTTTAAGAAAGGTGGTAATAAATACCATAGCTAGTTTTTATAAAATCAAGTAATAATTAGTGATATAGGTGTATCTATATTTATGTTTATGTTATATGACAGAGGAGAGGAGTTTATATATAAAGTAGATAAATGTTATTCAACTCATGATAGTATATCACTAAGACAAAGATTGTTAAGTTTAGGAAGTAGTCGTTAGATAGACAAATTTTAACTTAAGTAGAGACTTTGACCCCGAGTTGGATTAAATTCTTTTGAAACATAAATCTACCTAGTTGATTGTTTAAAACCAATAGGTCTTTACCTACGACTTAATCTTTAAGTGTTAGTCTTAGCTATGACTAAGTGTGTATCGTAATTCAAAATTATTTTCTAATTCAGGATTGAGTGAAATAAAAGAAGCAGTGACTTTGGATAATTAGAAACCAGGTGTCTAACCTTATGTATTGTATGGTGCTTGTTAGGTTAGTTGCAAACAAACCATGAGCAAAGTGAAAATGTAATTGATTATTGCTTATTATTTGGTTGTTGCTAAAGATCCACATGATTTAAGAGCCGATGCGGCAACTAATGATCATTATGTAATGGTGTCCTTAGAGGAGTCATACTATAAATCCTGTAAATCTAACCTTTTAAGTATAGAATCAAACCCTAAAAACTGTAGATGATTTCCTGAAGTCAATAGAGCTAGTGAGATTTAAAATTGATTAAAATCTCAATTCAAAACCTAAAGTGAATATGAAAAACCTTAAATTATTAATTGAATCTTTAATCGCATATGAAGACCTTAAAACCTTAAATATATGTAACTACAAAAGTTAACCTCGAACCTCATCAAAACCTTAAGGTAACAATCAAAGATTTAATCGCGTAGAAAGCTTTTATACCCTAAATGTATATAAATATTAGAGATTTCTCTTGAAAGTAATAAAACCCTAAAATTATAACTTTAAGGATATAAAAGCACTAATTCATCATAATTTACCCTAAAACCTTAATTAATAATATATCCTCAGTATCTTACCAAATCATTAGTAAAAGATCAAAAATAACTTTCAATTATTCATAGATGTATACAATACTAATTCAATTTACTAAAGACTAAGATATTACATTATAGATCACACCCATCTTCTAATCATAAAACTAGGTTAGTATTTTATAAACTTAAGAGTATAGTTAATGTTTATACTATATGTAGTTAATATTAACATACTAAATGGAACTTTTTATAATAGTTACACTAAGTACCATATTAAATAATGTATATAGGATATAAATACTTAGAGGAAGATTTGATTAATTATTCTTATTAATCATTTCAATAAACTTCACATTTCCCTTCAATTCCTTAATTTTTCTCCTAAATTTTCCTTAATTACCCCCATTATGTATACATAAATTTCACTTAATTTCGAAAAGTTAACTAAGTCAAAAGGTTGACCAAGTTAAAGGTTGACCAAGTTAAAGGTTGACTAAGTCAACAAATATGTTATTGTTATCTAGAGCCTTCTTCCTTTCTCCTTAACTTTCTACACAATTTTTTGTCCAATTTTGCCCCTTTGTTGCCATCCACTCTTCTACCTCTTATGGACTTCACTTTTCTCAATTATAAAACACAAATTAAGATAAGAACAACTTCTTTTCCCCTCCTACAAAACCATGAACTCCCCTTGTCCTTTCCATCTTCAACCTCTTCATAACTTTAACTATACAACTTCACTTACTATTACAAACCAATAAAACACTTATACTTGCTTTCCTTTTGATATCACAAAGTAGAAAGAGGTATGTTTTCATATAATTTTTCATCTTAAATTGATAATTAGTTGTTTATATTATGTTAGTTTTGGAATTATCATGTAATATGTACATATATGTTGACACAAATAGGATTCTTATATAAATATACATAATGGGCTAACTCATTATACTTGTACCTCATTATTGATTAAGTTGGATTAGTCCATTTAACCTCTTTGTATAGCTTCATATTTCAATTTACTGATCACGTAAACAGAGGAGCTTTAATTAGGTTTTTTTTTTTTTAATTTCATTCATTGATTTATTCATTCATTCACCCATCCTTTCATTCAATTATTAATGACAAAGAAGGGTGGTGATATGATTGAAACATGAAAATACAAATTCACTTTTAAGTCGTTCGAACTGGATAGTTTTATAAGAAAAGCTACTCTAATGAAGTAAGGTAGCTAACATGACTCTAAGCTACTTTTCCTCCAATTTTAAGGCCATGTATAGGTTGGCTTAGTAATAGATTTGAGATTAATTTAGTCAAATTGCCTAACTTTATTTGAGTTTGATCACATTGGTTTTTAGTTTGTTATGTATAAGTATTGGTTTGTCTTTCCTTAATGATTAGATAGATTATGTTATTTACGTTACTAGTGATTTTACAATCCATTTCCACCATGATTGTTCATGGCATGCTATTTATCTTGCTAGATCTTAAGGCCATGGAAGTTAATTGTATCAAAGGAATAAGTCATCATTCTTACGAGGGAATTTAATCTTTAGATAGATGCTTAAGCTTGTGACTATTTATTAGTGGAACTTTAGGAAATTAAATAAGTACATTTTTGTCCTTAAGTGAATGATACCTTGTAATGATAGTCCTAGCATTGAGTTGAGTCCCTTCTAAAGGGGATATTGAAGACCTCAATACCTTAGAGCATATGAATACTTTAATAGCCTGTTTACTTGAAGGTAATAAAATAATTATTTTCCTTCAACTTTCTACTACCTTATTTACCTGAAAAGTGGATAGAAAATTTTAATTTCTAGAGACCTTTTTATTTTCACTCCAGTAGGAATAGTTGTTCTTTAAGAAAAAATGGAAACTTTTATTTTCCCTAAAGAGGGAATAAAAAGTTCATACATTATGACCATTATACCCTCACTAGTACTATAATTAAATAACTTTTAGTTCTTTTTCAAATGACTAAATAGAAATACATTGGTATTTTTAGTCATATTCCTAACTTAGTACTACAATTAATGATATGAAGTAAACACTTGAATAAGTTTGACAAATATAAAAAAACACTAGAATAAATATTTCCCATAATAATTTTTTATACAAAGTAAATATTAGAATATAAATTTTTAGTCTATTCTTGGTAATAGTCATTCATGAGGTATAACTTTTTAATTTCCCCATCTATTCTATTCTAGAAAGTAAAGGGGCTAGAAAGGGAAAGGAAGTCAATTTTAACAATGACAATGGGGATATAGGCAAATAGCTTGAAGTGGTTAGAAGTAGTAAGAAGCACAATACTCTTGATTAGCTTATGAAATTAGATCTTGCTTAGTCCTTACTATCAATGCGTAATGGATCTTGTAGAAGTCGAAGAATGGATAAACAATCTAGAGAAATATTAGTGTAATGGACTACAAGGATGAAGATAGGCTAGGTTTTGTGAATTTGTTGGATAAAGTTTCGATAGACAATTAAAATCTATATATTTTTTAAAAGGTACTTTTAGATCTTGTGGGTGATAAGAAAGTGATTAAATCTATCAAGTTGGAATAAAGAAAACTTATGGTTAACTAATATGAGACATGGTTCACAAGGTTTTAATAACATATAGTTACCAATGAGGTGAAAGTTTAGAGAACTTTATGAGGGGATTTAAGATAAGTATTTAAGCACAACTTGTGTGAATTTCAATCGAAATCACATATACCAATTGATTATGAAGCTAAGTTCTCAGGTAAATTGTAATACTATGTCTACATCTCTTATATGCCCTTTAGGGACAAAGCTTTATGTAGTAGAAGCCATCTTTTGAAATTGTCCTAGTGTTAGCCGTTATTTTTTTGTAGCATTTACAGTTGATATAGGTAGAGATGCATTGCTATAATCAAACTAATGTTGGTATCCTCAAAAGGCACATTGACAAAATTCTAAAATATTAAGAGGTTTTTTGGTGTAACATTTTGGAACTTATTAGAGTGCTAAGGGCACAAGTGCTTAACAAAAAATATCTCAAATAGGTATTATAAGGAATTAAATAACAAACTTCTTAATGTGCTGAGTGTCAGTAACATGCTTATGTCTAACATTTCTATTATGATATATAATTTTCAAAGCTTCTTGATCATCATACATTTTTAATTTGATATATTTAAAAATATTACCTCTTTAAAAAACTATCTTAGTGTCTTTTTTATTAATCATAGCTTTTTGAGTTAACCAATTTTTTTTTTTAAAGCACCCCCTTGAAAAACCACATTAATTTTCTCTCTCTTTTTTTTTTTTTTCAATAGACCCTTAGAGAAAGAAGTGCTACATTTTATTAAAAAAGTATCCAAAGGAGCAAAAATTAACTACTATAATAGGTATTTTGTAGAAGGAAAAAACACCCTTATGAAAACAAATGATACATTGAAAAAAAAATATGTTGCATTTTTTTAGAAAATACCCTTTGGAAATATTTCATTCTTTACAGTGGTGCTTTAGGTTCTAGAATTTTCCACTTTCACCCTTTAAAAGAAAACCAAATGCCAAAAAAGAAAAAAAAAAATTGCTTCTTCCAATTTATGTGTTGCAAACTGCTCAATTCTCATCTTTTATCCCCTATTACCATTTGTAGAAAACAGACCTCAACCCAATTATAATTTTCGATATTTATATCGGAAGATATGTTATAAAGGCCCATATTTTCCATCGATGTCGGTCTCATAGGTATCATATATATATATATATTTTTTTTACATATATTTGTTTAACATTCCCAACTTTTCTATTATGTCTTGGTGGCTATTGCAAGTAAATCAGAGTTTAGGAAGGATATACATTGTTACTTTATTTTATACTATTTTGCTTAATATTTCATGGTTCATCTTTTTCACTTCAAATATGCGAAGGGACAGTTGTTTTATAATTTGTAAGAAATGTTGCAAATTGCAATGATGGAGGTGTGGATATAGACATCGTTGGAATGAGGGCGATTTTTAAAGAAGCTTCCGTTGCTATATTAGTTATTTTCTACTAAAGATGTCAACAATTTGAAAGGTATTGTTGTTTTTGGAATTTTAACAAATATGTATAGGAAATGATGATTTAATATGGTATATAGTAATTTCTCTTCCCTCGTTAGTAGAAAGAGTAAAAAGGTAGCATAAACACTTTGGAATTCACAAAACCACTTCACGTTGAAGAATATTTATATTAGTCTACATAGAGAATTCATTTTCATCTCTTCAATATTGCATGTAACAATTCAATTTAAAACACTCACTCAATCCTTAGTCTCAACTCTGTCTCTTCAATTTCCACTCTACCATTTTAATTTTAATTTGAATCCCCTCGCATGGATTCAAACGGTTTTCTCAATGAATGGTTAAATAAGTTGTCAATTCTATAGCTTTTTTATTGCTAATGGAAGACTAATCTATCCTTAGCTTCGCAATTGCAACAAGCTTAGATCTCGTACTGTCACTCTCATTTAAAGTTAAGTCAGATCTTGCAAATGATACTTTTGAATGATATGTCTCTTCGTTGCAAGATAATTTGTTAATATTTTTACTGCCTTTCCTAACTGTAATATTAAAATTTCTTATTTCTTCAAAAAGAAATGTTATTATTATTTTTTTGATAAATTCTGTTTGTTGCTTGTTTTCGTATTCATCAATTGGATCATACATCTCTATCTTTCTCCCACATAATATTTTGGGGCCAAACCTTGCTGTAGGGAGAATTATACATGGGGGATAAACGTTTGGGAGAAAATTTATTTACAGGATCAGACTATTAGGAAGTTAAAATAAAGGATAAAAGTTTGATCAATGGTTCAAATAGAGGATGTTATTAGGCTATAGTTATAACGGCATTAATTTGCATTGATGTAACAAATGATGGCACAATATTTGATGCTCACATAGAATATTAGATATACTTGTTATTGGACATATCATTTCGGAATTTAAAAAAAAAAGGGGTAACCAAAATAATAGAAAAAGAAAAGGTTGAATATAGACATCGGAGGGAGTGGAATACAAACAACGTATACTAGTGAAACCTTAATCCATGGAGAAATAATTTGAAAGATCAATCAAAACCTCCCTGAATAAGTAAGTGGAATCGCAATATAAAAGTATTTCATTTCCTGGTAAGTTTTCTCCCATTTTCCTTTTAATATTTATCTATGTTAGGAATGTGGTCTTATTTGATCATTATCCATCCAATTTTTTCCCTACAATTATGCATTGATAACAATTATAAATCAAATGATGATATCTCTGTGATATTGTTTTGTGTGGTTATGTTAATGGTTTTTTTTTTTTTCAAGAATTGTTGACCATCGATATAGGAGAGAGCAAGACAAGGAAGAAGATACACCGTGTATGTGTAATTGCTACAAAACTGCTGTACATTATTTGTATATGCTTCGAAAACAATGTTGTGTATATCTTATTTTAAATTTATTAGAACAATTCTTAGTATGAATTGATCTTTCATTATAAATGATCTCGAATTTTAACCCTTATAGAAAATTTGAAGTTCATATTATATATATAGTATTGAAAATCGGATATGGGTTATATATCTGATCTTGATTAGTTCGCGAGTAAATTTGATTTATTTTCATCTATAACGGGCGGCTGTACCAAGGTAATGATGGGATTATCTTCTATGTTGGATATAACTTACATTATTCAATTCATGCAATGTTCAAGAGTTGACATATGTGATTTTATATTGCAAACGCAGAACTTGGGAGCCAAAAAAAGATTATGGAGTTTCTTTTTGTTAATGATCTATCACCATTGGAACCGGCTTTTTGAGAGCTTCAACTGATTCGATTGTGTATTAAGCAAGAATATTTCTTGACAAAAGTATTTAGATAGCTTAATGTACCCGTATAGCACGATGAAAAAAGAACAATAATACAATTTTAACGCAATAAAACTTTTATTAGGAATGATATGTTATGTGGTTTACTAAGTAGTAACCATAGATAAGTAAAATTTTAGTACATATGAAGAAGCTTTGCTATTTGTCACAATCCACTTTCATGGAAAGGCTCCTACGATTAGTCCCTATATGTTATAAAGCTTTGCTTCATTGGTTCCTTCTTACTACAATAAACAAAAAGGGCACTGGGAATCTTACTCATGGTATAGTTTAGTTAACTGCCAGGTAAACATGCATGTTGGCCATTTATTATCCGTCTCACTTGGTAATAGTGAGAATAATAAATTCATAAAAAAAAGAGATGCATCACATATATTTAGAAGCCAGACTGATGTTTGCGTGCCTTATAACAGATAAATAGCAGTTTGGCTGATTTGATCAGAAATCCCTGTTCTCAATGCCAATGTAATACAGTTAGTAAGGATACATGACATATGTCATTCAAATAATAGAAATACATATAATTGTATGTTGTTCAAAAGAGTGCACTTGTCTTTTCTCCATTAAAAGAAGAAAAAAGTGCAATTACCCACACCATTGGGTCTCGTAGCATATACTGTCATTACAAAGCAGTAAAAGGCTAAAACACAATAAAAAATCTATTTCATGCCGACTAGTCACTTCAATAATTAAGCACTACACAGAAGAAGTTACTCGACATACTAACACAACCCCCTTAACGCCATAAGGCCAACAAAATAAAACGAAACAAGCAATTCAATCATCTAATTCCACAATGTCAGGTCATCCATCCTTGTATGTTTGCTTCATGGGACGTGTGAATTGAACTCATAATTCGTTGACTCCTTCTAGTAGGTGGTGTAAAGCTCGAGGTGTTTGTATGAGTAGGAACTCTTCTCACCGGTTGTTTGGCCCTTTGCTGAGTCGATTTATTGGTTGATGTGCTAATGCTTTTCTTGGGTAAGCACACCACCGATAGGCTCCTACACATAGGAAATTAAAAAAAAAAAAAAAAATCAATAATTGTGACATAGCGTAACTTACATTTTTGTCACGCTTACACGGTTTTTCAACCGGATTCAATCATTTAATCTATCAATTCCACATCAAAAAACATATGCACTTTTGCGTTGGATAACAACCTCTTTTCAAGTCATGATCACTAATGCATAAGCATCCCTTGAAGGTTTAAATCTTATTGTGCCAAGTGTACAAGTTAGGCGATGGATAGGACATTATGCTATTCATATTAACTTATAATCTTTCCCACCAGAACATGAAAGTAATCACATGCCTCAAAGCTTAATTTCTTTATGCTCATTTCAAATGGAAAAACATTCCCACCAGAAGATGCCAAAATAAAAGACACCCATTATGCCAAAATCTTGATGGCAAGAGATCTCATACCTTAAATGTACTATCAAGTCTATACTCTTAAGGTAAAAAGTTATCACCTGAAATAGATAAGATTACATCAATTTTCTCACCTATTTTTACATTCTAATTTCTATCATTCATATTACATCTTTTGCTGTTATTTTGCTAAAACAACAAGGGATAGTTCCTTTCAAAGCAGGTACAGTGGTTCACGATAAAATTAATGCTATAGTGTACTCACAATTTGCTACTTATTGATATGAAATGGAAATCCGATCATGGCCACAGTGTACAACATACCACCCTACTAAAATTGAACCAGACATAAACAACGAATTTACCAACCAAATCAAAGTATTCTATCTATTCCATTTTCTTTTCATTATTTTTTTCGGTAGTGATTAAATGAATGATGGATATTTTAAAAGCAATTCAAAAAATAGGCTAGATCAAATAAATAGATGTATGTGTGCACACCATAAAGATAACATGATTATGTGGAACTGGTGAACCAAACCAAAAAGGTGAAAGCTAGAAGCCGACCTAACCCAAACAGAAAAAAACTAAAACCCAAAAGTTGGTCCTACTGAAATTATTGGTTTTGGTTTAAACTACATCTCAGTGCATCTAACCGATTACAGTTTTCCAAATTTAACATCTTACTGCTTGAGTTATTGCAGTTTAGACAAAATAAACATGATTAAGATAGGTGGCAACATATTTGTTGTAATTTACTTATATTAGTCACAGCCAAAGTCTTGTTTCACTAATTGGCATAACTAGACAAAGCTTGACTTCCCTTCATAGCTGTAGCATTCGTACTCACATTAGGAGTTCCATTAACACCTACTGGAGTGATAAGTTGCATTTTTGTTATCCATTATTGCAGTCTATGTGATGTGAATCTACAAAAATGAGAAATTACCTTGTCATTCATTTAAACTTCTTCTAGCAGATAGAGTATCACTCTAAATATACAATGAGTACCCTTTCAATACTTGTGCTAGGCTAAGTTGGAATAAACACCATTAAAAGGACATATACAAGATTAACCACTATCAAGAAGATGGATGAATGTTTAAAGGCACCTACATTAAATATTGTTTTCTGAGTTTGCTTATCATAATAAATTCCAAAGCCACATGGTCCCCTCTGCCTGCTAGGTTTCATAGGTATAATGGCCAATTGTGCCTAACGCTTGTGTTTACAAACCTAAAAGAAATTGAACTTATGTTAAGAGTAATTGTACAAAAAAATGAAGATGCATATGACAACAAATTTATTTTACTTGAGATTTTGAAGTTGAGCATCCTATTCCCTTGCAAGCCCTCTGGTTGTGACCGTGTCCACTACATTTGTGACATATTTGTATCTTGCATGTGTGTCATCACATAATTTCTTATGCCCGTTCAAGCCCTCAACGTATGTCTTCTAAGACGTCAACATACACTCGACTAATGCGTACCATAACCACTGCCATTGTTCCACTTATGTACTTAGCATGTAGGCCATTATTGACGAACAACCTGCCAAGATTGTGTTGCCAGTCATCTCTTAACCTGAAAAAAGAAAAAGAGAAAACTATTAATTTAACAATGTAAAACTTACATATGAGAGGAAAAGAGAAAACTTGTTAATTTCACATTGTAAACCTTACATCACCATAATATCTGAAATTATTTAATGCCAGCGAATTCAATCTGTATAACATGCAAAGAAAGAGTTCTTTCACATGTAATTGTTATATCTCTCCATATTGAACTCTCTGGTAAAAAAAGTCGTACATGCTCCATTAATTGTGATAATTGCAGCTTCATTGTTCAGTGCTATAACAAACTTTTTCGTAAACCATTTTTATTAACAAGGATAGACCGACATTTATTAAAAACACATTATGGGGAAAAACAAAACAAAATGAAATCCTTGATTAATTTAGATTTTCATTAATACTTTTTAATATAAAATCCTACTGTTAATATCTCCTCCTAATATAATATTACAGCACTATAATAATACCAACATAACAGTGAAATAATTGCTCTATAACAGGACTACATCGATACAACAAGATGAAACAGCTAATTATTAATTTCCATACAAATATTTTCAGACCTTCGCAAGACCTGATTACACACATAACATGAGCATTACACTACTGTTTCCCTCACTAAATCTGCCATGAATAACTCGTTAATAGGAAATGAGAATCTCCTCTGCTAATTCTGTATAGAAACAAAGCATGTAATTCTTTCTCTATTTCTAGTAAAAATCATGTAATGCGTAACATATGTTTTAGCATATCTTAACTCTTATACCTTGTGTTGTTTTTTCTTTGACTCACATCACTTTACATATCTGTCATGAGTTGTACTTATATGAAAAATGTAACTTTAATTTAATGGTTTCTAACCTGCAATTTTTTCCTATTAAAATAAGAGAACAAAGGGGACAGGACAATCTTTATCCTTTTCTTTTTGTCTACTTACTTCTTCTAAATGACCCACCAACAACAACCAGTCTTTCTCATAAAAATAGAAACCATAAACTACTACAATAAGTGAGACAAACAACCTGTTCCAGTCTTTACCTTTATCTTTTTCCATTTCTTGTAAAGGACCCGTCACCCATATTCAGTAAAAAAGAACAGAAATGTCTGAATCAATAATGTTATAATATTCTACAGAATAACATCACCCATCACAAGTGTACAGTCATGAACATTTCCGAGTAACTTAAGCCACATTTTTCCAACGACCATGGAAAACCAGAATTAAAAATCACCAACATGGAGGCAACATTACTCCACTGCTCTTCAAAGAGGAAAAACCTCATTCGTAGTCTATAGGAAAAAAAAAAAAAAGAAGAAGAAGATAGAACTACTTACTTTAACAAATCCAAACAAAACGCTAAGACAGATGCAAGAAATAAAGACAGAAAAACGAACCAGATAAGCATGTCTCTTGAAATTACGAAATCAATTAGGGCTTCCAACGGGTTTTGATTTGCCTTTCTAAGTTAAGGGTTGTGCAAAAGGGTTTTAGGGAAGACAGTATTTGGTACTCTTAGATTTTCAATTAAACTTCTCTTCTGATTCTTTTCACATGCCATAATTTAGCATTCCTATTTTACCTTTTCTTTTCCTATTATTTTGGTCGCCCTTTTTTTTTCTCCTTTTAATTCCAAAATGACACGCCAAATTACACGTGTATCTAATATTTTATATCAACATCAAATATTGTGCTGTTATTTATCACATCAGTATGAATTAATATTATTATATTTATAATATAACGGTAATTAAACATTTATTCTCTATTTTATCTTCTTAATAATTTGATTTTTTGAATAAAATTATCCCAAATGTTTATCTTTCGTATGTAATTCTCCTTTTATAAGAAAGCATAAAAGTTGAATGTGCACCAAATATTTTGTTAAAATATTCTTGTTCAAATCGTTGTCGTATCTCAATTTTCCATCTCAATTTTTCCTTCACATTCTTTTATTTTTAGATTTTAGTAATATAGATCGGTAGATTAGGAGATTCTTGTAAGTATTGCAATTTTATATCTTTCGAGTATTCTTAAATCCTATCGCTACTTGTGCATTTTGCCTTATTTTGCTTTAGGTGCTTTATGCTTTTGTCATAATTTTACTTTTACTTTGTTCATCATTCCTAAAATAGCGTTGTTTTCAACTTTATAGAAGAAGATGATTTAGTTGATAATATCTATAGTTAATTTTCTATAATAAAACCTGCTCAAATAGGTTTATTCTTTTTTAACTTATTTAAGAGCAACTTATAAGTCTCTTTTTAGGTACACTGTTAACTCATTTTTTCCTTTGAATTGTGTATTTAGTTTTTAGATGCATCCCCCCATATCTATAGGTAGAAACGTTGAGGTTAGCATCCTTATTGCTATTCTGAAAACATATTTTTATATAATATATTACTTTTTTTTTTAAGACATGAATATAAAAGTACTACCTCATATCTGTTGGTAAAAATGAAATGCATAAGCAAGTAATAAATAATGCTTGACATTGCTAAGACTCCATTGTTATAAAGTAGAATAAATTTAAACATGATTACACACACACACATGGACAGATAGATAGAAAGATAGGTATTGGACATATGATAATGAAATCTTCTAATAGAAACTATTAAAAATTCACAATTTAGTATCACCATGAGAAAACTTGAAAACGTTGAAACTTCATTCAATAAAAATTTGATTTTTTTGACCAAAAAATAAATATTTGATTTAAAAATGAAAATGAAAAGATAAAGGAATTTACATATTTATTGGTTAAATAGATAAATAATACATAAATACTAATTATATAATCACCAACTCTATACCACACGCTACATATATGACACTAGTTTTGTATATTTATTGCATTTTTAAAATGCAACATATGTATTATAATGATTGTCATAATTGAAAAATATGACATTAGTATTACATAATTGTCACACTTCAAACATGCAAGTTAATTATATCCCAATTATTTTGTAATTTAGAGATGCAAACTTAGTAGAAGTCCATCTAATATTAAAAATTAATCACGTAACGCCATCTTAAAATAAAATTAAGTTGATATTACATATAATTAACTTCATTTATACATCATTTCAATTAAAAGCCTATATCAAATTTAACTTATCACTTGCCAAGTATTGGAATACTTAAATTCTAAGGAGCTCTAATTAGATTTCACATCCCTACTCAATCATTAAACATTACAATTGTAATAAGTCTATCCATTCAATTACCATCAAGTAGAAAACATATAATATATGAGGTTTTTGATTACATGCAAGTTAGCTGTATGCATAATCCTATACAAATCATCTGTGTAACTCTAAACCTCCTTACACCTCCTCTTATATCTTTTGTGCCCCTCCGTATCTCCTACCTATAATGTACTAGTTGAACCTTTTACATCCAATATAATGTGTTGGGGTTCCACTTGCAATAGATTGTTGAATTGAATTGAATTAGGAATCCAAAGATTATATAACGTATAACTAGATTAGTAAATAAACATTATATTAATAGTCAAGAAATACATACGTAATTCCCTCTCCTATATCTAATGGTGTTAGATGTCTCAGTTTCATGGGAGTAGTTGGAATAACAAGGGATGACGAGGATTGAGGTACATTTGGTATGGAGTAATCTGTTAGCTCAATAATGGGTGTCATGTGTAGTGCGATTTGTCGGAGTATTAGTAGGAGGATCTACTACAATAGGATCAATTATAAGAGGGTTAGCATCAAGATGATGTATAGGAGGATTTGTAGCAACATGTACAAGAATATCTATAGGAACAACTGCAAGAGGACAAGGAGATGTGTCCTATTATGGTTAGTGCTATTGAGCTCGACCTCATCTCCATCCTTAATTGTAACCTCGCCTTTTCGCTTATGCTAGAGGCTTCCCCTTAAGATGTTAGAGGCCCCTCGATGTGTTGCTCTTGCTAATTTGAATCTATTAGTTTGATACTAGTAAGCCTAACTTTGAGGTTTTTATTTTTCTTTATTCGATCTATATTGAACCCTATATCCATTTAATAAAGTTCTTTGACTAGGAATTAAGGAAAATCTTGTTTTCTTTTAATTTTTAAAAAACTTGGAGTTGTCACTCGATCGGAGTCAAGAAAAGAATGGGTTAAGTGAAAATCAATTGGGTGGATTGATTCTAACCTGTTCATCAGTTTACAAAGAAAAACCGATTCACAAATTGTTCTTTAGAAACCTATAGATTTTGAATTTAGAGGCTAATATATTAAACCCTAAACAAATATTACTTAATCCTTCCAAATTTAAATATATCATTCAAAATACCCTTAACAAGCTTGTTTTTGTTATTCTCTATTTTTTTTATTTTTTACTTTTCTTTTATAAGTAAAGAAGAAAACGTGATTATTTTTTCCTTTTAAAAAAAAAATTAAAGATTTATTAGAAAAAGGAAAATAAATTTTTTTATTTTCTAAGTTGCCCCGTAATTTCCTATAAGTGCTTGTGTATCCATTATTCAAGATCAGACTTCTGTAATTCATTTTATAAAATTTTAGTAAGTTGATTTGTTTTAATTTTGGAAAACAATTAGAGTTATGTTTCTAACCATTTTATTTTTGTTTAAAGAAATTTTAAGAAAAGGGTCTTAATTTTCAAATGTTTATTTTTGGAAAAATTCTAAAAGAAATCTCAACTTTGGAAAAGGGGTTTATCAATTTTTTATTTCGAGATTTTCTAAGTGATAAAACTCCATTAATTAATTAATTAATTAATTTTTCTAAATACTTAAAATATTTTATTTATGTACATTGTAGTTGAAAATGAAGGCTTTTGAAAATACTTTACAATTTATTTATTTATATAAAATAAAAAGGAAGAAAAGAAAACAAACAAATAGGCTAAACCTGATATAGAAATTGGGGTACGTATCGAATGCAATAGGTTTAGGTTGATTAGATTAGGTGTAGTGTTGGATCTTAGGGCTCCATGGGTTAACATGTGCAATGTACGTGACTTGGGAAAGAAGGGGAGTGGTTCAATGTAATAGTGGACATCTCTTAGGTGGTTTTAGAGGGTTTTTCGAAGGGGAAATTGCTTTTTTCATGTGATTGTTATTGGAAAATGGGCTTTTAATGATAGTATGGTGGTGCTTTGTGGTGGTTTGATGGGTAGTGCAAGGTGGCCATAGGTTTGGTGGTTACACTTAGGTTGCATGGTGGTTATTGAAGTTCAAGGGGATGTTGGGTTAGGGTTTTCTAAGGTAGCAAGGCTAATGATGGCGTTTGTTTGGTACAAGGAGTACTAGTTGTTGGATTCCAAAGAAGGGTGGCATGATGGTTAAGGTTTTAAACCTTAAGTGTTAGCTAAAACCACTAATGACTATGGTAGAGTATGGGGGTGGTTAGGAACGAGAGTATGAAGCTGGAGAAAGCTAGCCATTATGGTTGTTTTGCTTGAAAAGCTTTAAGCTTGGCCAATTTCGTAGAGAAAGAAACAAAACCATTGGCTTAGAGAGAAAAATATCTTGAAAGTGTGTGTCTTACGTGTTTAAATTGAGAATTGATGTCCAAAATGAGAACAGGAGCTCCTTTTTATACCTTTCTAAGTTTGAACCAACTTAGAAAGTACAATAATGGTTGCATCGACCATTAGAGCACAATCTTGAAGGATTTTTTATTCCTTAGGAGATTTGCATGATTCAAGTGGTTTTCTTAATTAAAACCAAGATATTATTGCTCAAATGAACAAGAGATAGCTTGAAATTCTCTTAATGCAGCTCATATTCAATCAAATTAAGCAAGAGCTAAAATCTTAGGTTGATTTTTTTTTTTAAATTTTCAAGGCCCATGTGCTAGACCAAATGGATGAATCTACACATGAAATTGGATGGAATCAATTATAGATTATATCTAGCATATGATTTTACCATGAGATTGATGGAGTCATATGTAAATTGCAAGAAAAAACAAAGTAAAATGAGGAGGTTGAGCGGTTCTTACGTGAGAAAATGAGAAAAAAGAAGGGAAAGGGGAAGAAGAAATACTGACATGGCCCAACCAATGATTGTCATGTTTCACTGAAACATTTTGGTCCAACAAGATTAGGGTAGGTGATAGAACAAGGTTGCAAAAGAATAAAAGACACATTAGTATCTAATGAGACTTGAACCTAAGACTTTCCATTTCCTTCAATATCAAGACCAAGTGTAATATCGAATAGGTTGTTAATCCATGCCTTGATTTGTTATGCTAACAAAATTCTTGTAAGGTTTAGCTTTGCTAAATTCAAATTTAAATTGAGCCCAATGCAACCCAAAAAAGAAAAATACCCTAAGAGCCTTCTTATTCTACTTCAAAATTTTTGTTTCTAACTTTTTCCAATTTGTATTTCTATTGTCCTAAGAATTTTATTTATTCAACCTTAATTTTTTTAAGTTTGTATTTTTTTTTTCAATTTTTCAACTTTTTGTATTTTTTTTTACAATTTTTTTTGTACTTTTACTAAATTTCTAATTTTTGCACTTTTTCAACTTTTCACTTTTTTTTTTTGTATTTTTCTAATTTTCACATTTTTTGGATTTTCTAAATTTCTTTGTTTTTTGTATTTTCCTAAAATTTCCAATTGTTTGTAAATTTTTAAGTTTTCTAATATTTTTTTATTTTTTTGTATTTTTCAATCAAGACCATTTCATTACCTAAAAAATATAAAAGGTAAAAATGAGGTGTTTACAAATACCTATATATCCATGTAGTGTATGTCTCCTGTAGTAACTAGAGCATGTATCTTGTTTATGTTTGCACTCCTCTCTATGTATGAATATGTATCCAACTACATGATTATAGGCAAACAGAGTTAGTTATTATTAAAACGATATGGTTATCAACATATATTTAGTGATTTGGGATAGAAGACTAACTAATGCTGCCAAAAGTACTCCTAATTGATTAATGTATTGTCATATCACTCTATAGTGACAGTCGAAGTAGCCGATAGAGACCATGCTTAATAATGTATCATTGTGAATGATCTAAACTAGTCTTTACCTCTTATCTTATTAATGAGCTCTATATCTAACATTTTTCTTGACCAAATCTTCCTTTGATTTCCTTTAGAGATCTATCTTGTGAATGTGGTATGGATTCATAACAAAGTTTTGTGGGATGTACTATAACCCATTGAATTGCCTTGTATATATCACAACTCAAGGGGTGATCTAGTTGTGATAGGAGCCGTATATCGTACAAAAAACTATAGATTGATTTCTCTTCCAATCAATGATTATTTATACAACATGTAAGGCTACTATTATAACCAGTTACTCAGAAGTTACGCAGTGTAAATAATATCATAACATAATCATATTAATATAAGATTTCACAAAACAACTACTGTACATACTATCAAAATACTTTAAGTCCTTTAAAGTAAATTTTTCTATAGATTACTATTGAATACCATAAAACATGAAGTAAGGGAAATCCAACTAAGAGTCTGCTATAATAAAATTCTCTCAACTCTCCACTTCTACACACACAAACCTAAAGGTTTCTCATTGATTTTAGGCATGCCTCGGCCAAGTATGACAAAAAGATCCTCCTACAAAAGAAGTTTATAAGGGTGTAAGCGAAGAAGCTTAGTGAATTATCCCTTAATAATGCAACAAGCAAGTTATCTAACGATTAAATTCAAACATATGAATGCATGAATAAGCAAAATGTCACGCAAATACATATAGTTGACTAAGTACTGCATTCAACTTAAATTTAACACCCTTTGAAGTTAAGGTTAGAGTATACACGGCATCAATCAAATCTGGGTATTATACCTGAACTCACACAGCTACGAAACTTCATATTTCATACCGAAAAACAAAATAGTTTGTTCATTTCCAATTTTAAAACTAAATTCCAAGTATGATTGTGAGTGGGCCCATGTAGTCTACACTTACCCTTAAACAAAGGCTTTTGAACTCAACCCTTAGCTAAGTGGTTGGCGCCTCTAATGCCTAATAATGTTAAAGGCCAAGGTAAGATAATGTTGTATGAGTGTACCGTACTAAAACACTTTATTCATAATAATAGTTAACCCCCGTATGGTCTCTAACTACTTTCGTGTGATCATATGGTCTCTAACTACTTTCGTGTGATGTGATGATCGAAATTAATATCATGTGATGCATGATTATGCATGAACCGATTTAGTTTAGTCAAGCTAGATTTACTTAAGTTCATTTATCATGTGATCTGGCAATATTACAAATAATCAATTCTCTATAGATATCTATAATGTAGCAACCAATTTAGTTCCATAAATTTATAGTATTTTCACTCAGCACACATATAACAATCACATGCGTACCCCGAACCCTACACATCAAGTCATTTATCAATAAAGTTTAGAATTCACTAATTATAAACACAAATAAGTATAGAATCATTAAGAATACTCACTCAGCCATAATAACAGTTAGGGATCATAATAATCCATCGGAAGGTCGGTATTCGTATTGGGATCACTAATAATTAGAAAGTGTGAAATATAGTAAGTATTTAGGTGAGATACTTAATTTACGTAAGTATTTAATAAAATCTATTTGGATTTGTTATTTATTTATATATAGTTCCTAGTTTGAGCTTTTTGGTCAATTGGTGTAACTTTTTCATTTTAACTTCAATTTTTATGAACTTATATTTCATTTTTATCATTTTTGGACGTACTTTTATATAACTGGGTTCGTTTTGAACGTTGAAACTCACATTTTTCATTATGGTCTTAAAATATTACTAATTGTATTATTTTGACTCAAATATTTGTAAATTATTATTTTAAGCTTTTCTTTATAAATTTATGGTTTAATTAGTATCTAAATTTTATATTTTTGAAATTTTCTTATTTTTAAGTTTATTTTATAATAATTTTTCGATTTTTTAAGGTTAAATACTTATTTAATTCACTTTTTGCTATATTTATACTTTTCTTATTAGTTATTATTATTATTATTATTTATGAATTTAACAATATGAACAAAGGTGATGACATGGCAACCTCTTGTTGTTCCACGTGTCTTTTTCTAAATTTTTTACATTTTTTCAGTTTTGTGATATTAATTAATATTTATTTATGTATATAGATTATTATAATTTATTAATTAGTAATAATAAACCTGATATTTTCCTTAAGGGTCATGGCCATACATGTACACGTGTATGTATATACATATATTATCTTATTTAGGAATTTAGTACTTTAGTATTTTTATACATGTATTATTTAGAATATATACATATATATATACTTATACTATACAAATATTATATGTATATTTATACATATACATATACTTTTACACTTATGTTTTCTTACTCTATTTGTATATATTTATTTATATAACTCATACTAAACTTTACATATATGTATAATAACATAAGTATACTAAGTGCTATATGTATCCACTAATACTATATACATATATATATTGATGTGTATTATACATATACAAAGTTGGTCATAACATATATGTACATTTAATTTATATATAAACACATACACTCAAAGAAGTAACAACATTTGCATATAATTCAATACATGTATATGAAACTCTACAAAATACATGTATAACAAAGTATATACATAAATTTGATAACACATAACAAATTATATACAAGATTCACACTAATTTATTACTCTCGTTTTGTCTTGAAACCTGATGGATCCAAAGCTCTTATCCTTCTTCTTGAAATTAGTGATAGAAAATAAAAGAAAAATCAAGAGAATAAAAGTGAAAAGAGGAGGAGATGATGTCGATTGGAAAGCGAAGGAAGTGTGTGTGTTTTCTTGTGTTTCAGTTTGTAAAAAAAAATTGAAACAAAATAAAGAAACCTATCCTATAAGTAGCCAGTGCAAGGGAAGAAGGAAAAAGTAAAATAAAAAAATAATAATAAAATAAAAAGGAAAAGAAAGAGAAGATAAGAAGATAATGTGGTTTGACATTTATCTTATCTTATTATCTTGTTTCTATCTTCTTAATCATACATAAATGGGATGCATTGAACCAAGTCAGCTGTAACTTTGATTGGAGAGGGAGGAAAAAGAAGAAAAAGAAAGGAAAGGAAAGGAAGAAAGGAAAAATTTACCCTTTGACTTTTCTACATGTGTTTCTCATTTTTTTAATAACATTTAGAGTAAAATATAATATAATTATAAAAGGAAACATAGAATGTAAAACTAATATATACTATATATCACATAAGATATATATCCTAAAATTAATTCAATATAATATGAGCACACATATGTATACACTTATATGAAGTCACATTAACCATAATAAAATAATATTCATAATATTTTGTAATTTTTATTAATTAATTTATTACTCCTTACGTTAATAAATATTTGGGGAGTTATCTTCATTTATTAGTTAACGAGTTTATGCGATTATGTATATCAATCAGTAATTGTATCTATTTAGTGTTTTATTACTATTGGGGTAAATTTATATATTTTATAAGCTTAGAGTTTTAGTTTTAGGGTTTTTATCAAGTTTAAGTTCAATCACTTGTATTTCCATGTATATGGGGTTTAAGGTTTTTGTACGTGATTAGAATTTCGATTAAGATTTTAGGGTTTTTCTCATTTATATTATACTTTAGTTTATAATTTAATTAAGTTTTAACTTATTTGCTTTTATCAACTCATGAAGTTATCTAAGGCACTCGAGTCTAATTTAGGGTTTAGACAAAAAACTTATAAGGTTTATAGTATCTTTATCTAGCTAGTACATCTTTACTATATGGAAGCAAATCATAAGCATATAAGCTAACTGCATCATATATATATGATAGCGAATCTAATATCTTCAAGGTATAAGGTATTTAGCATATCTACAAAAGATAAATCTACATTAATATGAAACTTTTAGGTGAAACTATTCAAATAATACAAGTTGTAAGTGTATTGTACCTTTGCAGGGTTTGGTGGTCTAAAGTCTCTTGGTACTAGGCTAATACATGTCTATGCGCCAATCTACTATCAAGCATCATCCCATCTCTATGCTAGTGGGCATTGACATATTAGATGTGTTTAAATCCTATGTGGTGCCAAATGAGGGAATCTATCCTATGCCCAAACCTATATTAACATTGTTGTGCCACCCATTTGTACTATCCTATCTTGTGCACTTAGCATAAATATTTGTATAACCATGTTAAGTAAGTCGATCCCTAGTTGTAGTTGTGTGTGGTTTGGAAGTCCTCTAATAGTGGTAGGAACATCAGGTGGACAAAGCTAGAAAACATGTTAGTGAAGAGGAGGATACCTATCAACAGTAGTACGTAAATCATTGTGTGACACTGGATGGCAATATCATTTACATCTACTAGTAGAGGCACCATGAGAAGATCCATAAATTCAAACATCCTAACTTGTTGTTTGATAATCTGGTCCTCGCTTAGCTTGACTCTTAGTAATTGCTCCAATCACATGTTGTACACCCCATCACTAGTTACCCATCAATGGGCAAGCCAAACCATACTATGATGTCCTGTAGAGTTAACCTGGGCTCCCCATGTATCATGTAGAATGTATAGGTCTCTAGTCTCTATTTCTCTGGTAATTAGCTTTCAATTTAGCTATATGAAAGGCAAATGTGCTACACTATGCAATCCATCTTGCTTTAAATATGTGCCAATCATTGTGCATCTCTTGAGGATTCTTTAATGATAACTCTCGTTAGCTTACATGTAACTAGATTATGCTCCTACAAAATCCAATTATATTAGATATGACGAAATTATATAAGCAACGTGAATAAGTGATGGATCTATGCTATATACCTCTCCTCTCCACATAGCCTTAGACTTGTAGGTGTCCTATCATGTCAATACTATCCTATCGTGTCAATATTGTCCTATCAACTAGTCTTGGATCAATCTGCATAAGAAAAAATAAATAAATATATGTAAGATTCTTAGAAAATTAAATCAAACATCTAAAATTAATTATATAATATAATATAGTATTCATATATCATAATGAAACAAACATGTTATAATTTTTATAAACCTTATTTTGGCATGTTCTTATATTGTACCTTTACATCCTATATTTTCTACAACAATTCTTATTGGTTTCTCTTTAAGTTCCATCTTGTTGTTGTATCATAGCCTTATCATATACTAGGTGGATTTTTGGTATTCTCTCTCCATCTTTCCATGTGTGCTTATCCTAAGAGGTTGCAAGGTAGCTCGGTATCAAGGGACTTAGTTTTCCTAGTGAAACCACCTCTCAATCTTATACATAAGGTCCATTTTCACATAAGCCATGGCTATAAATGCATATGAGCAAGCTATTTTGAAGGTTTGCCACTTATTTTATCTACATCTATGGTTGAATATGTTAACTGTATGATAGTGGATACCTTTCCAACCATAATAGTCATGTATGCTCCTATCTGTACCTAAAAAATTTCATTTGTCATGTCAAAAGTGATTATTTGGTAGCAAATAGTTGCCCCTCTCCATTTTTCTATCTTTTTAGTAACCCATTTAGGATAAATTTTCCCTTTGTAGATAGCTTTATAGACTTTATCTCGCCTCTCTTAGAAATAACACACATAGTTGTTGAAGATTTTTAGAACTAAGGTTGATATGGGTAATGACCTTGCACCTTTCCAAACTACATTATAGTGTTTACTGAGGTTTATTATTATTTGACCATATTTGACACCTGTATCATATACTCATGTCCATTACTTATTAGGGATATTTGCAAAATAGTTTGGAGTAGTTACATGTCTTTTTTTTTTTTCTTTTATCTCCTACATAAAGAATGTAAACTTCCTTTTTTGTTATTGGAAACTGCTACAATTACTAGCCCCTTCAGATAGTGATTCTTATTTGGTGTTGAAGTTACTAACAATGTGTTTTATGCATACTCTCTATTATGTAAATGGGGGCTGCCATCTAATATTCTTATCCTTTATTGCTTTTTCTACACACTTATGTCAGTCCGATATGACACATAGGGTGAGATCATCATCATGTGATCCTTAAAGGCATTACTTTAACTTCTTCATGAACAATTCCCATGTCTTACCTGATTCCTTATTAATTAATGCGAATGTCAAAGGGAGTATGTGATTTACACCATCAACGCTACATGAAATCAACAAGCTATGGGGATATTTCCCATACAAGAAAGTTCCATTGATATTGATCACTGGCTTGTAATGTTTGAAGGCCTTTATACATGGCCCAAATGCTTAGAATAATCTTCTTGAAATTGTGATGCATCTCCAAGAATAGGACACATGGAGGCCATACCATAATGAGCAGTATGAAAATAGAGTAAAGAAACTAGCAAAATTTATCACCTAGGATATTATGCACCAACTAATCTTACTTAACCTAATCTATCACCTTGATATTATGTACAAAGTGAAGATTAGGGTCACTTGTCGTTATTTCTTACTAAAGGGAATAGATAAGGGTTAGAAGAGGAGAAAATACTTTTCAAAGAAAATTTTTTGTATTCAATATGCAATTGTGAGGATTGTTTACGTGTTACAAAGGCCTTATATATTTGGCCTATAAACCTTGCAAATTTGGTCTTTTAAGTATAAAGTTAAACTTGAGTGCTATGGATAATTTTTTTAAGTCAGCAAAATTAATAAATTTAAAACTGATTAAAATTTTAAATTTAAAACCTAAAAAGAATATGAAAAGCACTAATGTGTTATTCAAAACCATAATCATGCATGAAAGCCCTAAGCCCTATGTACGTGTAAATATAAGAGTTGGAGCCTGAACTCGATAAAAACCCTAAAACCAAAGCTCTAAGCTTATAAAATATATAAATTTGCCCTAATAGTGGTAAAGCCCTAATTGGGTGCAATTATTCTTAAACATGTGTAATGGCGTAAAATTGTTAACGAACAAATAAAGATAACTCCTAAATACTAATAAACATAAAGAATAATAAATTAATTAATTAATTTATAATTATTTATGATTTTGTATGTATGTAAATATGTGTGCTAGTATTATATTGATTTAATTTTACTACATATTTTATGTTTATGTATTATATAGTATACATTAATTTTACATCCTATATTTTGTTCTATAATTACATTATATTTTATTCTAAATATTACCTAAAAGTTGGAAACACTTTTAGAAAAGTCAAAAAGTAACTTTTTCTTTTCTTTTTTCTTTTCCTTTTTCCTTTTTTCTTCTCTTTCTTCTTTTCCCTCCTATTTTCGGTTGCCATGTATCCCTATAATTATCACATGTGAGAAACTTTGAAACAAAGTCAACTTATGTCATTTTCACCTTATCTTTTTATCATTTCCCTCTTTCTTTTCTTTTTCTTTCTCTTTTCTTCTCACCATCAGCTACATGTACCCTTTAGAAATCACTTCCACTTTCTTTTTCTTTTACAAATTTTAAGTCAAAAATGAAGTCTCCCCTTTCCCTAATTGAATTGACTGCTTTCCTCATTCCCTAACCTTCCATTTCCTTTCATTTTCTTCTCTTTATACTATCATCTATCATCCTTATTTTACAATATAACATTCCTTCTCCAACTCTAACTTTTCAATCAATTTCATGAAGGCATAAACAGGATCTCTTCCCAAAATTCTCAAGATCAAAAGTAATCAAATAATACCTTATGTTATATTAGTTTTGTTTTCCCTTTTGTAATATAAGTTTTTGTATATTTTTTTTATGCTAATATATACTTATTAGTATTGTATGTGTTAGAAAACATGTAGTAGGAGCCATATGTATTTTTAACATCTTTTGTAATAGAAATTATATGTACATGTATTTGATTATATGTGTAATTTTTATTCTTCATATTCAAGTATTTACATATGTATATACTTAAATATATTTAACCATATGTGTATATATGTTATATATACTTACTTATGTATATATATGTACAGTTCTTATATATATATATATATATATATATATATATAACATGTACAAGATGTAATATTTAGTATAATTATTTCAATATACATATGTTTGAGAAATATTGTAAAATAGTAAATAGTATAAATACAAATATAAATGAATGGTAAAATATAGAAGTACATGTATGCATATATATATATATATATATCTAGTATTCTAATTTTTCTAAGGTTTAAATAGATATACATATAATATAGTATAAGCATAAGTATATGTATGTACCTAACAATACAAGTATATATATAATAATACCCTAATTTCTTAAAGTAAGTTGATAAGTAAATATATATATATATATATATATATATATACATGTGCACTGGACGTAAACTCATAAGGAAGATGGAAATGTTTTTTTTATTATTTAATTATTTTAGGATGTTATACATGTATATATTAATATTATAATTGGTAAAAATACAAAAATTAGGTAAACTAAGAAAATTATAACATGAACCAATAAGAAGCTACCATGTTAGTATCTCTTAATTTTTTTTATTAAAACCGTCGTAATAATAATAATAATAATAATAATAAATTCATTAGAAAAGTACAATTATAACAAATATTAAGAAATTAGTAATTTAAGCTTAAAATAGTGAAATAAAGAAATTATTACAAAATGGACCCAAAAATAAAAATATTTAGAAAATATAAAAAATCTAAACATTATTTAAGTTTATTATAAAAAATTAAAATAAAACCAATAAATAAAGTCATTAAGAAAAGCAAAAAAAAAAATGATAATTAAAAACATTTAGGCCAAAAATAAATAAATTTGTGACACCCCAAGCCCATAATAGAAAATGTGAGTTACAATATTTAGAACGAATCTCATTATGTGAAAGTACGTTTGAAAACAATGAAAACTAATTATAAGATCATAAAAATCGAACTTAAAATGAAAATATTATATGCGACTAAAGATTTAAGATAAACTAAGAGAAACAGGTAAAACAACTAAGTTAATTGGCCTTAGAAACTAATAATAAGGATAAACCATTAAAGCAAATAAATAAGTACATAAGATACAATTATTTACAAATATACCTATATATTTCCTATTGATCAATAAATAAGTTAAACCATATTCATGCTATGCTTGAATTATAGTGGGAAATTATGCAAATTACAATAAATATTTAGTTAATTGAGAATCCTACTATTTCTAAATACTTATGAGTCTTATTATATTTTGGGTACTCTATTGTCAAGTTCTAGAAATTCTAAAGGCTTGCAAAGTGAGCATTAATCCATGTGAGAGAGTTTTAATGATCTACTATTTGCTTGTGCATGATACTTACTTGATGTTTTGTTAGTTGTTATTACTTGTGTATTTGAATGATTATTTTACCCTATATGCTATCATTTGTGTGATCACATCCTTAAATCGATAAATATAAATATCTGACCAAAATAACTGGTTATATTTGTTATATGTCTATGAATCAACTAGTATACTTATAAAGAGTGCTATCTTTGCAAATTTTTAAGAAAATTATTTTTGGAAATGTTTTCTAAATCTTAAACAGGTTCTTGTATAATTTCTATAATGACTCATACCGCCCGTCGATAATATTTTTATTGTTGAAACAAAGCTAGTATGAGATCTCCAATTGATTAATAGTGAGATGACTTGCATAGTTGAGTCATGGGGCCTTAGATATGATCTATCGACAGTGGATGGCCTTAGTTGGAGTTCACTTATTTGGATTGGTGTTTTTTTCTCAACTAGGGTTATAATTGAGTGTCTTGTGGAGGGACTGTTGTCGAGCCCTATTTTGTTTTCTTTAATTTAACTTAGACTAAATTCAACCCCCTTAATATAAATTATTCAACATAAAATTAAGAAAATATTTTTCTTTATAAAATGTTTTTACAAAATTAAAAAAATAGGAGTTGTCAACCAGTTAAACTAATAAAAATGAAATTAGGGTTTTTGGGTGGAAAAACCTTAATTTAGCTATTAGTTTGTGAATATTCTAAAAAGATTAATTTTTCAAAAAATTTAATAAAAAAATATGAATTCGGGGACTAATCTATTAAGATAAAATTACTATGTAAAAATTTAGGAAATTAACTAATGGGCTTTTATTTTTGGAAATTTTCATAAAATATGAAAATATACAAAAATACACAAAAATGAATTTTTAATTATTTTTTTATTACGAATTTTCCCTAAAAAATGAGAAGAAAATAAAATATATTATAAATTTTACGATTGTCCCAAAGATACCTATGTACTTACTAATTAGGATCAAACCAACAATAGTTCTTTTTACAAAAGATTTAGTTGGTTGATTTCTTTAAATTTGAAAATCAAGCCAGATTTATGTTTATTTAACAATTTATTATTATTATTTAAAAAAAAACCTAAAAATCTAATTTCACAAATTTATTTTAAAAAACACTAACTAACTAAATCTTTTTTAAAACTCCAGTTAAGATTTTTTTTATTTTTTTTTAAAATACTACATGTAAAAAAAAAAAAAGAAATATCTTTCTTAAATCATATATGCAAGATATACTAAGATGTATATATTCGGTACGTATCTTCTCCAAGAAGATGTAGATCTCGGAGAAAAGATACACAATTTTTCAAAAAATTCAATTTTCAACTAAAAATGCAATTTAACTAAATTATAAAAAAAAAAACTAATAGTTATCTAAAAAATAAAGCAAACAATATGAAAATTAAAAAATATAATAGGAAAAACCTATACTAAAAAAATTAGTAAAAATAGTTAAATTAACTAATAAAAAAATAAAATAAAATAATAATAATTTTCACTTAAACAAGTCAAGTCACACTTGATCGACGTGTTTGTGTTAATTGTCGTGATTGTTTAGGCTACGTTCGTGTGCTCAGTATGGAATCTAATCGTAATCGTGTACAACAGTGGATCGTGATCATGCACGGTGTGTGACATGGATCGTATGCGTTGTGTGATTAAGTGATGGTATGTGCGGTTGTGTTGGTGCACATGTAGAGTAAGTGTCTTGAAGTGTGTGTTGTGATTGTGAGTGGTGGTGTGTGAGCTGTGCTCGATGTGTAGAGTGTCAAGCGAATGGAGTGGTTGAGTGTTGTATGTGTTTCGTGTCAGGTGTATGTTGTGAATTTGTATGCAATCATATGTGTGAGTAGAGTATATGCGAGCGTAAGCTGTGCTCGATGTGTGGAGTGTCAAGCGAGTGGAGTGTATGGTGTGCATGAGTTTGTGTCAGTGTGGGTGCAGTTGCATCGTATGTTTGTTTGTGTTAGTTAAGTGTTTCAAGTGTACGTTATGATTTGTGTGTAATGACAGTGCTCAAATGTGTGGGCGTTTAGTGAGGCAATGTCGTGCGTTCGTGTTAGTGTGTGCTTGAGTGATCAAAGTGAAGTGTTTGTATAGTAAGCTATTGATGGATATGTGTTTGTGAGTGATTGATGGATAGTGATTATGAAAATGTGTGGGTGTGAATATGTGTTGGTGTGTTGGCGATTGTGAAAAAAAAAATATTTTTAAACTTTACCGTCAACTCACTATTTATAAGCTATACAACTAAATCTTTTGTATTTTTTTAGATATAGATTTGATCTCAATAAACCCTAAATATAAAAGATACGATAATGAATCCCAGATATAGAAAATATGATTTAGATTTTTTAAAGATTCAACTTAGTTTTTAGAAACCCTATTTTTATTTGGGCTTTCTATTTTTTAGGTCTGACCTAATCCAACTTGATTTAGCACAATAACCCACTTAATAAATCTTAAGTTTATTCTAACATAATATAAATTAGATAAAAAAATATACTTTATATCGAATTGGACTAAAATATTTTAATGAAGCCCAATCCTTTAACAAGTTAAAATTTATTAAATTGAACATACACCATTATTTGATTCAACCTTAAACGACTCAACTCGACTCGATACGACTTGGCTTGACTCGATATGACTTAACACTTTATTTTTATTAGTTTTTCAATTTTTTTATTGTTTATTATTTATTTATTTATTTAACCCTGGTCTAGTAAAAATACTTAAATAAAATGGCAAAAATTAGGTATCTACAACTGTGCCTTCAGGCAGCCTCATGTGAGTAAGTACAGGGGATAATTGACTTATAGACGATGTAAATCTATAGCCTCATGTAGGTAAGTATGGAGGATAAACTTGCATGTGTGATAATAATATTTGATAACTTGATTGAATAGTAGTGATGAGGAATGAACTCACTGACTTTTGTTTACTAATTCCTCTTTAGCTTCTTTTATATGTTTGTTTAAGTTGGGACTAGGATAAATTTCGAGTGTAGAGTGCAAATAGAAGATATGTAAAATAATGTTAGAGTTAATCGAGAAGTATATAGTTGGTATAGAAATATCCTATGTAGAAAATATTAGTATGTTACGGCTCTATATAATTTAGTATTTTTTCTAATTCATAAAGTTAACTTACACTGTCTTATTATTTGGTAGGGTGGTTTTGATAGACTGTAAAATATTGAATATTCAAAGATATTTATATTTTATGTTAAGTTAATAAGTTAAAAATAAAAAACCTTAGTGATTAATTAATTAAAGCTTTGTAGTCTCTAACTTATAAGGTAGTTTTAATATTATAGGTGTATATATGATATGAAAATTTTAGGTAATTCTACTAGGCTCCCTATAAGATCTTGACATGGCCTTACTAGGGTTATTATCGAGCTTGATTTTTTCTCGGTTTTTATAAATTTTCCTTAACCTAACCAATATTAAACCATAAGCTGTTTAATATTGATCCTCGACAAATAGTCGAAGAAAACTGGGTTTTTGTTTTAGAAAATGTTTTAGAGTCGCCACTCAGTTAGAGTCGAGAAAAAAAAAATTAGGTTAAATTGATTCGATGGACCGATTTAACTTAATTACTGGTTCACTTGGAAAACCAATTTTAAGAAAAAGGTTTAAAAACCAAAGATTTTGGATCTGAAAGTTAATCTTTTAAACCCTTAACGGTTACCACTTTTTAACTTTTTGAAATTAAGTTTATTTTTCAAATTTACTTTTTTCTAAATAACATTTATTCACATGTAGTTAAGTAAATTCAATTGAATCTATACACATAATAAATTGAATAATTTATTTACAAAAATGGAAAAAAGAAAACTTTTATATTTTAAGTCACATTGTATTTATGTATGAGTACCTATGTATCCATTATTTAGGATTAAACTTTTATAGTTCTTTCGTGAAAAATTTTGGTAGGTAGGTTGATTTTAACTTCTAAAAAAGTTCAGGTTTACATTCTTGATTCAATTTGAGTTTATTTAAGGAAAATTTTTTAAAAAGGTCATAAACTTGATTGATTTATTTATTTTTTGAAAAATCTACGAAGGGTCCTAACTTGAAAAAGGTTGATCTTATTTTTTGTTTTTATTAAACAATGATTTTCTAAGTGGTAAAAGGGTTTTCATTTATTTCCTTTGTTTTATTACTTTATACATATTTATTATTATTTTTATTATCTTTCATTTTTTTACTAAAACATCAAATTTAGACTTCTTCCTCTCTTTTTCTTTTTCTCTTTTTTTTTTTGGATTTTCTCTTTTTCTTGTTTTTTCATTCTTCTTTCTTTTTTCTTTCCATTCTTTCTTTCTTTTTCTTTTTTTCTTTTTTTTTTACGTTAACAAATTGTTATTGCAAATAAGTAAATAAATAAATAAATAAAAAACAAAGCAAAACTAGGGTTAGGCTAAGGATAGGGCATGCAGGTAGGTTAGGTGAGCTTGGATAGGGTCGAATCTCATGTCAAATTTGGTTTCATGGGTTAGGTCACACGAAGAAGAGAGCAGCAACTCTAGAGATATGGTTGAGGTGGTTTTAAGTAGTTTTTCAAGGGGGTGAGAGCACTTTCAAGAGTTTCTCATTAGGGATAGTAGGGGTAGGAGTAGTACCATAGCCTAACTTGGCTATTTGGTGGTGGTTTGAAATCTGTCACGCAGTAGTAGTTGTTGCTTAGGTTAGTTGTTAGAGATGAATGGGGTGTTGGGCTAAGGGTTTTAGGATATAGTGAGTTTAGCCATGTGGTTATTTTCATACGAAGAGCAATGGTGGTGGTGGTTTGAGTGGGGGCAATTGCGGTAGTTTAAGGTTTAGTGGTGATGGTGCTAGAGGTTACGACATCAAATGAAAGGGGTCGCGTTGGAAAGCTTGAAAACAATAGTTGCTAATAGGTTTGGAAAACCTAGTAGTTTAAGGTTTAGGTTTGAATTGTTGAAAACCTGGACCACTAGGGTGATACGGAAAAAAAAAAAAAGGAAAGGACTAAAATGAGAGAGAATGGAATTTATTTCAATTATTTTTTATTTTTATTTTTTTGCTAATAGGTTTGGATTCTTCACATGTTCTAAGACAGTAACGTACACACGGTAGGCTTTTCAACGACGACATAACAACTTGATCTTTTGCCTACGATAGCTCTTTTTTTCTTGAAGGGCCTTGCATTTCTTCATGAGGCATTTCACTTCAAACCAAGGGCAAAATTTTATTGGGGATGATTTCTTGGAAATAGATATCTCATTAAAGAAAGGTTTAGTCTAAGAGGACTTATTTGTGCTCTCGGTTTAAATTTCACTCTAGACTACTATTCTAAAAATTATAATTCGTCTTGTAAGTGATATGCTATGATTAATCTATTAGGTCTTTTTTAAATTGTAATATAATAAAGGTTTAGTTATCGATTTAAACAAATGGATAATAATGTATAGATCTTTTTGAAAAATTTCATTCATCTGACCTAAGTTTACAAGTCTAGAACTTTTTAGGAAAACTAAAATTGTGGTTGCCCCAGTTTCAAATATAACTTTTACCAAGGATAAGTTATCTCCTTCAATTAGAAGGGCCTTTAAGAAAGGGTGACATTGTGGGTAGGCCATAAACCATGTATCAACTGCAATTTCTTTGGGGATCATAAATTTTATGGGGAAACTTTGGTATTTGCCTTGCCTTCTTTTGAGCTTAATTACTTTGACTACGTTTTTGGGGCATTTATTTGAAATGTGGGTCTTAATTCATAAATGGATTTCTATGCCCCATATCCTTTTGAGCTTTAGAGCTTTCGACTTGATCACCTTATTTGTGCAAATCTATTTCTCGAGCAAACATTTCATTTTTCATTTCAAATTTTATCATTTTTCCTCTTTTTCCCTTTCCTTTTTTTTTTCTTCTCCCTTATTTTTTTCCTTCTTCCCCTCTCTCTTTTCTTTTTTCCTTTTTTTTTTTCAATTTGATCCAAGATAAAGTTGATTGTCCCTTCTTTTTTGTGTACGACATGTATGTGGTTTATTTATACTGTTTAGGATAGAAGCCCTTCTTCATCTTAAAGGGAATAAGCATCCAAAAGTAATAATTACAATTGAATTGAGGTGACTAGAGCAAGCATAAGTTAGTTTTAACCTTTTCTCCTTTTTAATCACCCTAACCTCCAGATTGCCCCATTGTAGGATGGCTCTTGATAAGGTTTAAATTTTGAAATACTCCATGAAAAGGCTTAGCGGGGTTGGTGAGGGATTTTGTGTTTAAGATATTGAAAAATGAATGCTTATCTTCATTTTGATTTGTGTATCAAATTTAAGACGGATCTCATCTAAAGAATGAGTCCAATAGCCTTGTAATGATATCATTCAACTTTCAAAGTGTTTTAAGCTTAGTATTTGAGATGTGGTTTGCCTTTTTTCATTCTATACTTTAAAAATGAGATACAAAAAATGTACATTCATTTGCCCCATTAACAAAAGTCTCCAGACGAACGCTTGTATTGTTTTGAGTTAATAACTTAAAAGATGAACAAATTGAATACTTTTATTTCAAATGTTCATTATTACAGAATTATGTCAATTTTCAAATTCTATCTCTCAAAATGCCCCTATCTTGTTTAACTTGAGGATACCCCTAACCACTTCAAGTGACAGTCTAGTTTGTTAGATGGTAGTAATAGATTCTTAAAGTTGGGTACAGTAGGTGATCCCTTTAAAGTCCCTTCATAGTTGGGCTTGCAACAAATGGCTTCTAAGATATTAAGTTGTATTATATTAGCGTTAATCATATCTTGAATTTTTTTCTTTAACCTCTAACATCCTTCCATAGAATGCCCCTTTTCACTCATATGGTAGTCGCATTGTGCTTTTAGGTTGAAGTTTCGTAGCCTGTAGTTTAGATTAAGGGCTTCGCGAGCTAGGCACTTAGCCTTCTTTAATCGATGAAAGATTTGCGTTGTTAGAACTTTGAATTAGGTAAACTGTCTTCTCGAGACATTGCAAGTAGGCTTGTCTTGACCCTATCTTTTTTGGCTTAACACTAGCTCCATTCCTTTTGGTGGCATCGTTTGAAGTCTTTTGAACACAAGACCCATGGCCATTTCCTGATCTAAAATGCCCTTTTGTAATGTTGCCACTTTTTCTTCCAAGTTCATTAGTCTTTTGTCCAAACCTAGATTTTGAGATACTTGCAAGGTGCTGATTATGGAAACCACAATCTACAATTGTTGAGCCATTTAATATACCTTCTTTCTTTTTCTAGGGAGTTGATCTTATCATTAGTCATTTGAACCTGGTTTGGAAGAATCTTTACCTATTAGCAATTCTCAAAAAAAAAAAAAAAAAAATCCTTTTCTCTCCTTTTTTTTTTTTAATTTTGAAAATTTTTAATTTGAAATTAATCAAATTGACTATGACCAACAAAAGAAAACTTTGGTGAAGTACTCAATATTTTTAAATTATTTTATAGAAAAATGAAGCAATATAATGAGAAGATGACCTTTAGTGCAAAAAACATTTTGAAAATGAAATGGAGCCTAAAGAAGACTAGGTATGACAATTGAAAAAGAATACTTCAACTTATGGATATTTAAAAAGTTACCTATAACAAGTATAATTATCAATTGCCAAAAAGGGTAAGGATTTGATTATCTTATAAGAAAAGAAAGCATTCGAGAAAGGTGATCGATTAAAAGCTAAAAGGGAAATGACTATTTACAACTCAAAGAATTTGTCCATAGAAATAATTTTAGATATTTATGAATTAGAGGACCTATAACATTCTATAAAGTGGTGAACTTACAATAAGGAAGGAAAAAGTTGATGGACTAAGTTCAATTCTCTTTTAAAGTAAGGAAGACTATTTTTTAATTAACGGCCTTATTCTAAGATGGTGACTTAACTAGAAAATTATTTTACAATATACAAGGAAACCCTTTTGATTTGAAAGATAAGACAAGAAAACATGAGGGCACACAGATGCAACTGTAAAGGATTGGCAACTAAATAGTAATGTGCCATTATAAAAGTGTTTAGGGTTGGACCTTACCGAAATTCCATTATCATAATACAAGGAAATTGAATTTTTACATAAGAATGTTATTTATATTAAATTTACAAAGAAACTACAATTTTACAATGGAAAAGCTCTATACAAAGGATAAAATTACATTTTGTGGTACAACTTTTTTTTTTTTTATGGTAAATGGAATTTCGATAAAGTTTCGATCTTTCATAAGTGACATGCCCGATTACTATTTATTTGCCACTCTGAAAGTTGTATATGCAATTAAGGTAGGTTCTAAAGGTCCTTAAGCTCTATAACCTCACACATTTTTGAGGAAACGATTCATTGGTCATGTTGAAGCTTAAGTGGGGTGGTCTAGTCAACCCCGAGCAGTGGTTAACCTACTATACCTAGATCCTATATAATGGCCCTATAAACCTCTAAATTTTTTTACCTAATATCTAAAGTAAACTCAAGTGTGTTAGATATTCCTAAGAGTTGACAAAGCTAGTGAAAGTGAAAACCCTAAAATACCTAATCAATCGTGTATAAAATTTTTCTACCCTAAACGTATGTAAACACTAAAGATTTCATTTGAAAGTGATAAAAACCCTAAAACTATAACTTTAAGGATAAAAAAGCACTAATTCACCATAATTTATCCTAAAATCCTAATTGATAATATAACCTTAGTATTATACTAAATCATTAGTAAAAAATTAAAGATAATTTTCAATTATTCATAAATACATATAATACTAAAGTAATCTTTTAGAAACTAAGATATTACATCATAGATTACATTCATCTTCTAAGTATATAACTAGGTTAGTATTATATAGAGTTAAGAGCTTAGTTGATAATTATACTACATATAATAAGTATTAGTACTCTAAATGACACTTTTCATGATAATTACATTAAGTGGCCTACTAAATGATGTATATAGGATATAAACACCTAGAGGGAGATCTCATTACCTATCTTTACTAATTATTTCACTAAACCCCATATTTCCTTTCATTTCCTCAATTTTCTTCCTAATTCTCCCTAATTACTTCATTATGTACATTTAGATTACATGTAATTTTGAAATGTTGACCAAATCAAAGGTTGACTAAGTCAACAAAATGTTATTGTCATCTAGAGAATTCCTTCCTTTTTTTTAACTTTCTACTCATTTTTCTTTTCCAATTCTACCCCTCCTTTGTCGTCTACTCCCTTCCTCACTTAGACCCCACTTGTCTTCATCTTTTTAAACACAACACAACACAAAACAAAGTCCTTTGCTCTACTTCCAAACTATGATTCCCTTGCTCCCTTAATTCCAAACACTTTCTCACTTCACTTTCACAATTTCTACTATCATAAACCAAGGAGAAAGAGGTATGTTATCATATGATTTTTTATCTTATGTAGTAGTTAGTTGTATAAGTTAGGTTAGTATAGAAATTTGGTATAATATGTGCATATGTATTGTTGGAAGTGGAAGCTCCATATTCATGCTTAGAAGTGTAGGAATCCTTAGTAAATGGAAGAAGAACACATGTACATAAGCTTAAGTACGTGTATATAATAGTATACTTGATAAATACATGTATGAAGACCCTTGTACATAGGTATCGATTATGTACATAACCTAAAATAAGGTATATACTAACTGTACATACATATACCTTGCTAAATACATGCTTAAAGTGCAAAAATATGAAATTTGTAAAGCTTTCTTAAGAGGGAATATTAGGTATACGAAAATACATATAAAAATACATATATCACCATATGTATATATGGGTATGTGTATTAGTATACGTATAAGTATACAAGCATACATATTAGTATATTAGAAGTGTAAGTATATATATAACATATGTATAAAGTGTATGAATACATAAAGATAAGTATACATATGTAATGGATGATGATATAAGTAATGACATAATCAAATAATGACATAAACAATTGATGACATAAGTGATAACATAAGCCTCTAAAATAATAAACCATAAGATCATTTAAGTGTAAGAATTAATGGCTAGTGAAATCATTAACTACTAAAATAGAATATAAAATTAGGCAACAAGAATAATTGATCTTCAATAGTTAGAATTTTAATAAATTTAGTCTATATCATAAAACACGGGTTTTAACATCTAAAACGAACATCCCCATGTGAACATGCATTCGAAAATGATGAAAAACGACTATAAATTGATAAATGTTAGAAATAGAATGAAAAAGTTACATACGATTAGTGATAAAGTCTAATTGGATAAAAATTAAAAGTAATCTAAATAGAATTAGGTAAATAGATATCTAGAATCATTAGTTAATACAATTGCTTATTATCGTTATTATAGCATAATGATCAGGTGATCCTGACGCGGGTGAGGATCTCCTGATTGATTACTATGACTAGAGCAAGTCGTCATGGTTGAGTGAGTATTTACCATATGATTCCATGCTTGTATGTGATTGCAGATAGTGGACTTAAATGATATTGTTAATTGATTGTTGTATAGGGTTGAGAAATGCTTGTGTATGTTATTATGTACTGAGTTGTGAATTTACCTTAAGTACGAATAATACTTTATTTGCTGTATGATAGTATAGATAATGATTATGTGTACTATTGGATGGTCACATCATAAATGGACTTAACTATACTCGACTTATGAGCAGAAACTGGTACATGTATCAACATGTATTGCATAGACATAATTTTGGTCATCATATCACACGGAGGTAGAGAGAGGCCATTCAGGGTTGTTATTATAAATTTATTGGTTTTGTATGGTACGCTCGTACAAAATGACTTTACCTTGGCTCGCAAGAATAGTAGGCGTTGGAGGCATTGGAGGCATTGGAGGCACGAACCACCTGGCTAAGGGTTGAGTCTAAAGGCCTTTGTTTAGGGGTAAGTGTGGACTACGGGAGCCTACTCATGATTATACTAGAACTTAGTTTTATGAAAATAAAGGACTTGTTTGATTTAAATACAGAACGTGGAGTTTCATAGTAAAGTAAGTTCTAGTATAATACCCAGATTTGACTGGTGCTATGTACACTCCAATCCTGGCTTCGGAGGGTACTAAATCTAAGTTATGTATATTGACTAGTCAACTGTACGTATTGTTTGGCATTCTATTTGTTCATTCATTCATATGCATGAATATAATGTATTTATAACTTGCTTATGGTATTGCTGAAGGTTTTGCTTACTAAGCTTAGACTTACACTCCCTTAGACTTTTGTTTCAGGATGGCTTATTTGTTGAGGTTGGCCGGGGGATGCCACAGGTTAGCTTGGGGACCTGGGCAAAAGTGGGCCATTCAGTGTGATGAGAGAACTAAATATATAGACTTTTACTTATGTATTTTTGTTTTATCAGTAATATAGACCTAGATGTACTAAATTACTGCTTACTGTAAACTTTTTAATTTAAATTTTATATAAATATGTTTATGTGATGATATCATGTGGATTTGTATGTTTTTGGGAAGTTAGTGGTTGTAGAGTCTTGTATATTGCATGAAGAGTTCATGATTAGAAGGATAACCAATCAGGAGTTCTTCATATAGTATACGGCGTTTGCCACGACTAAACCATCTTTAGTTCATGACAGGCCCCTCTCTTGAGGTCCTAAGACTGTATTTACCTTGCATCCTTGATGCAAATATTCCCCCATGTTACATGCAAAATTGAATACAACAATTTAAAAATAAGAATATTACATGAAATAAATAAACAAATAAATAATTAATATGGGTATTTTGAAAGGCAAATTTAATTTCAGAAAGCTTTTAAGTGGTTAGCCTTCTTGAAATCCTCAGTAGAGTCACCAAGTTATCGAGCTTGATTTTTTCTTGGTTTTTATAAATTTTCCTTAACTTGACCAATATTAAACTCTAGCTCATCTAATATTAATCATCGACTAAGAGTTAAAGAAAACTGCGTTTTTATTTCAAAAAACATTTTGGAGTCGCCACTTGATAAAAAATTGGGAAAAAAAAGAGAGAGGGTTAGGTTAAATCAATTGGGTGGATCAATTTAACCTAGCTAATAGTTTACTTGGAAAGCCAATTTTAAGAAAAAGGGTTGAAAGCCAAAGATTTTAAATCCGGGGCCTAATCTTTTAAACCCTTAACAACTACCACTTTTTAACTTTTAGAAATTAAGTTTATTTTTCAAATTTACTCGTTTCTAAATGACATTTATTCACATACAATTAAGTAAATTCAATTGAATTTACAAATAAGATAAATTGAATAATTTATTTACAAAAGATGGAAAAAGGTAATTTTCCATATTTTAAGCTACCCCTATTTATGTACAAGTGCCTACGTACTTGCTATCTAGAACCAGATTTTTGTAGTTCTTTCATAAAACTTTAGGTTGGTAGGTTGATTTTAACTTTTGAAAAAGGTTGGGTTTACGTTCTTGACTCGATTTGAGTTTATTTAAGGAAAATTTTCTAAAAAGGTTCTAAACTTGATTTATTTATTTAGTTTTTGAAAAATCTAAGAAGGGTCCTAACTTGAAAAAGGTTAATCTTATTTTTTGTTTTTATCGAAAAATGATTTTCTAAGTGGTAAAAAGGTTTTCATTTATTTCCTTTATTTTATTACTTTATATATATATATATCTTTATTATTTTTTAATACCTTTCGTTTTCTTACTAAAACATAAAATTTAGACTTCTTCCTCTTTTTTTCTTTTTCTTTTTCCTTTTTTTTGGATTTTCTCTTTTTTTTTTCTTTTCATTCCCTTTTTCTTTTTCTTTTAGTTTACAAATACAAATTATTATTACAAATAAGTAAATAAATAAATAAAAACAAAGCAAAACTAGGACTGGACCATGGATAGGGTACGCAGGTTGGTTGGGTGAGCTTAGATTGGGTCGAATCTTGTATCAAATCTGGTTTGTAGGTCTAGTCATATGAGGAAGAGAATAGCAGCTCCAGAGACATGATTGGGGTGGTTTTGAGTGGTTTTTCAAGGTGGTGAGAGCACTTTCATGAGTTTCTCATTAGGGATAGTGGGGCTAAGAGTGGCACTATGGCTTAACTTGGTCGTTTGGTGGTGGTTTGAAATCTCCCATGCGGTAGCAGTAGTGGGTATTGCCTAGGGTAGTTACTGGAGATGAATGTGGTATTAGGCTAAGGGTTTTAGGATATGGTGAGTTTAGCTATGTGGTTATTTTTGTGTGAGGAGCAACAGTAGTGGTAATTTGAGTAGGGGTAGTTGCGTTAGTTTAAGGTTTAGTGGTGACGATGTTAGAGGTTATGGCATCGAATGAAGGGGGTTGCATTGGAAAGCTTAGAGCTTCATAATATTAGTTGTGTAGTTGGCTCTGCTTGATTCGCTTCGAGCATGATTATAAGTTAGAGAGAGAATGTGTGGTTGTAGGTAGACACAAAGAGAGAGAGAGAGAGAGAGAAAGCTAAGTTACGTATGTTTAGATGAACTTGAGAGGTGATTCTTGATGATTGTTCATGATGTTATTTATACTTTTCTTAGCTTGAATAAGCTTGGAAGGAACTTTAATGGCCGAATCGGCCTTCATTGAAAAAATGTCGAATTTATGGAAGAAAGCATGATTTAGGTGATTTTGGAAGCTGGAAATGAATTGTACATGCTTTAAAGATCAAATTGGAGCTTCCATTCTTGCCTTAAACTCTTGGATTGGTTAGATTACATAGGAGCAAAAATCTTGTACCATGACTTTTATTTTATTTTATTTTAAGCTTTAATTTGGAAGCTCAAATGGATGAATATCAACATTTTTTTGGTCCCAATTCAAACTAGGCCATTTAGAGAATGAGAGTGCACCATCAAATCATATGCTTGCGTATAAAATCTATATGAAAAATTGAAGAGAAGTAGTGGGGTTAGCTGTATGCATGCGAGAAAGGAAAGGAAAATAAGGGAAAGGGGAAGAAAAAGACGTAACTTAAAGACACATGGTGCTATGTCATTTGTGCAGTCCAATGCTTTTCCACTATGGGTCAGATTGGACATATGGTCCAACCAGATCGTGATACGTAATAGACGGAAGGGATAAAAAATAAAAGGCACATTTTGTGCTAAGCTCGAATCAAACCTAAGACCTTTAATTCACTCCCTTTGCTAAGTCTAAGTGTATTATCATTAGGCCGTTGTCCTGTACCTTGTTCATATATGTAATTAAATTGCATATATGGACTAGGCTGGCCTTTGCTATATTTAAATCTAAGCTCAAGCTTAAAATTCTCTTTGTTTAATTAAGGCTTAAAAAAAATAAAATATTAAAGCTATTTAAAAAAATTCTTATTTTATTTCTTATTTCCCCCTTTTATTTTTTTAATTAAAAATAACTAAAGCACGAATCCTATTTTTCTAAATTCCTTTGTTTTTTTGTATTTTTCTAAATTTTTCTATTTTTTTTTAATTTTTATGTATTTTTTTGAATTTTCTATTTTATGTATTTTTTTAATTTTCTACTTTTTTTATATTTTTGTATTTTTTTGTATATTTTCCTAAGTTAGGACCCCTTACCCTATTTCAAAATAAAAATAAAAATAAAAATAAAATGGGATAAAAAATAGGGTGTCTATAGTTACCTTCTAAAGGAAAAGACAAGAAAGAATAAAAATGTTATTGTTGTTCATTGAGATTCCTAGAATATATAGAAATGGGTAATTAGATAAACATGCAAAAAAGATTATGTTAAAATAATGTTCTTAGATCATGTATGGGGTAGACACGAGTTAGATAATAAGTGGGCGCTCTTACAAAGGTGAAAAGAAAAGATACTTAGTTGTCTTCTAGAGATAAAAGAAGTCCTCAGCATAGGGTTTCTCAAAATCCAAGGAAACAACTAAGTGTAAAATAGGAAATGATGGTTAGATTAGTTGACGTAATATGGATCAAGTCAGTGCTCGATACTTGACGCCATGGTTTCCTCAAGTTGAATGGTAGAGTAGTTTGATTTAGGCACCAAGTTAAAGCTCATTTGCTCGAGTTTCTTTAGCTCAAGGATCGAGGTTAAGGCTTACAAAGTTGATCCTTCTAATGTCCTTGGTGTTGCTAATCTATTGGAGCTTAAGTTGGGGGTTACTTTGATCACGACCATAGCTTGACACTTTATTTGGCTTAAGTGCACAAGGCCTTAGATGTTAGGAGAATCTTCTTTCTTGATTTACTCTCGAGCTAATATACATCAAGTTAGCCTTTGTAATCCTTTAGCTCAACTCCTGGTGATTATGCATTGGGGTTGATCGCTATCATCTTCTTAAGGGTTGGAAAGATTTAGCCTCAAATTTGCAGGACCTTCTTTTGTTTCTTCTTCTTAGGCTAGTTGATAAGGAATTCGGTTAGACACATTAAAGATAGAGCAAACGCCATAGTTTTTTAGGAGTTCGATTTGGTAAGTATTGCAGTTAATCTTCTTTAGCACCTTGAATGGTCCATCATCTTAAGTAAACAACTTGTTCTTCCTAAGGTGTAGGAATCTTTCTCGGTCGAGGTAGATCCATACTGAGTCACCTGGGTTGAAGGAGACAGTTTGATGGCTACGATTACCAATGTCTTATTGTCGTTCACTAAACTTAGCGATTCGATTGGCCACATATTAGTGCAACTCACATAGCTTTTGGGCTCAATTTACTTTAGACTAGCTTTCTTCAAGAGTTACCAGGATGACGATCATATTAAGTGAAATGATTAGGTTGAGGCTATAAACAACCTCAAAGGGGCTTGATTAGACATATATTGCGCATATAATAGTATATGGGACTTCATAAGTCCAAGGTTGTTGATCTTATGAAGATTGAACACTTGCTTACCCTTACTAAATTACTCTTATTAATGTTAGGTTACAATATTGATGATAGATGTAATGGAAATTAAGAAGTGGAAACTAACAAAACGTTAACTACAAATGAAACAATAACATGAAACTAATTAACCATAACATGTAGTAGCCTACGGTTTAATGAATTTCTTATTCTTATTAATCTGAGGAATTTGATTGCTAATTTAATAGGAATCACTTCTTTATTAAATTATAATCCTAATTACATTTTACTTGAATCGCTTTTAGGATAGAACTCCTTAAAACAATATTAAGAATAGGAATTCTATAAATAGACAAGAAATAATTTTCAATTCCAGAAGAAATCTATGACTTATCTCCAAATTTATAGCAAATCTCTTCAATTATAGTGGATCTATTTATGTATTAGACTTGTGACTTCATAAATAAAATCAGATAATTAAGTTGAGACTCTAGAAATAACAACTTAATCTAAACAAAACACATAATTGAATTGACAAGAATAAGAGAATTTCATTAAAATAAATCAATTATCGTATGCTACATTGTTGCCTTAGTAGCTTATAGGTTTAGATATCAATGCTTAACGCTACAATCATGATAAAGAAGAAAGCTTGCATGATAAGAATAAACTAAACTATAAGAAAAAGGCTATTCTATAATCTCCCTATGTCTCTCTTTTTAGTACATATGTCTCTCATCTATGTATAGTGTTTGGATAGAATAATTTCCAATTCATAAGTAGGTAATGAGCATGGTGGTTAGGCGGGAACTTCTCCTTATAATAATTCTCGATAAATTGTCTTGAAATTAATGATGAGGAGATTACGGTTGGAGAACACTATTGTAGTAAGGGACTATGTTAAGTTCTTGTTCAAAAATTTTACAAACTTCAATTGGAATTTAAGGACGTAGGCTTCATGGCCATAAAAGGTAACCATGGTCATCATACTTGCTATATTTTGGAATAAGTTCTCTTTAACACTTGCTATCCTTAGATTATCTCTCAAAATAAATATAATTCTTCTAAAAAGTCACATGAATTCTCTTCTTTTTGTCTCATTGCTTCATCTAAATCCTGAAATAAAAAATAACTCAAATCAATAGCAAGTTTAATGGAAATATATCAAAATAACTCAAAATATCTAAGAAAATAACATGAAGGATGAGTGTAATTTTACACTCATCAAATCTCCACACTATTAAACACTTGCTTATCCTCAAGGAAATTAATCAATTCTTAACAAAGATTGATAAAAGAAATTAAGACAAGATTTTCTGGTGAATTACTAATATTCAGGAATCATAAAAGAAAAAAAAATTGAATTAGCTTCATAAAAAAACATTATATCCCTTAAAATTTTCTATTCACTTGTATACTCTTCTCCTTATTCACTTTTTTAATGCACCCTAGACACAAACACTAGAATTCAATGATTAATTTCTGTAAACTGATGTTTAATCATATGATTTAACCAAGGGATCTCTCCTAAAGTCCAATCTTTATTTAGTTGGGTAAGAACCATACACAATTCTCTTCTATTTAGCTAAGATGTATACAAATCTCTTGTAACTCTATTGAAAACCATAATTAAAAGTAAATACATATTGTATTCACTCATCTCTTACTCATTCCCCCAACATAAGGCTTTACTGATAGGCTCTTTAATTTAATTACTTATCGAAGCTCATTAGCAGCAAGAAAACACTTTGCTCTTTTGAGGGACTAAGGCTGATCCTTATTAATTCAGTTGTTTTTATAATTAATATTGACAGCGGGAAAGTACTATGCTCTTCTAAGGGACTATGGCCAATTCTTATCAATTTTTCTTTCATTAACCTTTCTTCTTATTTTTTTTTTCCCTTCTTTTTCAGCAAATTAGTAATGGGAAAGAATCTTTCTCTTTTAAGGGGTTGAAATCAATCCTTACCAATCACTTTTTATTAATAGAGAATTATAAGAGATAAGCTTCATTTATTTATTTACCTAAGATTATAGAGCTCTAAAAATAAAAAAAGAGATAAATATACATTTAAGTAAATTTCAGAAGTGGCATATGACTAAAGTTCAACAAAAAATGTCTTGAAATTTTGAGCTAAATAACATGTAATTTTCGCTTTGCAAGAATTTAATTTTTAATTCTAATAACGTATTCCATGTGCAGTAATAACTTAGAAAATTTAGATATAAGCACCATATTCTTATTAAATGAAGATTACAAATTTGAAAAAATTGGGTTTAAAAATAACGATGTGATTTCTGAATAATAGTAGTATATCCCTTCCTTACACTTAATTTAGTACATTATCCTCAATGTACTTAACTCTAAATTATAGGAAAAAAATTTGCATTAAGTATAGTGAAGACAAAAATATAGATATGGAAAAATGATACTCTCTTGAATTTTAGATTTGCTTGAAGCATCCATGAGAGTTTACTGCGAATAATTTGAAGTAATTGGCTTAAGAGAGATCTAGACCAACACACTTAAAATAAAGAGATAAAAGCATATATGTAAAAGAAAATTTTATTATTTCATTAAATTGAAAGAACATGAACATAAACTTAAAAAAAAAAAAAAATATGAAGACTTAAAACAACTAGCTAACAAACTAATACTTATCGAAACAAGACATCAAAATGTCAAAATCAAAGAACGCCTAAACAAATAAACTCTAAATTTTTAGAAAAAAAATATAAGTCTTTTGCATTGGTTTCATCCTTCGATTCAATAATGATTGGTTCATTCTCTTCATTGCCATTAGAAGTTTCCTCTTGTGTCCTTGATGTCGCTTCTTATACCTCATCTCTTAAATTCATCTACCTTACCACATTAATCAATTCCTCATCTATCGGTGAAGGAATTTTCATCTTGACTTGGTCGATGAGGTTGCTATAAAACTTCATCATCCTAGTTTGATGCTTAAATATTCTTTTTAGGGATTGTTTAATTATTTCTTAAGAATTTACTAAAACCTCACTAGGGTTACAATACATAAGGGAAAGACAAAAGGGGTAATTTACAAATAGAATACATGAAATTTACTAAAAAGGATAAAAGAGACAGAATATTCAGTATGGAAAAAGTAAAAAACCCTTCTAAAATGTTGTGCCAAAAGACATGTGTCGCATAGTGGTTGGCATTTGGAGTATAGTATAATTCAGACAAAAGTGAAGTAATAAATCTACAGTCAAAGCTGACTTAACCTGGTTCAAGCTAGAGCTTGATCACTAAAGGATGTCTAAACCCCTTCAGATTGAGTATCTTGTAGCTTGGCTCAATTAAGGGTCGGATGCTGGTTGGTTGGATAGACACTTGAGGTTGGTCTGCTCAAATGTTGTCTAGGTCGAGGTATGACTACTCGGTAGGTTGGCCCATGTGCTCAATAGGTCGGTACATATGCTCAATAACTTTAGAAACTATGTTAACGCATGTGAAAGCTCGATACTCAATTTGGTAGTAAAGTGAAATAGAGAGGTTGGAATGGGAATCCCTGTCTTGGATGGGACTTCAAGCCAATATCATTTACGTAAGTCCTTGGAGTTCTCTAGCTTGGTTGCGTATGATCAGCTTGAGGAGTTGATTCCTATCACTATCACCAGTGACTTTAAGTTTTCTATTAGGAATTCATACTCCAAATAATATGCTAGTTGCTTTAGCTTTAAGTCTGACAGCTCTTCAATGGAACGCCTTAGTTTTGCTTCGTTTACATGCTCAAACCTTTCAATTCTCCACTTCTGACTCAGAAGGTTGATTTCTAGCTAAGCTTTTGCTTTGGTTATGTTTGGATCACTATATACTTCATTTGGAATTCCCTGTATCAAACATGATTTCAAAGGGTCTTTAGATAGTAATTCTTGCAAAGTATTAGATATAGAAAAATCAGTAGAGTCCAGACTAAAACATGTATTGTCCTGTTCAATACATTTTCTCATTGCTTCTTTAATTTTAATTACCATCTCTTCTTCTCCTACCCTTAACGCAAGCTTACCATCGCTAACATCCATTATAGCTTTAGTTGTAGCTAAAAAGAGTCCACCCAAGATGAGTGGTACTTTAATATCCTCAACAATATCTAAAGTGACAAAATCAATAAGAAATATGAGTTTATCTATTTTAACAAGCACACCTTCAATTATACCCCTAGGGTATGTCACCGATCTATCAGCTAATTGTAAACTCATTCTAGTTGGTTTTGGTTCACTTAGCCCTAGCTGCTTAAATAATTTATAAGGCATTAAATTTACGCTAGTACTTAAATAAGCTAATGCTTGCTTAATAGATAAATTTCTAATAAGATAAGGGATAGTAAAACTCTCTAGGTCCTTTAGCTTTGTGAGTAGCTTGTCTTATAAGATGGTTGAATACTCTTCATTGAGCATGACCATGAATAGTTCCTCTAGTTTCTTCTTATTGGAGAGTAGCTCCTTCAAAAACTTCGCATACTTAGGCATTTACAACAAAGCTTCCATAAAAGGTAAATTAATGTGTAATTGTTTAAATAAGTCCAAGAACTTACTATATTGCTCATCTAAGCATTCCTTCTTTATCCTCTAAGTGTATGGAATGGGTGGTGTATATTCTCTAACTTTTTGGGGCTTGAGTTCTTCCTTGGTTAGTTTATAAGTTTTTGCAACTTTATCCTTTAGCTCCTCTATTACTAGTTCAAGGTTGACTAGTGTTTTTTTAGGTTGCTTAATTACTTACAACTCTTTACCACTTCTCAAAGTTACAACTCCAGCTTGAGCTTATGGTGAAGATTTTGGTTGTATCTCAATTGAAATCTTGGTAAGTTGCTTTATCTACTTCTCAATGCTTAGTAACTTGGCATCCCTACTCTATATATACCTGGTTAACACCTCGATGCGAGTCTATGAACAAGCAGCGAACACGAACTACGAATGGGTATTTGACGTTTAAGTAGGATGAGGAATAGGAAGTGGGAGGAGGTTTCGACGGTGAATGTGTATGGATATCACGCATCATGATACAAACACAATTAAGGGTTGAACTCAAAATAGGGTTCAATATAACTTACAAACACTAAATGTCACTCGGGTTTTAAATGAGAGGTTAGATGCGACTCACTAATTAGCTCAAATGAAGGGTTCACCATAATCTAAAGGGCAAGATTGATAAGAATATGAGAGATTAAAGAGTAAAGCACACTCAATAATTCGAAATGCAAGCTCTAAGAGCTTAGGAATATCCTTACTCAAAAGGGAATGTTCAAGTGTGATCAATATCTGTATATTCTTCTTTCTATCTATCTGGCTAATTACAAAAGTTGTTATCTATAGTAAATTCTAAAACCCTAATGGCAAAATCGTAAATAATAGACAATGCCCTTAAGCCCTAAAGAATGGCCCATAATTGAAATAAGGAAAACATTTACAATGTATACAAAATTGCACATTTAAGAGAGTGGTCGACATGTAGTCATTTGAGTTATTTGTGGGATCAGACCCGCGTAGGGGATGGTTGGCAGTCGGGTGTCCGAACTAGGGTAGGATGTTTAGAAGTCTTATTGTGCTTTGCTGAGCTCCTAGTGAGGTTGGCCTACCATTGCTGCACTCATGGATTGCTTGGCATTAGCTTTCCTATGCTGTGCCGAGTTGTTCTTTGGCCTAGAGGCCTCGGCCGTTTGGTCTCTTACCATCTTGGCAGACAACAAGTTTGATGCCAAATGGTTTCTTTTCCTCCCTTTGGCCTTTGGTCATCAATTCGGCTTCGGCAAGAGCAAGTCAAGCTTGGGCTAAGATCGGTCGACTTCACCTTTGGCAGGTCGTCCTTGGCTGTTAACAAATCGGCCTCGGCCTGAGGGTCGTCATGAGCTGATTCCTAGCATACCTCTTCTAGTTTTGAATTTTCCTCTTTTGGAGGGTGAGCTTGAAATCCATAAGGATCATTAACATTCCTTGGTTGAGTTGCATAAAAATAATAACCTACATAAGAAAAACACTCCTTACCCCGTTCTTCATAATCATGATAAGATGAATATTGAAAACCCCATTGATTCATGCTATGATTAAACGGTTTTTTATAATAAGGTAGCATATATCTTCTTGAGGTAATTATACTAGGCATCATGGAAGGTTATGCCAACATGAGATATGAATCTAACTTTTTATTTAATGCATCCACCATTGTCGTTAAGGTTGTGGTAGATTTTGCACCCTTCACTCCTCATTTCTCTCTACCGAGTTTATCACCTTTTTAATGGTAGCTATTCATGGCTAGGCTTTCAAACAAAGCATAGGCTTCATTAGGCATCTTTGAATTTAATGTACCACCTGTAGATGCATTAACAAACTATTTAGTACCGAAATTCAATTTGTTATAAAAGGTTTATACTTGCATCCAAAGTGGTAAAGTGTAATGAGGACACTTTCTAAGCAACACCTTAAAATGTTCCTAAGCATCATAAATAGTCTCCTCGTCAGATTGGGCAAATGACAAAATATCGATACAAATTTTAGTTGTCCTAGATGGAGGAAGGAAGATATTTTTCTAAAAATTTTATATTAGTAAATCTTAAGATGTAATTGAAACCTTTTGAAATGAGGCTAACCAGCGCCTTGCTTTTCCTTGAAAAGAAAATGAAAATAATCTTAACCTTACTACATCATCCGTAGCTCCATCGATTTTGAAAGTTGCACATATCTCCAAGAAGTTCGCAAGATGTGCATGCAAATCTTCCTTTAGAGAGACTTCAAATTACAATTGCCATTGAACCATTTGGTTGATGATTGGTGAAATTATAAGCTCTTTTGTAGTGATAGTTGGTCTCATAATATTGGAGTTGGCTTCACTAGCTGACGGTTTAAAATAATTAAACATAGTCTTCTATACTTCATTATTGTTGGCCATTGCTCCAAAATTTTCTCAACATAAGTAAGAAGATTTAAATTATGCTTTGATTGACTTAACAAAACAAAAAAAAAAAATAGAAAAGCAACAAAAAGTAAAATAATAAAGTAATAGAGGAATGAGCTTTCTTGATCAATAGTTCCTTAGCAACGGTGCCAAAAACTTGATGGAGTGTATACCGTACTTATTAAGCAAGTGCACCTATCAAGTAATTTTATAAAAAACTTCAAGAGTCTAGGTTTGTCAATTGTAAGCCTTAAAGCTAAGCCAAGTAACCGTAAGATTGAACTTAGAACCCAAGGTTTAGGGCGATCAGTTAAAGGATCCGATCAAACCCAAATTATAAACTATTGAGAGGAATATTAGTAAAAATGACCCAGTAAACTTAAATTTAAGAAAATAAGTAGTAAAATAGGAGACTATAAAATTTTCAAAATTTTAAGCATAATAATTGCTAATTACCGAAAAGGCGAAAAATGTAATTTAATAATTAATAAATTACTAGAGATAGATTATATGTATACTAAAAATTTTAGAATGACCAAAATAATAATTAGATATGTTTACATGTACCTTACATGTATTTATGTATAGATAAAAGTACGCGAAATTACCTAAATTGGCAAAAAACAAAGTAAATAATTAAAGAAAATTATAAATTAATTATGGAAAAATCAGAAAAAAAAAAGAGAGGATAAGATGATCCAAATCAGGTCGTGGTAGGTCAAGATCTGTAAAAGAAAAATCAACCAATTAAAATTTGACAACATAAAAGCCAAAAATCAAGGAAAATGGGCAAAGTCTTGTCAAATTAATGTATAATAATTACAAAAATCGTCTATAAATAGGGGAAAAAATTTCTAGAAGTCATTTGGATAGTTTAGCATTAGGGAAAAATAAGAAAACTGAAAAAATTAAGAGAAAATCTAGAAAATAAAAAAAAAAGAAGAAAATTGTGCAGATTGGGCAAGTGAGCCAAACCCACCTCTCACCACCACCTGGGATCGAGCCACCACCACCACCTGGGACCGAGCCACCGCCACCACTACCATCCTACACTAGACCCACCGTCTAGGCTAACCGACAACCTTAGACCGGGTTTAGACGGCCAGAAAGCTTCGAACCGGTTAGTGCCTTATTTACCCCGATTTTGAATAATTTTGTAAAATTAGTTATTTTGCCTAGAAAATTATGAAACTTGTTATTCTGAGGTTTTATTGTATGTAGATTTAGGGAAAAATATTTATTTAGTTTAATTACATTTGAAAATATAGGGTTCTTAACAAATTGTTTAAAATCGAGCATTATTAGAACGGAAAATAAATAGGCTTAAGAGTATAGTTTGGAGCTCAATTTTTTTCTATATGATGCTCATATGATATAGAATAGTGCTATGAAACCATTTTTTTTAAATTAATTTTTAAAATTTTTAAGTTAATTTTTAGCCCTAAAATGATGGAAAAATTGGGTGATTTGGGGTTAATTAGGTGATTAAGATGTTAATTACTGATTTAGATATTAATTAGATATTTAGGGATGTTAATCTCTGAAGTGGAACCCTAATCCTAGCCTTTGGAGTATTAAGTATGGTTAATTTAGGAAATTAGGTAATTAATATAAGAAATTAGTAATATGTGAAATTGTAAATTAATAAATCTAAAAAATAGGGTTATTTAGATAATATTATAATAGAAATCAGAAAAATAATAAATCTGAAATAACATTTAATTTTAAGTAAATGTTTCAAAATGTAAGATTTTCACACATCGGAAATAAATCCGATACTGCAATTAGGGTTAGCGTGTACCGAATAGTTTAGAATACCAAATTACGACCCAATAGGATATTTGGACACTTGAGCTTAATGTGATTAATTTCACATTAGGATTCGAGCATATTTAAGGCTTAGGAATAAAAAATTTAAAATCTCGTTTAGGATTCGAACACCGAAATAGAGTACAACGAATTATTAGGATGTAATGAGTATATACGGAAAAAATGAGTTAAAATATAACTTAGAATATGAAACCATAAATTATAAGTACTAAAAAGACCTATTTGTATTATAGGATACCTAGAGATACATTAGCTTGTAATTAAGGGATCGAGCGATCGAGCAATTTCAAGTAAGTTGGGTTATTGCTTATTGTAATAGAGTACTAGTTTTGTAGTACTCGGAGACTTAGGCTTGTATATAATTGTGATTGTAAGTAATTTATGCATGTGTTTGATGTATCTGAATTCATGCTGAAATTTGTATTGTGAGTGACTTTGTGACTGATTGAATTGGTATGAAATTGTGTGAATACTCTAAACGGAATTTAATTTTAGTCGACCCAAATAACCAAAAATGTCATGCATTGCAACCCGTTAGGGGATCATAGGATTCTCTAACCAAATATCGACCCCTTCAAAAGGGATGGCGCAGGATTGCAAAATGATCCCTTCTTCATCCTTAGTCGAACTAAGTGACAGGAGAGGAGGTCGCGACGAGGGTGAAGTCAATGGTTTGAAGGTAGTCGTGGGAGGAGCGAGGTCTCCATTGCACAAGCTTGGGTTTGGTTGTGAGCTGCTGCATAACATGAAACTCCTCAACCCGGATTGGAGCGGGTGAAATTTCTCTGATTTCACAACGAACCGAATTACGTTGTGCGATGACACTTGATTGTTGCATTGCATGAAAATAATTGTTTGATAACCCTGTTTGTGCTTGTATGCATTCATGAGTCTCCAATTCAACTTATTGAGCTGTAGTTGCTCATACCCTTATAGATCCTTTTGCAGGTTCTGATTTCTGAATACTTCAAGTACTATGCCGCCCTACAATTACCCAGAGGTTAGTCCGTTTGAAGCCAGGGGTGTGAGGATCAAGTTACTTAGTTTAATGTGTAACTAGACTGACCTTGTAGTTAAGGATAAAAGACTGATAGTTATTATGTAATCTAGTGAACTGTTGTGTATATGTAAAACTTCCTAGGAGGCTCTGTGAACTTACTTATAATTATTTATGTTTATTAGAAATTTGTAATATTTATAATAATTATAGTATAACTGTTATTCGGACTGTTTACTTCAAAGCGAGGAGTCGTTGACGTCTTGTGTAGATCATGTCTATGGTAGGTACTGTGAGGCCAGTTACTATCATAGAATGGTTTACACGGCGGGACTGTTGCGACTCTGCGACTTCGGGGCGTAACATCAATCCCATAAGAACTGAATACTTATTCACCTGTACTAGACTACTCTAATTAATGTTGGGTTGCAATATTGATGATAAATGTAATGAAATTAAGAAGTGGAAACCAATAAAATGTTAATTATGAAATAAATAATAGAACAAAACTAATTAATCATAAATTGGGATATCTAAACTCTGATCACCAAAAGTATAACATGTAGTAACCAAGCGTTTTTAATAAATTTCTTATTCTTATTAACAAGAGGAATTTGATTGCCAATTTAATAGGAATTGTTTCTCTATTAAATTCTAATCCTAATTGCATCTTACCTTAATTGCTTTTAGGATAGAACTTCATAGAATAACATTAAGAACAGGAATTCCACAAATAAACAAGAAATAATTTTCAATTTTGGAAGAAATCTATAACTTATCTCTAAGCTTATAGGTAATCTCTTTACTTACAGTGGACCTATTTATGTATTAGCCTCGCATCTTCAATACATAAAATCATATAGTTAAGTTGAGACTCTAGAAATAACAACTTAATCAAAACAAAACACACAATTGAATTAACAGGAATAAGAGAATTTCATTAAAATAAATCAATTATTGTATGCTTCATTGTTACCTTAATGGCTCATGGGTCTAGATATCAAAGCTTCATGCTACAATCATGATAAAGATGAAAGCTTATATGACCAAAATAAAGTAAACTCTAAGAAAAATTATATTCTATAATTCCTTATGTCTCTCTCTTTTTTGTACATATGTCTCTTAACTATTTATGGTCTTTGGACAAAATAATTTCCAAATGGCAAGTGAATCAAAGTAAATTGTAGGTCCATAAGTAGGTATCAAGCATGGTGGTTAGGTGGGAACTTCTCCTCCTAATAATTCTCAAGAAATTATCCTCAAATTAATGATGATGGATCATGGTTAGAGAATATGGCTATGATAAGGGACTGTAGTCAAGTTATTATTAAAAAATTCTCTAAACTTTAATTTTGAATTTAAGGATGTAGGCTTTATTGCCATGAAGGGTAATTGTGATCATCCTCCTTGTTATATTCTTAAACAAATTTTGTTTGACACTTGCTATCTTCCAACTATCTCTCAAAATAGATGTAATGCTTCTAAAGAATCACTTGAATTCTTATCTTTTCATCTCATTGCTTTATCTAAATCTTGAAATAAAAAATAACTTAAATTAATATCAAATTCAATAGAATTATATCAAAATAACTCCAAATATCTAGGAAAATAACATAAAGGATGAGTGTAATTTTATGCTCATTAATGCTCTTCCTAGTTGTGCTATGAATAGTTTAGTTGTAAGCGGACATTGTAATAGGTAAGCATAGATCCTAATCCCTTAAGTTTTTGCCCACAATAGCTTAGAGTAAGGTTCCTAACGTTCTGTTCACCACCTCTGTTTGGCCATTTGTTAGAGGATGGCTACTAGAGTTGAACATAATTTTAGTTCTAAGTCTCTTTCATAAGGTCTTCCAAAAGTAGCTTAGAAATTTTGTGTCTTGATTTGATACAATGGATTTGAGACAATCTCTTGTAAAAACAAATTAGTAATATATAGAGCATCATTAGCTCAGTGGCACAGGATGAAGTGTACCATTTTATTGAATTGATCCATAATTATAAGGATTGAGTCCCATCCTTCTAATGTTTAGGGCAAACCTAGGACATAATCCATGTTGAGGTCTACCTAAGGTATAGTCTATCTAAGCAAGGGCAAATACTCTTCATGTGGTTCTCTCCTTCTCTTTGCACTCTTATAGGCATCATAGCTTCCAATGACCTTGTAGACATCCTCATCCATACCAAGCTAGTAGAAGTTCTCCTTCAGGAGGTTAACTATCTTAGTTTCACCAAAGTGTCCAAATAAGCCTCTACTGTGATCTTCCCTAACCAATAGTCTACATGTAGAACAGCTCAGTATACACAACCCTCTCTTCTCGAACAAATGTCCACCCTTTACATAATATCCTCCAACAGCAATTCCTTCTCTATACTTCTCAACAATAGGATTGAAGTGCAGGTCTTAACCATATTGCTTAGTAATAAGGTAAAATCCCAATAATTTGGTTTATAGAGTGGTCAACAGAACTTACCATCTTGATAAAGCATCAGTTGCTACATTCGCATTACCTCTCTTATATTTGATTACATAGGAAAAACCTTTCATGAATTTGAGCCATTTAGCTTGCCTCTTCAAGAGCTTGTTTTGACTTCAAAGGTGCTTCAAGGATTTGTGGTCTGTATTGATTAAAAACTTGTAAGAGAGTAAGTAGTGCTACCATATGGTAAGAGCTAGAAAAAGGGAGCAGAGTTCCTTCTCATACATTGAATAGTTCAAGGCAGTACCATTGAGCTTCTCACTATGGTAAGCTACGAGCTGGCATTTCTACATCAGAACTATAATAATGCCAATGCTTGAAGCATCACACTTTAGCTTGGAAGGTTTATTAAAATTTGGTAATGTTAAGACAGATGTTGTAGTAAGCTTCTCCTTAATTTCTCTAAAGCTCTTCTTAGCTCGATCATTTCAATGGAATCCATCACTCTTCTTAATTAGCCCAATCAAGGGGGTTGCGATTATATTGAATTTGTTGATGAATCCCCTATAGAAAGAAGTAAGGCCATGGAAACATTAGATTTCAATAACATTCCTTGGTATAAGCTACTTTAAGATAGCTTAGATCTTCTCTTCATCAACTTGGTTATATCTCTTGACACTACATATCCAAGAAAAACAACCTCGTCTTGGTAGAATGTGTACTTCTTCAAATTTTCGTACAATTTCCCTACATAAAGTATGTAAAAAATAACTTGAAGATGTTCCACATGGTCGGCTAGATTGACGTTGTACACAAGTATGTCATTAAAGTACATAACCACTCATATTCTCATTAAGGAGTGCATCAAATGGTTCACGAGCCTCATAAATGTGTTAGGCACATTAGCAAGGTCAAATGGCATAACAACTACTCATAGAGACCATACCTTATCTTGAATGCAGTCTTCTACTCATCATTGGGTTTCATGCGTATTTGATGGTAGCCACTTCAAAGGTTAATCTTCAAGAATATCTAGTGCCATGAAGCTCATCTAACGTGTCGTCAAGTCTCGATACAAGGTACCTCTACTTGACAGTAATGAGGTTAATAGTTTAGTTGTCGATGCACATATGCTATGAACTATCTTTCTTTAGGATGAGTAAGGTAGGCACATTATAAGGGCTTATGCTCTCTCCCTTACATAGCCTCGCGCTATGAGTTCATCTACTTGCTTCTTCATAGCCTGCTTAGGGTTCATCTTATATGTAGGTCTATTCGGTAAGGTAACATCGAGCTATAAATTAATACAATGCTTAATGCCTTGAAGTGAGGGTAGTTCCTTGGGTAGTTCTTTAGGAAATAGGTCGTAGAATTCATCTATAAAAATCTTAACCTCTTCTAGTACATCATCTAAGTCTCTTAATTCCAATAGTCTTTTGATAAACAAAAACATGGGCTCATCAGTTTTCTCAACAGCTTGGTGCTCTCATTGGCTCATCGCTAAGGCTTTTTTCTTACTAGCTTAGGTGAACTAATTATGAGTTTTATTCATCTGACTTGAAGTCATAGGGTTGTAACATAATAACTTCTTCTAGTCCTTAGTGAGAGCATAAGTGTTCTTATATTCACCGTGTCCAACATGTTAGTCAAACAACTACAATTTACCCAATAGCAAGTGTGTAGATCTCATAGGGATGATATCACAAACCACCTCGTCCCTATAGATGTTCCCAATAGGGAATGACACAATCACCTATTTGATCACATGCAAAGCACCCTTATCATGTAACCAATGCAGCTTGTAGAGTCGAGGATGGATAGATGTTGTGGACCCAGTTTCTGTATGAGGGACTTAGCTACTACGTTTGTGCAACTTCCTCCATCTATTATGGTCATACATAACTCTCCTTTGATTGTACGCTTTGTATGCAACAGGTTTTATCATTGGTCTTCCTCTAAGCTTGGCATTGAGTTCAATACTCTTCTTAATATCAAAGCCATTACCTCTTCTTGGTCGACATAGACACATATCTCCTCTACATTCTCCATTTCAGCTCTTGTAGCATTCGTCTTCTCTTTCTCAAGCTTATACTCTTCTTAACCAATGCACAAGTTAGGACACTAGGTAGTCATGTGTCCATAATCTAAGCACTTGAAGCACTTAATTTCACATGTCTTGTGTTTAGAGGACTATTACCTATCAAACTTCCTTTCAATCGACTTATCAATAGTTTGGCCCCTTAGGTCAGCTCGACCTTTAGTAGGTTGGTCACTCTCTTCATTTACTTGGGTGGACCTTCGATGCTCAAACATTACTTCTTTTATAAGAAATTTTTGGTGTATCAGGCATTTTTTATGTACCTTATTTCCTTTTGGTGTAGCTTGATATTTTGATGTACTTTTGTTCATGTAAATGTTTTAACATGTTTTGAGTTTCTAGATTGAATGTATAGGGCCTATATATATACATCTTTTTATATAAGGTGTTAGATATCTCTTATGAATTTTGATGATAACAAAAAGAGAGAAATGTTAATGTATTGACAAGTATGTAGATATTTAGATAGTTCTCCAGAAAGTTTGAAATTATAAATTGAGTTGCATTCAAAGACTTATTCAAATGGTTTGAATCTATTGAAAAAAAAGACAAATTTGAAAAATATTCAAAGATTGTTTCAGAAGCTTATCTAAGAAGAATCAGCACAGCACTTCAGAAAATTGTTCGAAGACTTTAAAGATAAGTAAACTAAGATATCTTTAGAGGATTATTTAGATTGTTGGTCTAGAAGAGTAACTCTAAAAAAATAACACAATCATTTTCAAAGTAAACAAGACCTAGCTTCATTAGATTTGGTGTATTAGGAAAATACACTTATTCTCATTTCACTTAAGTAGGAATTAAGATTTGTAGGGATTATTGCAAAGCGAATTAATTTTTGAAATAATTAAAGACAATATCTAAGATTGGATAAGGATAAGGATGATTTCAAAGTTTATAAGATATCAAATTCAAATCTTAAGATTATTTGGAGTTTTTAATCAAGTATATCCATTGAAGGAGATCTAACTGAGATAAGATTAAGTTAAAATTCAAACTCCAATATTCTCTCCAAATATCTATGGGTTATATTTTTAGATTTTGGATTGGGATAAACTTAAGATGGAGATAATCATCAATAGTATAAAGGGAGAGATGATTAAAAAAATTTTAGAATGATTCTGAGAAATAAAAAAAACATATACTTTATACTCTGATCGTAATCATTTTCTACCATTTGAAAATATACAGAACACTTCTCAAATACTTCTTCAAAGAGTTGAACCGAAGTTGATTATTCATCAATCTTCATTTTTGCTTTTGTGCTAAACTATTTGAGATTTGTATTGTTGTTCTCTTTGTGTTCTGTAAACATTATTAGAGTATTGTTTGAGAGAAGTTTGATTGTACTATGTAGATCTATCATTAGCTTAGATTGTAGAGAGGCTAGATAGGTAGAGTAGAGTAGAGTATTGTGGAGGCTAATGATGGTAAATGTATAAAAGCCCTTATTCTCTTTCTTCTTCCTACTTCTTTAGACTCTTCATATCTCTTTCTCATGATTTCTCTCTCAACCAAAATCATGGCTCCTAGCAAATCAACCCGTATCATTGCAAAAGGAATGAAATCCAAAGTCCAAAACAATCTCGATAATCCTATTGTTCTTGATGAACAAGAAACTAACAATACCATTCCTACAGATTCTTAACCTAATCCTCTCTCTAAAACGTATCAAGAATCATTTAAGAGAACCAAAACCCTAGAACTATATGATGAACCAATGGAAGAAACTACTCAGGACGTGAACCAAAAGAATGGTTCTGAGGGATATTCTAAACCAATCCAAGAAGTTAATCAAAAGGATGCTCAAGATGTGCAAAAGTTGAATTCATTTGAAGAAATTGTTGAAACTAAAGGCACTAGTTCTTCGGATAAGCCATTTGAATAAAAGTTTGAAAGAGATCCTCTTGAGCAACCCCTTGTACTAAAACCCAAGAAGTCTCCATGAAAGACTAAGGTTACAACCCTAGTGACGAAAACCTTAAAACGTTCTAAAGTTGTGCAGAAATCTCTGAAATCAATGATCACAAAGCCCTCCTCTAAGTCAAAAGAAAAACCCAAGAAAAGATGTACAGTAAAGGGTAAAAATCTATCTATCAATTATTCTTTTATACATTTGAGATGAGTTATATATAGGGAACTTATGGATGAATTTTACGGAAGACTTAATAATAGGATCAAGAAGTCTGGAAGTTAGTAGTACTAGGTCAAAAAATTGAAATATTGGGGAAGGATATCTTGAAATGCTTCAACATTAAGGAAATCCAAGAAGATGAAAACCTAGTACAAATGACTAAGGAAAATGTGTTTACTGAGTTGAATGATGGAATAAGGTTGGGTATAGGCAGAGATATTAATAGCACGGAGTTTGAGTTGTTAGTTAGAATCTTGCACAAGTTTGTCAACACATTTATGTTACTTAGAAGGGGTAATGTAACCTCTATAGCAAGGGAAGATGGATTGGTTGTTTTAGCAATGTTAGGCAAGAGAAAGGTGGATGTAGTAAAGCTAATGATGAGGAACGTACGGCAACACTTAGATGTTAAACCATATGGGAATTTATTAATGGCCCTCTTCAATTTCAAAAAACTGAAACTTTCAATAGAAGCCACTTGTCCTTTCTATCCTATTAAGTTAAGATAAAGAATCTTTAAGTGGATGGGGATTTATGTGAATGACAAACTTTGGTATTCACATAATGGAGGAATTTATAGTCACCCTTCAAAGATTGGAAGAAGAATGATCATTAGTGAAGAAAAGGAAATGAGGAAAGGAACTTGCTATGAAAAAACAAAACAAGAAAGTGAAATTGGTAAAAAGAACTGGTGGGATAGAATTTAAGAAAGCAACTGGATGACCTTTAGATAGTGATTTAGAAGATACTGAGTTACAGCTTATTCCCTCCAAACAAGGCGAAAGTTCGATTTTTGTTGAACAAATTTCTGAGGGAATTAAGGAAGTTCTTAGGAAGCTAGTCAAGGATCAGCTTACAAGAATGAAGGACTTATTCAAAGTTTAGGTCAAAGAAACTATTTCAAAATCCAATCCTGATGACAAAGCTAATCTTACTGATCTTCCATCAGAACTCCCTGAGTAGACTCAACCAATTGTTCCTCCATTTAAACCAATTGTTCCTAATTTAAATCCTTACTTCACAGCAATTGAACATCACTCCCTTAAGGTTTCTCCTTAACTAACTATTCAAACTGATCCACTCCCTATTCCAACTTCTAACATAACTCCAGTAATCTCCCTATAGTCTTCTGATTCTAAGTTTTCACCTTTAAAAACTCCAACACCTCTAATTGACACTCTTGTTCTGAATCTACAGAAACTCTTTCTGTTGGTTCCAACAAAGAAGGTACTACACCTATTCCAACTCAGACCACACCGACTTCTGTGAAGAACAAAGAACCAACTTCAATTATGAAGAATCCATCTGAAGCTACTTTTACTCCTAGTAAGGCGATTCCAACATATTTTGGAAGATTTAAGCTCTGTGCTAGGAAGAAAATAAAAAGATCTTAGAAATAATTTTTCTTATTCTAGTATTTTGTTTTGTGTTAGGATCTTTTGTTTCAATTAAACTTTGTTCTGGTATCAATTTCTTTTGTCTTTTGATGACAAGTCCTTCTATGGACTTAACTATGAACGTTCCATTAATCAATGAAGTTTTTTTTTTTTTTTTTGGTCTATACATATTGTTTGTTTATGAATATTAAGGCGGTGTTAATAAATAATCTTTGATGATAACAAAAAAAGGGGAGAGAAAAGCCAAAAACATTTAAGTTTTACACAACATGCTGCTTGTGCAAATTTTCATTGCTTTTTTTCTTTTTACTATTTATTAGACATCAATTAAGTTTGTTTTGTGTTTTTGGATCTATAAAAAGTTTTTGCTATCATCAAAAAGGGGGAGAATGTTAAATATCTCTCATAAATTTTGATGATAACAAAAATAAAAGAATGCTAATGAATTATTAAGAATGTAAGTATTCGGACAGTTTCTCAAAAAGTTAAAAATTGCAAATTGAGTTATTTTCAGAAATTTATTCAGAAGGTCTGAATTGATTGAAAAAGAAACAAGTCTAAAAATATTCAGAGAATATTTCAAAAGCTTTTTAAGAAGAATTGATACAACATTTTAGAAACTTGTTTAGAGACTTTGAAGAAAAGAAGACTGATACTCTTTTGAAGGTTATTTAGATAGTTAGTCTAGAGTAATGTTGAAAGTTAACACATATTAGATTCAAAGTAAACAAGGCCTAGCTCCACTATATTGAGTGTATTAGCGAAATACACTTAATTTTGNTAAATATATATATTTAACTAGCTCATTTATGAGTTATTAAATGGAAATAATAAAAATATAACTATTAATATTTTAAATTTAAAATTTGAAAAAGAAAAAATTGATAAAATTGTACAGATAAAATACTCAATTTAGGAAAATAACAAAATTACAAATATAACTTTAGTATGACTATTAAAAATCAATTAGAGAAAATACTTATAATTATGAAAATAAAGTTACCTAGAAATATCAAACATCGAAAAAATTTAAATCTTTTAATCTTTTTCTTCCCTTTTTTTTTTCCCTCTTCCTTTCTTTTCTTTTTCTCTTTTTTTCCCTCTGTACTCTCTATCATCTCTGTCTCTCCTCCCTCTCTCTCTCTCTCTCTCCCCTCTCTCTGATTCTTGTTCGCATATGGCTTATGCCACATATATATATAGTATTGAATAAAATATAATAAATTCACTAAAATATCTTTAAAAAAAATTATTCTATCTAACAACCTTGAATTAGGTTGTAGAAATTACGGCTTATATGTCATCTCTTTCTCTCTCTCCCTTGCCTCTCTCTAATTCTTGTTCGCATATGGCTTATGCTATATATATAGATCTCCATGGAGCTGTTCTGCATTTTATGTCAATAAAAATGTAGAAATAGAAAGAGGTGTCCCAAGATTAGTAATCAATTATAAACCACTTAATTCTGCTCTAAAGTGGATAAGATATCCAATACCCAATAAAAAAGATTTACTTAATAGGTTAAATAATACCAAAATATTTTCAAAATTTGATATGAAATCTGGATTTTGGCAAATTCAGATCAAGGAAAGTGATAGGTACAAAACTGCCTTTACAGTTCCTTTTGGTCAATTTGAGTGGAATGTAATACCATTCGGATTGAAAAATGCTCCTTCCGAATTTTAGAAGATAATTAATGAAATCTTTAATGATTATATTAATTTCAAAATAATATATATAGATGATGTTTTAATATTTTCGTCCAATATAGATCAATACTTTAAACACATAAAAATCTTCATTAATGTAATAAAAAATAATGGCTTAGTAGTTTCACCAATAAAGATTAGTCTCTTTCAGACTAGAATTAGATTCTTAGGTTTTAATATTCACAACGGAACAATAATTCCTATACAAAGATTTATAGAATTTATTAAAAAATTTCCTAATGAAATCAAAGATAAAAATCAGCTCCAAAGATTTTTAAGAAGTTTAAATTATGTTGTAGATTTTTTCCCAAATCTTAATATAATATGTAAGCCATTATATCAAAGACTAAAGAAAAATCCACCTCAATGGACAAATGAACATACAAATATAATAAAACTAATCAAACAAAGAATCAAAAAAATTCCTTGTTTACACATTGCAAATCCCTCACTACTAAAAATAGTAGAAACTAATGCTTCTGATTTAGGATTTGGAGGAATTCTAAAGCAGAAACAAAATAATAAGGAATATGTTTTAATTCCATCTTCGTCTACTATAAACGGTTGAATTTGATTTATGAATGGTGTTCCTAAAATAATATTTTTATTCAAGTTTTTTACTAGTATAAAAGAAGTTTTATAAGAAGCATTATCTTTTAATATTTCAACATTAGATAATTTATATTTGATGCATAATTTATTACCCGATGTAGAACTTAGAGATTGGCTAGTTTTCTCAAAATATTTTGTTGGGATCAAGCCTTCTCTAATGCAATTTAAATCTGCACCAATGTTAAACAAAGCAAGTGTTTGTAGAACAAATTCATTATCAATTCTGATTGAAATACTTATTATCCATTTTTTTGTTGTTATTTGAACAAGATGCATTAAATAATCATCATTCCCATTTGGTGATATTTCTTTTTCTTCATTCAAAGTCTCAGATTCATTTTCTTGGATTATTTTTTGGTTTAATTCAAGTAATTCTTTTTGAAATTTTATTTGCATTAGTTTTAATTCTTTTATTTCTTGTTTTTGAATGTTGATTTCATTTTGTAAATCACTAATTGTTATTAATTTCTTATTTTTTCTTTTACCTCTTTCAAGGATTTCGTTAAGGTTATATGGTAATTTTGGAGTAAGAACTGTATTGGTCTTAAAGTTATTAATATATTCAAATTTTTCATTATCATTAGACATTTGATCGATTTTTTTAAGAATTGCTTCTTCATTATTTGTTAACACATTAATTTTTTCCTTTTCCTCATCTAATGACGAAGTGGAGTCCATGTCTTCAACTTGGATTCCATTGTCATAATCATTTTCTGATGAAGAAAATTCATTTTCACAAAATATTTGTAGGACATTTTCCATTGTTTGTTCATCTAAGTTTAATTCATTAAGTCTGTTGTTTATTTTACAAAAATTTGTTGTGTGACCAATTTTTTTACATTTATAACACCTTAGTTGTTTATATGATTTCCTTTTATATTTTTTATTTTCAGGTTTCTTTTCATTTTCCAATCTTTTAAATGTCTTTTTCTTAAAATTTCTTTGAGGTTTTTTATTCGTACATTGAGGACAATTCAGAGAAGTATAAGAGGATTTTTTATTATGTTTTACTTTCTTTTTTACAAAAGAGGGATCATATTGAGCACAAAAATCACCAAGACTTTAGCGCTTTAAGCGCTGTTCATTTTTTAATTGTTTTTATAATCTTATAGTATTGCATAAATTGGTTCCAATTTTAATAACATATGATGCTAATTCCCTATATGATAAATTGTCATAGGGAATTTCACCATTGTTTTCTTCCCTTAGTAACTTTCTAACTTGCTCACTTATTAATTTTAATAAACTAGCTATAAATTTTTCTTTCCAAAAGGGTTGATTGCAATCATTTCTGAGGAAAACTCTTTGAAAGAAAATATCTTTATATTGTCTAAATTCTCCTAGGGACTGGCACTTCATATTAGATAATAGATCTAAAGTTTTATCCCTAATATGAGAAGGGTCTCCGATGAAATGCTGACTTATTGAGAATATCAAAGTGTTGACCATATATTGAATTGGTTTATTATTATCATCTAATATTCTCTTGTTATTTTCATCAATTTTACATGAAGTAAGGATATTAATTCTTTGTTCCTTAGTAAGATAGTTATCCCACCAACCTTTTAATTGTCCTGTGAAACCATAAATTAAAAGGAGTGTTACTTGATAATCAGTAGCATTTGGAACAGTTTTATTAGTATTTGAGAACATTATCATTTGATTGAGAACATTGAGAATTTTCTGTTCTGAATATCCATATATATTCCATTCATATGTGGATCCTATGGAGTATTTATTTTGGTAATTGTCATTTTTCTCTTCAATTAGTATATCAGGAGGTGTTACCCTTTGATAATACAATTTTTGAGGTTCCTTCCAATTAATCTTATTAACTTCATCGTTATTAATATTATCTTTTAAAGAAATATTAGACATCGTTTCATTTATTGATTTATTATCTGTTTCATCTAAAGCATGAATTCTCTCTGAAGGTGTATCATCAATAACAATACCTTTTCTAATTATGGTTGGAGTATCCATATTTAAAACATTTATTGATTTTGAAGAGGAAGTTTCTTCTTTTATTGATTTATTTTTTAGTAATCTTTTCTTATCTTCTAAGGCTTTTAAAAATTCATTACTGGGATTTTTGGGCATTTCAAAAGGTTTGAATAAAGGTGTATTTTTATTGGTTTTATTGTTTAAAGACTTTTCACTTATTTTACTGATTTCAATATTAATTGTATCTTCCATTCTATTTAATTGTTCTCCTATGGTGTGCAAATGCTAATTAGTATAATTATTTTGATTTATTATTTTATTTATTCTTAAACCTTCTTCATCTGTAGCATTTTTAAAAGGAGTAAGGGTTATTTCTGTATTTTTGTGAACCATTTTTATATTACTTAGTGGTGGATGATATGATTTTATTATCTGTCCATCACTTAGTTTCCATTTAAAATATCCATTAATTACATTAATTTCTTTGGGTTTCAAATAATAATTTTCAAACCATTCAAAAAAATATATTTGAGCACCAATTTCATTCATGAAATTATAATATTCATTTTTTATTTCCATTTTTATTTGGCTAAATGTTTCAAAGTACCATTTTCTAATTTTCTCATTTTTAGGAGAATTGAATTCATTATTTAAAAGTGATTTATTTGGTTCGAAAGGTTTTTCTATGACATTTAATTCTGAATCACCTATTTCTGATAATGAAGGTTTTCCATGTTCTAGTTCATTTGGTTGATAAACTAGTTGGGTTATACCAGACCTATTATGGATAATTCCTGAAAGGGATGGATTATCATGAATATTTGGCTGTCTATCTTGCTGGTTATTAGATTGAGTAAGATATGGAGTGTAAATCATTGGTGGAGGATTTGGAAGGTCTACTGATCTTCTAGAAGAAGATGACATAGATCTTATTTCTAAGGGTCTATTTGGCTTATCAAAAGATCTTTTATTGAATTGGATAGTGACTTTACCATCTGAGTGTTAGATCACATTTGACTGTTTAGTATTGTATATTAGTTGTTTAGGAAGTGAGTTTTCTACTTCCCAATGTTCAGGTAAATTGACTTGGGACCATTGGATCATTTTTGGGATAGATACATTGGCTTTGGTTAAGTCTGTTTCAATAAGTAGGGTTTGGCCTCTCTTATTCATTTTATATGCCTTAGAACCAAAAGCAGTTTTCATTAATTTGAAATATATTCTATATATTACAACCATTGGTATTGATCCTTCTACCATTCTATAATTATGTGTTTTAATTTGGAGGATTAGTGAACTCATTATTGTCTTATCTCTAAGAGCAAGGGAAATATTTGGGTGACATTCAAATTGGATTGGTCCACTACTAAAACTGGTTTCAATAGTGGCATGTATTGATCTTTCATATATTAATTCCTTAACATCTCTGAGGATCATGAAAACAGAAGTATCTAGACCTAATTTAGTGAGAAGTTTTGCTCCTACTTGGACTAAGCCTAAATGCATATAATTCCAATCTTTTGCATATTTTTTTTTTATTAATTCTGTATTTAAAAGTTTTATTATTGATAGGCCATCAGAAACTGGAATATCGTTTTCTTCTGTAGCTATAACATAATCATTCTTTCCAAAAATTCTCCATTTGCCTATTTGATATATTTGATCATAAGAGGTTTTTGGTATTTTCCATTCATCTATTGCTCTGTCAAAGTCTTTTATATGTATTTCATCTTTATTATTTAACATGGATTCTTCCGACTGCTCAGTGGGAGCAAAGCTAGAAGAGGACATAGATCTCCTAAGTAAATTCATATTTTCAAAAGAGACTAACTTTCCTTAATCTTATAAATCTAGATCACAAGACTAAATTTAATTTCATACTAAAGGAGGCACCCAGGCAGACTTTAAAAAAGAATATTCTTAATTATTGTCTAAAATACCTATTAGCTAAATAAAACCTATCTCCAAGTAAAGAATAGGCCCAAATTATATAAAACAAAAACTCTACTGCGTCCTCTAAATATTGGTAATATTCAATTAAATCTTCTCCATTATTATCCTTTGTATTTTGAGACATTAAACGTTTAATCACGATCTAAAATATTTTTAACATTTAATAACCAAAAATATAATTCATGAAATCTCTCAAGAAATGTTATACAATCTATTAAATAATTATAAAATAATTCTATATCCTGTTCGTTTTCATGAAAAGGATTATAATCTACAAACATATATTTTACAAAATTTAATTTTATTAATGATTAAGAATATTGATTACACTGAAAGTAAGCTAAAGATAATTCTTATAAAAATGCTCTAGCCAAACTATAGTACTAAACAGATATTGTAATGCTTTGGCTTCTTTTTCCTAATTTTGTGGATTATATTGTTTAGACATCTACAAAACAAAACATTTTATTAGTACCAATCACTATTAATTATATTAGTATAATACCACTCAAGAAATTCTATTGCACTATCCAGATAATTATAAATATGAATATCAATAATAATTTGTAACATAAATATGCATGCAAAAATATAATTAAAACCACCACAGGCGGCAGTGCTTAGTCTAGTAGGGTTTTATGCAAATATGAGACCTCCAAAAGGCAATAATACCAGCCGATTATAGGGTTTTGATTTGTTGATAGGCAGGTAAAATCTCATGAAATTACACCCAAATTGATTGGAGATTCCCTACATGAGATGTGAAGTAAAAGAAGAATTAATTAAACAGAAATTTTATTGATTGAAACTGATTTATACAAAATATAAGAGCATAAACGAGTATTGAAATATTGAGAGGTAAAATTGTACTACCTTAAGAATAGAGAGAAGTAAACAATTATGCTTCAGGAAATATTTGAATGATTGTAAAAAAAAAAAAAAAAAAAAAACTCAAAGAAGAAAATAAGTTATGTGGGAGGGAGAGAGAGAGATATGAAAGAGAGAATGGGAGAGATGAGATGGAAGAGAGAATGGGAGAGTTCTGTGATTTTTTCCCGATGCCTTCCCTAGTTCTTTAAGGTTCTATTTATAATGAAAGCATTGGATACTGTAATAGTATTGTAGCAGATAGAGTACTGTAGAAACAGTAGAATTATGGCAGATAGGGTACTGTAGAAACAGTAGTATTGTGGCAGACAAGGCACTGTAGAAACAGTAGAATTGTGGCAGAAAGGGTACAGTAGAAACAGTAGTATTGTGGCAGACATGTTACTGAATGATTAAGATTGATAGTATTGTGTACTATGGTACATGTGTAAAATACCGTATTTCTACTTTACAGTGCAAAAAGATACAATATTCATGGATCTCCTAAATCTATTCCATAGCAGTCATCTTCATTGGTATTTCCGCTATGGTGAGATGTAGAGTTCGAGTTTGAACTTGATTCTTGTGCTAATTCATTGATATTTACCAATGCTCTTTCTAGAATTTGTTTCATTTGTTCTGGAGAAGTTGCACTTGCGAGTGAAGAAATAAAAAATCCTCTATTATGATATTGTGGAGTCACAATTCTGGATGGTGGATTTGAGGAATTAGTCTTGATCCAATTTAAAATTGAATCTTTTTCACACTTATTTCACATTTTGAAGCTGTCCCACCATTTGACTTTATACATTCTGATCAAATTAATTGTATTTGATGTTTAATCTAGCTTATAATCAAACTACCGGGCCATACCCAAGATATTCCAATGTAAATAAAATATAACATCTCCTTTTGAAAATTTTTCTCATGAGATGTAAGATTGTAATTATTCATGAAAGCGTTGAATTCATCTCTAGCATTTTCATGAATAATTTCAGAGGTTGCACCAAATTGTTCTCACCAGTGTGTAAACCAGTTAGGAAGATTTAATGAAGAACAATTATAAAAAAATATTAACCAAGTATGTAATCTTTTTGGATTCATTTGGTAAAACGCATTCTACCATGCCTGCTTATAATCATAATAATTATAAGTGGCTCGATGACTTAGTTGTGCAGAAAATGGTTCTATATTGAGTTTTATTGGGGTGGTTGGATGAGTCCACCATTCTTTTAAGCTGATTATTTTCAGTATTCTAATTGTAGAATAGCTGATCATTTCTCTCCTTTTCAAAATGTTTGAATTTTACTGATCCAGTTTCAATCAAGATTTTTTCATAAAACTAGATTGTCTTATAAGGATCATATGGTATATAGTAAAAATCACTCGTGAATTTTTGCAGGGAGATGCCTCCTAAAAAAGAGAAGGATAAAGGAAAAGAAAAAGAAAAAGAAAAAGGAAAAATCTCTTCAACTTCCAATAAAGGATTAACTAATCTTAAATCATGGTTAGATGTATGTAAAGCATCTAACCCCCTATTAACAAATATATATATATATATATATATATAGTATTGAATAAAATATAATAAATTTACTAAAATATCTTTAAAAAAAATTATTCTGTCTAACAGCCTTGAATTAGGCAGTGGAAATTGCGATTAGTAATGAAAAGGAAGAATATTCTTTGAATATTCTAAAAAAATTAGAAAGGAAGAATATTTTGTGAATATTCTAAAAAAAATTAGATAGGTATTGATCGCAATTTCCACCACCTAATTCAGGGCTGTTAGATAGAATAATTTTTTTTAAAGATATTTTAGTAAATTTATTATATTTTATTCAATACCTATCTAATTTTTTTTAGAATATTCTTCCTTTTCACTACCAACATTATTAATAAAGAATAATTTACAATCACAATTTTCTTCTCTCATATATTATTATTTCGAGTGAGTTTTAATGTAATTATTAGTAAAAATATTAATAACATATAATATACAGTCAAGTTTTATTAATTATTTAAGACTTATTTATAGATACCTTATATATTATTTTACTCACCAATATTAATTATTAAGATTATGTAGTTGATTTTAAATAATTTATCATAAGCTATATTTAAAATTATGAAATTATACGATATAGCTATTAGACCTGATAAACTTAACAATTATAATAAAATCGTATATACATAGGCTTAATTTGGGATATTAAAGCTATACGGTTATTTCTATTAATAATTTTTTTTATTACCTTCGTCACGAAGGTAAACTAAATTCTAAAAATATTGATATAATTCATAATTTCTAAAATATGTCTTTAGCATTAAACCATTTGTTTTATTTCTTATTAATTTATATACTTATATATACTTTAGTGATTCGTTAATTATCAGAACTCATTTTACACGTATCTAACAAATAATAGGTAACATATATAACTTAATAATTTAATATTTAATCATTTTATTGTTTTATTTTCCTAATTCTAAACTTATTGGCCATTTTTACTTACACTTTTAATTTTGTTATAAAATTTAGGCTCAATCGGTTGATTTATGTGATTTCCCTAAGTTTTACGAACTGTCTTCAAATTGATCAATTGTGAATTAATTACTAATTTTTGTAAGGTTTCACACGCAGTTTAGTTACAAAACTTTAGTTTGTTAATTGATTCTAATTATGAAAAATCATTGAGTTTACATCTTTAACTATTTAAATTTTATTTAAGAAAAATCTAGAAGAGTGCCCCGATTTAAATGTTTTATTTGAAAAAATTCTAAAGGGAGTCATAAATTTGAAAAGGACTTGATTCACTTTATCTATTATAAAAATAAACTTTTCTAAGTGATAAAAATTTTTAACAATTTTTTCTTTTATTTTTATTATTTTTTTACCAAAGCATAAAAAAGGAAAAAAAATAAATATAAAGGTTTTCCCTTTCTTTTTCTCTTTTCTTTTTTTTTTTTAGATTTTTTTCCTTCTTGTTTTTTTAACAATTGCAATTAGATAAATAAATTTACAAAAAAAAAATAATAATAAAAAAATTACATAAAACGAAACAAAGAAGGAGGGTCAAACTAAAGGATGGATTGGGCGTAGATCAAAGCTGGTTTTAAATGTCGGGCTTTGGGCTAGTTCGTTCTAAACACCTAAACGAAGGTGATGGGTTTTCTATGTATTTCAGATTAGGGAATAGGGATGTAGGGAGAGTGCCAAGGTATTTGGTGGTAATTTGAGAGGTGGTTAGAAGTGGTGGCTAGAAATGGTGTTGGATGCCCTGTGTGGTGCTTGCTAGGGGTTGAAAGAGAGTTAGGTTGGGGGTTTAGGTGTATGTACAAGTGTATGGTGTTATTGTTTTAGATCAAGTAGTGGTGGAGGTGGTGGTTCGTGCTAGGTTGTATGATGGGGTTAGGGTTTAGTAGTAGTGGTTCAGATGGAGGAGCTAGGGTTCTGGTTGAGCTCGGGTTGAGTTAGGTTCAAATGCTTAGAGCTTGGGGCGTCTACTGGTGGTAGTGGCTTTTGTCGAAAAGGCTTTGAGCTTCTCTAATTTCAAAGAGAAAGTGATAAGCAAGTGATTAGAGAGAGAGGATGAGTGAGAGAGAGTTTGAAAGGAGTTGAGATGGATTTCTTGATGCTAGAAACAAATCCCTAATGTCCAATTTATACTAAATGAACTTTGCATTAGCATGGAAAGTTCAAATCCACTATTAAATTTGAAATAAAAACTTAATGGGTTAATGCAATTTGATTCAATCTTGATATAATTTTACTTGATTTCTACTAAAATAAGTAGTCAAATGTGACCCTTGAATACTCATTTTTGCTTAAAATATCCTTTAGAACCTTTAAATTGCATTAACATGCTTGAATCATAGAAGTTAGCTATGGATAAAAATGAGTTTTTTTTTTTCCAATTTTTAAGCACCAAATTCAATGGGCAAATGAATGTATTAGGACTTGATATTAGGTTAAATGCATAGTATCTTGTGTGATCTTTACGATTTCATCATTTGTTCGATGAAATCGTGAAGAAAAAGGATCAAAAAGTGGCTTGAAATGTGGTACCCTAGGTTGTTCTTGTGAGTGAAAGGGAGAGAAAGAAAGAGAAAGGGAAGGAAAAGGAAAAATTTTAGCCAATTACTAGCCGACATGTGTCCATTAAAAAAAAAAAAGCCTTGCACCTCACATAAGATTTGAACCTAAGTCTCCTTGATCAAAATACAAGTATATTCTTGTCAAGCCATTGGCCTATGCCTAAGATGTTCATGTAAATAAATTGCATATATTCACTAAATTGTTTTGGGCCATATTTAACTACTAGGCCCAATTGGTCGAACCCAAACAATCCCTTTATGAATTTTTATTTAAGGTCCAAACCCAAACGAAATTAAAATGCCTAAACCCTTTAATAAACGATCTTTTCTAAAATTCTACTATGTCCTTCTAAAATCCTAAAAGTTTATTTTTTCTTTTTTTAATTTATTTATTTTTATATTTTTCCATCTCTTTGCGTTTTTTTCTAAATTTTCAATTTTTATTTTATTTTCTATTTTTTTTTGTATTTTTTTGAATTAAGTCCCTTTGTTCTTATTTAAAAAAAAAAAAACTCTAAAAATTACAAGGAGCAAAAATGGGGTACCTCTCTTTGTGGTAAAGTTTTACTAAAACTTTACTACAAAGAAAAAAGGAGATACCATTTTTACTCTAAGGATGAATTTACCATAAGCAGCACTATAACTACCTAGCTATCTTATGTTTGATCTACTACGAATTTGTTGAAAGATGTAAGATGGTGCTCTAAGAGTTGATTGAGACATTAGAGTGGCTCTTAGAAGGGGTTTAGCACCCTAGGAGCTAGCTAGAACGCTTAAAGATATTGAGAGGAAGGTAGCGCTTCTGTAGGTTAGCAAGAACCTTAAAGTGAAATGTAAGATGGGATAGTGCTCCTTAAGTTAGCTAAAACCTTAAAGAGGACTTGATTGTGCTTCACTAAGCTAACTAAGCTAACTAACCTAAGTGAATGGGCAAACCGCTCCTTAAGCTAGTTAAGAACCTAAATGAGAACTTATTTGTACTGCTTTGAGCTAACTAACATCAGCGAGCATACAAAGCCTCGTTAAGTTGGCTATAATCCTAAGTGACAAATTAAAGCTTGGTTGTGCCCCTCTGAGTTGATTGACCTAGGCGAATGAGTAAATCGCCCCTTCAACTAGCTAAACCCTAAAAGAGATTTAAGATGAGACAACGCTCCTTGAGCTAGCTAGAACCTTAAAAAGATAAGAGATGCAACAGCACTCTTTAAGATGGTGAGAACCTTAAAAGAGATTTGAGATAGGATAGTGCTCCTTGAGCTGGCTAGAACCCAAAAAAGATGAGAGTTGGGATAAAGCTCCTTGAGATGGCTAGAACCCTAAAGAGGACCTGGTCTTGCTCTACTGAGTTGACTAACCTAGGTAAATAAGCCAAGTGAACTTTGTGATAGTTAAGATGCTAAATGAGAACTTGGTAATGCTCCTCTAAGTTGACTAACCTAGGTAAGTGAACGAAGCACTCCTTGAGCTAGCTAAAACCCTAAAAGAGATTTAAGATGGGATAGCGCTCTTTGAGCTGGTTAGAACCCTACAAAGATGAGAGACGGGATAATACCCCTTGAGTTAACAAAAACCATAAAAGAGATTTGAGATGGGATGGTGCTTCTTGAGCTGGCTAGAACCCTAAAAAGATGTAAGGCGGGCTAGTGCTCTTTAAGCTAGCTAGAACCTTAAATATATATGAGGTAAGACATTACTCCTTGAGATGACTAAAACCCTAAAAAGATTTGGGACGAGTTAGCGATCCTTCAGCTAAAACCTTAAAAGAGATCGTAAGGCGGGTTAATGCTCCTTGAGTTGGCAAGAACCCTAAAAAGATTTGAGATGGGTCAATGGTCCTTGAGTTAGATAGAACCCTAAAAGAGACCATAAGACTAGTCAACACTCATTAAGCTAGCTAGAACCCTAAAAAATTGAGAGTTGGGATAAAGCTCCTTAAGTTGGCTAGAACCCTAAAGAGGACTTGGTCATGCTTAACTAAGTTGACTAATATGGGTGAATAGGCAAAGTGCTTCTTGAGCTAGCTAAGACTCTTTAAGACCTTAAATGAGAACTTAGTCGTACTCTTCTAAGCTGACTAAATTATGTGACTAGGCAAAACACTCCTTGAGCTAGCTAAGACTCTAAGTGACAACCTAAAGCCTAGTCGTGCCCCTTTGAGCTGACTAACCTAAGTGAACGAGTAAAGCACTCCTTGAGCTGGCTAATACCCTAAATGAGAACCTAATTATGTTCCTTTAAGCTAACTAACCTAGGTAAATGGGCAAAGCACTTCTTAAGCTAGTTAAAACCCTAAATGAGAGCCTGGTCATACTCTGTTAAGCTAACTAACATAGGTGAGCAAGTAAAGCGCTCCTTGAGCTAGCTAAGACCTTAAAACAAGAACTTAAAGCATAGTTGTGCTCCTTTAAGCTAACTAACCTAGGCAATGGGTAAAGCGCTTCTTGAGCTAGCTAAGACCCTAAGTGACAACCTTAAGCCAAGTCATGCCCCTTTGAGTTAACTAACCTAAGCGAACGAGTAAAGCACTCCATGAGTTGGCTAAGACCCTTAATGAGAACCTAGTCATGCCCCTTTGGGTTAACTAACCTAGATGAACAGGCAAAGTGCTTCTTGAGTTAGCTAAAACCCTAAAACGAAACTTGAAGTTTGGTTATGCTCCTTTGAGCTGACTAGCTTAGGTAAATGGGTAAAGCGCTCCTTGAGCTAGCTAAAACCTTAAGTGACAAATTGAAGCCTAACCATGCCCTTTTGAGTTGACTAACCTAGGTCATTAGGTAAAACACTCCTTGAGCTAGCTAAACCCTAAAAGAGATTTAAGATGGAATAGTATTCCTTGAGCTGGTTAGAACCCTAAAAGAGCTTTGATATGGGACAGGGCTCCTTGAGCTAGCTAAAACCTTAAAAAGATGTGAGGTCGGTCAACACTTCTTGAGTTGGCTAGAACCTTAAAAAGATATGAAGCAGGATGACACTTTTTGAGCTAGCTAGTACCTTAAAAAGATTTGAGATAGGTTAGCACTCCTTAAGCTAACTAGAACCTAAAAGAGATTATAAGATGGGTTATCACTCCTTAAGCTGGCTAGATACCTAAAAGGATGAGAGTTAGGATAGTACTCCTTGAGATGGCTGGAATCCTAAAAAGATTTGAGGTAGCCAATACTCCTTGAGCTGGCTAATACCCTAAAAGAGATTGTGAAGCAAAACAATGCTCTTTGAGTTGGCTAGAACCTTAAAAGAATTTTGAGAAGGGATAGTGCTCCTTGAGCTGGCTAGTACCTTAGAAAGAGATGGACAAAGCGTAAGTGCCTTATGGGCTAGCTAAAGACTCTAAGAGAAATTAAAAGAAAAAAAACTATGAGATGTAACCGATTTGAAAAACCTCTTGACTTGAAAAATTTACAAATGAGAAATTTGGTGAAAACCACTTATGACAAAAAAGGCATTAGGGATGAGGTCTCTTGGTTTAGAAAAAAGAATTAATGGACATCAAAAACTATGTCAGGAAAAATGACTTAGACTAATATGGTCAACTTAAAAGTGTCACCACATTGAAAAGGAAGTAGGTGACATGATTTAAAAGCTTATCCACTTAGGTCGACATAGACTTGAAATGGATAAAAAACTTGTAACAACTTGTACTTTTGCTCTTTTTTTCTTTCTTCTTTTGTCTTTTTTTTTTTTAATATTTTTTTGAGTGTTTGCTAATGGCTATAAATTCTTATTTAAGAAGAAAGTGCTATAGCCATCCCCTTCCATGTAGGGCATCTCAATGTCTCTTAACCCCGATGCTGAGCTTTTTAATAGGGCTTTGTGATTTTAAACATTCTTTTTCTAAGAAAAAGGTAACTCATGATTAACCTAGTCAAAGAGGACTTCCTTGCATACCTTCAATCTAAATTACACTCTTGACTACTATTTGCAAGTGATATGCCTTGATCAATCTGTTAAGTCTTTTTCGATTCGGTATTGTGAATTTAGGCTTTTGGTCAAATGGTTTCAAGATGGATGAATGAAATGGCCTATTTTGAAATATTTACTTATTAAACCCGAGTGTATAAGTCAAGAACCTTTTCAATGCAATTAGAAGTGTGCTTGCCCCAATTTTAAAAACAATTTTTATTTAAGATGAATTATTCCTTATGATCAAAAGAACTTTTGTTAAGTGTGGGTGGTATTGAGGGTGGGAAGGCCTTGTGTTTGTGATGGGTAATGGGGTTTCATGTTTGTGATTTAGGATAGATAAGTACGGTTTGTGTTTTTAGGCTAAGCATGTGATTAAGGGCCTTGCATTTTCTAGGCCTCCTTTAGTTGGGGCTTTTCTCTTACATATAATGCCCAATTTTTAAGCCTTTCTCTTTCTCTTTTTTTCTTTTCTTCTTCTTTTCTCTCTCTCTCTCTCTCTTTTTATTTATTACTTTGTCCCATTATTTCTTGCTCTTCTCTCTTTTCTTTGGCCCCAAGAGTAATTATCTCTATTGTCAAGTTTTTTTCTTTAAGGGATTCAAGGCCTAAATCCATGGATTCCTATAGGTGAGGTATGTATAAGCTTGAGGTATTTGAAAAAGTGTTTGCTTTTCTTCATTTCAAAGAAAATAACTTATCAGAAATAGAAATCATCTTTGAATTAATGTTACTAAAGCAAGCAGAAACTAATTTTTTCCTCCTCTCCTAATCGATGGCCCTAACCTTCGAATTGGTCCAACAAGATTTAACAAAGGATAATTATGTTTGGGATTTAAAAATGAATCCTTAATTTCATTTTAATTTATGTATATAATTCAAAATGGACCTCCTTTTTGGAATGAGTCCAAAGAATCCTCACCATGATGTTACTTAACTCTCAAAGTGTTTAAGGGATTGTGTATGAGATATTATTTGCCTTAATTTATCTTAAACTTTTAAAAGTGAGTTAACAATTTCTTAGGTAAGAGTCCATATTGATCTACCTTAGGGTAAAAGTTAACTTTGCCCCCCAATTTCTCAAAAGATAGCCCAGTGTGAAACGATACTCTTCATTCAATCGTATTTTGACTTGGTCTATGGCTAAGCTTAGCTTTCTTAATGGACTAGGGGTTTTGGTTTGGTTTGGCTACTTTGATGGGTTGATTTAGGTTGGTTGCTTTAATAGGTTAAGGGGCTTATGTTTGGGTTGGCTACATTAATGGGCCAAGGGCTTTATGTTTGGGCTGGCTATCTTAATGGGCCAAGTAGTTTTGTATTCAAGTTAAATACCTTAATGGATCAAGAGGCTTGTATTTGGGTTAGCTACCTTAATGGACCAAGTGATTTTGTGTTCGGGTTGGCTGCCTTAATGGGCTAAGGGCTTTGGTTTATTAGTATCTCATAGGAATTTGTAACCATTAGCATATTTCTTCTTTTTTTTGTGAGAGAGAATGATAGGGCTTTATTTTATAGAAACTGAGAAATCTAATTATAGAATTTATTTACTTTTCCCTAAGTAGGAGGGAACAATGGTTAAATGAACACTATTAAAAGACTATTTATAAAAGGGGAATAACAAAGAATGAAGAATGGTAAGCTAAAGGGAACTTTTACAATTTTGGAAAATTGGAGTACAAAAACAAAGGAAGAAGGCCTAACATTTATTCTTGAATTTTATTTAATGAAACTTGACATTTATTCTATACCCCTTAGTTATAAACTAAAAAAACCCCAAACTAACTCTCCTAAATGAGCTCTAAGGTCCTCCAGCATTTCATCGGTTTCTCTAATAACTTATCTAAGAAGGGCTTTTAAGGCCCAGTTGTGAGCTTTAGAGCATTTAAGCTTCTCTTTTAGATAGGTAATCTTAGCTTCTAGCAGCTATTTGCGAATCCTAGAGAGGTCCTATAGCATATTAGTTCCTTGATTATTTACTTGGTCACTTGCTATTATCTTTAGGCCTAAATGTTTCATAGACAAGAACCATTTATCAATAAGACAAAAGAATGTACATAGAAGCATGCAGGTACTATAACCATTTGGGTTAATACATTATTCCTTAAGTTGTAACCCTACTGTTTGATTTGGTGTTTATAAAAGAATAAGTACAAAAAGTTATCACATTTCTAAGTCACTAAAACATTAGTAGGGTTACAACTTTTAGGAGTAGTGTATTAACTTATGGTTTAAGTGTATGCGATTTGGTTGGGTTCTAAAGGTACTTAAAATCTATGACCTCATACGTTTTTAAAAAATGGTTTCTTGGTCACATTGAAGTTTAAGTGAGGTAACCTAATCAAACTTGAGCAGTGGTTACCTTACAACACCTAAAACCTATACAATGGTACTCCTCTTAAGGTCCTAAGATAACCTGGGTTTGATTATATCTACCCTGTATCCTTGTTGCAATCATTCCCCCCAATATCCTAAGTATAATATATGTAAGATGGATATAGCAATTAAAACAAAGTATATATACATGAAATGAATTATAACAATAAATAAATAAATAACATGGGTATTTTGAAAGGTTTTTAAGTGGCTAGCTCTCTTGACGTTCCTAATGGAGTCGCCAAGTTGTCAAGCTTGAATTTTTGCCGGTTTTTATTATTTTTTTAACCTGATGAGTATTAAACCCTAATTTATTTAATACTAATCCTTTAACAAAAAGTTAAGGAAAACTCAATTTTTCTATTTGAAAAAAGTTTAGAGTCACCACTCAATTGGAGTTAGGAAAAAATGGTTTAGGTTAAATCCATTGGTTAGATCGATTTAACCTAGCTACTAGTCTATTGAAAAAACAAATTTTTTAAAAATGGTTTTCAAAAACTAGATATTCCAAGTCTGGGGGTTAATCTTATGCGACCCAGTCTTTGACCAACTACTTGAGATTGAGAGCAGTAGACCATTTGATGTAGGAAGTACAATAAAGGCAAGTGATAAAGAAAAGTTATTAAGAGAAGTTTACGAAATAGGTTAAGTCAAATGACCATACTTGAACTATTTGATGTCAATGTGAATTAAGGCGTTTAGAACGATTTAGGGCCTTTAGATAAATTTATTCGAATTGAGTCAAATTTTAATATAAGTTCATAAAAGTTAAACAAATAGCCTTAGTAATATTAATTTCTCAAAATAAAGAAATTATAATATTTAATCTCAATAAAACGTATTTTTACTAGGTATGATTAATAATTATCAAAAACTTGAAATTAAAGTCTCAAACGATTATGAAACTTTATGGGTAAATTATTTAGTCACTAAAATTATAAAGTGACACAAAATAACATACAAAAATAGTACGTATACCTTGGGTATGATTATTATACATAACTATATACCTAAAAATGCTTAAAATACCCTAAACTAAGTATAACTACCCAATTAATTATAAGAAAAATGATAAAAAGTTAGGAAAAATTGTTAACCACTAGAATCGAGATGGATTTAGGCATGGACAACTCCATGGAGAGCTGTTGGTAATTGGGATACTCTTAAGACACTTAGCAACACCAAAACTAAGTTATTTAAGCTTAAGTGGAGAGAGAAAAAGGGCCATTTACCATTTTACAACTTAGGAAATATCACCATTTCTCTCTATAATGTTAGTTAGAGTTAGAAACTTAGGAAAATTATAAGGACAGGAGTATAAAGAAGGGGAGAATTCTAGGAAAATTTAGAAATAATATTGCACAAACCAAGCTATTTCAAGAAACGTGGGTCCTAAGAGTTACTAAGGACGAACCATCACCATTGGGAGACAGAGGTGGTAATGCCCAAGGTTGCTAACAAGGTGGTGGTGGCCGAACGGTGGCTTTCTAGTAAGCTCCGATTTTTCTTTGATTTTCTTAAATTTCTAAAATTACTAAATCTGTTTAGAAAATTTTGAAAAAAAATTGTTCTGGAAAATTTTTGTATCTATTATTAGGGGAAAATATCAGATGACAAAAATTTTGAGTGGATTTAGTACGTCCTTAAGAAACCGAGTGAAATGGAGCAGTTTTCATAGCTGATTTGAATAACCCCATTGTTGTTGTTGTTTTCAAGTTGAAAATTTTTTTGTAACTTTCATATTCTATATGTTTGAATCCTATGAAGAGTTTTCTGCTAAATATATTTTCCATAATTTTAGTAATTTTTTAGCCTCTAAATTTTATAAAAAATGCGATTTTTGGACATTTTGTGTAATTAAATCTAAAGAAACCTATTTGTATTAGTTTTGAAGTTTATTAGTGTTATATATTGTTGGGGCAAGTGATTTGAAATTGTTTGGAATGAATAGAAGTTGAGGTATGCACAAACCATGGATTATGGCTTACATGCATCAAGATGTGGATATGTAAATTTGGAAGTATGGGTTATATGGAGAGCATGGGCATGTTGAACCTATTTTATGATCATGTTTTATCATACTTGTGAATTGGAATAGGATGATGGGGTGAGTTGCTGGGAGTGAACATATAAATTGATTATGTTTAGAGAGTTTTTTAGACGATTGAATTAGTAGAAGGGAGAATTAATTCTTGGTTTAGACACTTGGTCAGAGAGATATGTGGTAAAGGATTGTAATTATAAACTTGTTGGGGTCTTATTTGTGAAGCTATTGGGTAAAAGAAGTATGGTTGAAATGACTTCAGCTACATGTTCAAAAGGTTGGTGGATGAAAGGACTTTAATTCTAAATATGCTATAGCTTTGTTTAAGGAATTGTTTGGTAAAAGAAAAGTGATTATATTAAGTTTAGAGACTTGACTAAAAGGTTGGTTGATTTAGAAAGCTTAGATATGATTGCTTCAAAGGCATTTTTAGAGGGTTAGTTTGTAAAGAAAGGGCCTATTCTCCAATTCAGAGAGTTTATCAAAAAGTTGAGTAGTAAATAGGACTTAACTATTACCCCATCATAAGCTTGTTTAGGAAGTACTTGGTAATGGAAATGTAGTTGGAATGGCTTCAGGACTTAATTTAAGGGTTGGTTAGTGTGAAATACTTAGTGGAAATAACTTTAGAGTCTTATTTAGAGGGTTGATGGAAGTAAGGGTATAACTAAGATAATCTCAGAGACTATGTCAGAAGGTTCTGAGAATTGAGACATGGTATAGGCAAGCTTTCAGAACCTTGTTCAGAGACTTCGGTAGTAAGTTGAAACTCAATACAAAGCTTATACCACTAGCTATAAAAAGGTCACAACCACACTTAAATTATTAAAATGATTCTATCCAACTTTATATTTGGTAAAACTAAAATGATTATATTGATTATTTAGGAAATAATTGAAGCAAACAAGATCAATCATTCGGACTGTTGAGTGTCACATGTTTAGGTGAATTAGTAAAAGAGGAAGCTTACGTTAATGAGTAAGATTAGGAATGTATCGCTAGCTAAGTAAGTAGATACTTGTGTGTACTTGAGTACACTTAACCTTACTCCTAACTTTGTGTGCTTTATGATGTTTTGGCCTGGCTAAACATTAATTGTAAGTTGACATGCTGTTTGATGGCTTAGCTAAAATTGGCTACAAATTGATGTATTGCTTGGTGAGTTATGTTACCTATTATACTTGTTACTAATTGAATGGTAGCATGATATTAAACTTGGTTGTTATATTAGTGTTGATGAATGCATATGTGACATTTGTTAGGATTTGTGTTATCTTAGAAAAAATTCTAGGGGATTAACTCCATCTCCTAAGGTGTTCACCTAAGTGAACTCGATATTGAGATGTTAGAACTGATGAAATTACAAAGTAAAGGCTGGGTAACAGGCAATGAATAAGTCTACTTAGATTTGCTAGGTTTTGCTTCGTGTGTAATCTAATGCATTCATGGCATGGTACGAAGAAGATCTATGGGTCAAGTTTTCTAAAAACTGATATATTGCTAGGTCAATTTCCATATGAAAAATTGGGTTTATTAAGTTAAATACTTGAAATGTTTATTAGGTTCTTGGATTTATTCCAGATACTTAGTTTGAGTTAATTGAACTAGATGAGTTACTAAGTTGGGTTAGGATATCAGTACCAATGCATGACATGTATGTGACATGGCATGTGCATGAGCATGGCATACGCTTGATGCATTTGCATTATTTGGATGAGAAACTATAAGATAACATAATTAGACTAACTAGTTGAATGATATACTTGTTTTGTCATGGTTGTTGTTGTATGCTTGTCCACTATCACTTAGCTTGCAGTAGCTAAGGGGATAAGTTTCTCTTATCATCAGGTTACAGATTAATAGATAGAAGAATTGGAGTGATAAGAAGACTTTAAACACTTTAACTGAAGATGGCTACTAGAGAGAACTTGTTGACTACATGATTTGGCTTGAGCACATGAAGAGAGCTGTTCAATAAAGCTATAGTTGTTATTTCACCAAAGATTTAGTTATATGGTAGTGATAGTCCAGGAATGTTTTTCTATAAAAGAATTCTATGTTGTATAAGAAGTATAGGTAATTGTGATACTTTGTATATGGCTCACTGATGTAGAAGCTTTTGCTATTGTTGATCATATTGAATCAGAAAGTATTTGAAAGTAATTGTGTATAGAAGAAAAGTGCAAGTTGAATATAGGTTCTATCTTATCCTTAACTCAAGGATGGTAGTAGTAAACTGTCATTAAGTATCAAGAGTTTGGAAAAAAAATTTAAGTAGACACTTAGAATGTAGGGCGTTACAAATTTATTAGATCCTAATAGGTACCATTTTTAACCTTTTGAATTTAATTTTACTTTTCAAAATAACCCTTTTAGCCTGAATTCTAAATTTACAAAAAAAATATATATAATTTTATTTGCACAAAAAAAAAACAAAAAAATTGAAATTATTTACAAAAGGGAAAATAAAAAGATTTCCCTATTTTAAGCAGCCCTATAGATGGTTATATACCCTCTAGCAGGGATCGGACTTTCTGTAGTTCATTTGTAAACCTTTAGTTTGTTAATTGATTCTAATTCTAAAAAATCATCGAGTTTATATTTTTAACCATTTAAATTTTCTTTAAGAAAAATCTAGAAGAGGGCCATAATTTAAATTTTTTATTTGGAAAAATTTTAAAGGGAGTCCTAAATTTGAAAAAGATTTGATTTGCTTTATCTATTTGAAAAATAAACTTTTCTAAGTGATAAATTTTTTTATTTATTTATGATTTTTTTATTTTTATTATTCTCACCAAAGCATAAAAAAGGGAAAAAATGAATAACAAGGGTTTCCCTTTCCTTTTCTCTTTTCTTTGTTTTTCTTTTCTTTATCTTTTTTTTTATAGATTTTTTCCTCCTTTTTTTCTTTACAATTACAATTAGATAAATAAATTTACAAAAAAAAAATGATAAAAAAATTACATAAAACAAAACAAAGAAAGAAGGTAGGACCAAAGGATGGACTGGGCACAAGTCAAAGTTGGGTTTGGACATAGGCTTTAGATCAGGTCAGTTTGAATCTAGGTTGCCATGAGAAGGAAGAAGCAGTGGTAATGAGGGTAGGGGGTCGATCTAAGTTGTTCTAAACACCTAAACAAAGGGGTGATGGTTTTTTCGTATGTTTCAAATTAGGGAATAGGGATGTAAGGAGAATGTTTGGTGGTGATTTGAGAGGTGGTTGGAAGTAGTGGCTGCTGGTAGCGTTGGGTGCCTTGCGTAGTGCTTGTTGGAGGTTGAAGGAGAGTCAAGTTAGGGGTTTAGGGGTATATACAAGCAGGTAGTGTTATTGTTTCGAGTCAAGAAGTGGTAGAGGTAATGGTTTATGCTAGGCTGTATGGTGGGGTTAGGGTTTAGTGAAGGCAATTCGAATGGAGGAGCTTGAGCTATGGCTAAGCTCGAGGTGAGTTGGATTTGAATGCCTGGAGCTTGGGGATTCTACTAGAGACAATGGCTTTTCTCAAAAAAGCTTCAAGCTTCTCCAATTTCATTAAGAGAGAGAGAGAGAAACAAGTAACTAGAAAGGAGCCGAGATGGATTTCTTGATGTAAAAAACAAATCCTTAATGTCCGATTTACACTAAATGAACTCTACATTAGCATAGCAAGTTTAAATCCACCATTGAATTCAAAATCAAAACTTAATGGGTTGATGCAATTTTGATATAATTCTACATGATTCATGCTAAAATAAGTAGTCAAATGTGATCCTTGGATACTCATTTTTGCTTAAAATACCCTTTAGAACCTTTGAAGTACATTAATGCGCTTGAATCATGGAGGTTAGCTTTGAATAAAAATTAGTTTTTTCCAATTTTTAAGCATCGAATTCAATGGGCAAATGAATGTATTAAGACTCAATATTAGGTCAAACGTATAGTATCCCATACGATCTTCACAATTTTATCATTTATTTAATGAAATCTTGAAGAAAAAGGATCAAAAAGAGGCTCAAAATGTAGTACATTTGGTTGTTCTTGCAAGGGAAAGGAAGAGAAAGAAAGAGAAAGGGAAGGACAAGGAAAAATGTTAGCTAATTACTAGTTCACATGTGTTTACTGAGAAGAAAACAAAATAAAAGAAAAATGCCTAGCACCTCTTATAAGATTTGAACCCAAGTTTCCTTAGTCAAAGTACAAGTCTATTACTATCAAGCCATTAGCCTGTGCCTCAAATATTCATGCAAATAAATTGCATATATTCACTAAACTATTCTAGGTCATATTCAAATACTAAGCTCAGATGGTTAGACCCAAACAATCCCTTTATGAATTTTTATTTAAGACCAAACCCAAATGAAATTAAAATGCCCAAACCCTTTAACAAACGATTTTTTTCTAAAATTCTACTTTATCCTTCTAAAATCCTAAAAGTTTTCATTTTTACTTTTTTAATTTAATTTTATTATTTTTTATATTTTCCATCTCTTTGTTCTTTTTCTAATTTTTTCATTTTTTTTTGTGTTTTTCCTGAATTAGGTCCCTTTTTTCCTATTCTAAAAAGATAACTCTAAAATTAGAAGGAGAAAAATCAGATATCTACAAATATCCTTTTTATTTTTTGAATTATGAACAGATGTCTACTTTTTGCGTTAATTATATATTATGTGTTAGGCACTAACACTCAACAATTGTAAATAATGATATACCATCCTTAATATATGGACTTATAAAAATCAATGAAATTGTAGGATTAACCAAAAGTGACAACTTAAACATAATATCATGGCAAAAGCAAGAGATGGCAATAATAATAAATCTTAACCTACAACTAGCCAAGCATTACCATCGCTTGACTATCTTCATGAGTAACCAATTGGAAACGGACAACCACCACCCCTTATTAATTTACCCTAAACACCTATTGCCCCTATACCTATCCCACTTGAGCTTATGTTCACTAATATGCACACAATGATACAACATCATGGTGCTTTACTGCAATACCTTTTAATTAGGGGGAATATGATAGACAAAAGACCCTAAGAAGTAGATACTAGAGGGATTGGACTGTTGGATGTAAATCGCCTACCTAATTTTATTAAGGCCAATTAGTATTTTGATGGTGACACTAGCAACCTAAAGAGGCATAACCTTATTGCTTATTAAATACTTGACCGTCAAAAGATATCATACGTAACTCATATGTTAAAGTTACAAGCCCATATATGGTGGGATACAAAAGTAAGGTCAATTAGAGGACCTATTACTTAAGAAGTATTTAAAGTGAGTTTAGACAAGAATTCTTCCCAGAGTATTCAATTAAAAATGGTTGAGAATTTATTCTCTTTGAAGAAAAAGAACATGAGTATCACTCAATGTGAGACTAAGTTCAACAGGTTGTTTCCAATATGCTTCATCCTCATATAGGGATAATCTACATTTGAAGAAAACTTTGTTTATTTGTGGATTTGATGTAGTGATGTAATGTAAACTTTAGGATTATGACTTGCCTACTTATCATGATGTAGTAAAGAAGGCTCAAAAACTCAAAAAGAATTGCTTGAAAATGTTATTACAATTGAATAGAAAAGTAAGTAGTAGATCTCAATCTAGATTTCCTTTTAAAATATGCTACTTAGGTTCTAATAGTTTTGACCAAAGGGAAAGACCAACTTTTGTAGTGAGCAATCTTACCTAAACTATACTTATAATACCCCAAGAGAGGGCTTGGTAGTTCAACCTACAATCTTTATATCACGTATGCACCCATGATACAAAGATTGCCTTGCAAATCAAAAGTTATAAGGCTCTAACTAGTGAATTTCTAAGGGTGTTTATTCATGTTACATACATCCGTTTAACTATACATATATATATATATATATTAGTGATCCAGTATTCCATAGTCACCAGAACCATAGAGAGTCGAAATCACCTACTAAACAATAAGAAAGCATATTTATATCTTGATAATCATAAAGCCACTAAATACATTAATAGTTTAATTTGACTATATCACTTACTTTTCTAAACTTCTATTTTACTATCTTGGCCCAATGGAGCACTTTGCATTCTAATCCTAACCCAACCCCAGCTTTGTAAGACCTACAAAAGAAACTATTGGGGGGGGGGGGGGGGGGGTGGTAAGCTACATCCAGCTTAGAGAGTAACCTTTTTACCTTACCATTAAATAATAATAAGCAAGTTATTTATCAAACATATGAATTTATGTACAAGTATATGCAATGTAAATAGTATATATAGTCGACCGGTAATTGCATACAACATAGTTTTACACCCATTGTTGCTTAGGTTAGGAAGTATTTAGATACGTCAAGACCCAAGTATCTACGTCGAATATGAGTTTTCTTAGCAATATAAGCACCCTCAGCAATAGACACGATTCAGCCTCAAGTAAAAGGTAGCACTCCTTAGAGCTAAGTACATCTCAAAGGTTGAGGCAAGAACATGTCGCACGAATACATTGTATGATAAACAATCACTACATATAATATCAATATAGATCCATCTATGCATGATCTCTTGGTCTACTACATAGTGTTGATGCCCTTTAACTTATGCAATAGGATGCAATGCATGTTTAGTTTAATTAAAAGATGAATATTTATTAATTTAGATTCATGGGATGACCAAGCAAATATATTCCAAACACTCTAATACCCTGAGTTCTAATGCAGCTAACAAGGGTGTTCAAAATATTTTAAGGTATTTTACAAGCAAGAGTAAACCAAATCAAGAACATATAAGTTCCCATATAACCCAATATGCAACAAGTTCAATTATCAGATATAATTAGATGGTGCATTAACTACAAACACATAACAAAGTAAAATAAGGGGTGGTATACTCATTCAGCCTTGAAGTCTAATATTCCCAATATCCTCGGTATCTTGAACTTGATATCTCAAATCACTTAAGTAAGATAATCAAATTAAATAAGACTCATCTTAAAATTAATCTATTCGCTAGCGTTACTATAATTTCCTTATTTCCACTTATTTTGTATTTTAGTCATAACTCTCATTTTAAGTCAGAATTTTGCATTCTTATAGTTGAATTTCATTATTTTCCGGTGTTCTTTCATTTGTTGAGATTCTTTTTGGGTGTTTGGACTTGTAACAATTCGGTTTAGGTCAAATAAGTCCATTAGTTAATAGTGTTGGCTTGACTATTTTAAGGATTAGGGCCTAGTTTTGGGCTAGGCTTAATTTTGGGTGTTGGGCCTTACATTCAATCTTTTGGACCCTTATTTAGCTATTTTAAGTTTAAGTTTCTATCAAATTCCATAACTTTTAATTTGGACTTTAATGTTACTCTTGTGGGCCTAAATGAGCCCTTTTTACTAGTTTAAGGCCTTAGCTTACTAAGGGGTCTATAGAGGATGGCTTTAATGGGTTTTTAGACTTAATAGGCCTTTTATATTTTGTTTTATGAGCCGTTTAATTTAGGGATCAAATTTGGTCACTAAGTTATTAGGCTCTATTCTTAGTTTTTTTAAGCATTTTTGGGCTTATCTTGCATTTTAGGGTCTTAAGCCTTACTTTACTTATTATTTTGAGCTTAAGCCCACTAAAGGCCTTAATATAAGTCCATTTTCTATTAGGATTCAAATCTAGTTCTTTTCATTTATTTGGCTCCTAATCATATTTTTAAGGCCCTAATCACTAACTAAGCTAGTTTAGGCCTAATTGTATTCTAAGACCCTAAACTTGATTTTAACTTATTCTAATAAGCTAAATATCCTAATGGGTCCACTAAATAACCCAATTTACTAAGTGTTATAGATGTGGTTTATTTCATTAATGGAGTTTCTAACACTATTTCTAAGGCCTTAATCACCAACTTAACTAATTTAGGCCATTAACTTATCATTACCCTACTTAACTTGATTAGTTACACCATAAATCATACTTAACACTAATTAATCAAAATTTACAACTCATTAAATCCATAAATAGTGGTGGCTAAGTTGGGGTTTTCTAGGGTTTCTTCAACTTTATCCATTCAACACTTATTTTAGTGTATTTTCCTTGTTAATCACATTTCTACTTGTTTTAAGCTAATAATATCACATAACATGGTGAAAAGAAGATGGATATATATCATGGACAGGGTTGCATGGATGGTACTTAGGGTTTCATGGAGTTTTATCAACATCTTTTCAAGCTATCGACATAAAATTTATCTTCTACATTTTTAGAATGTAAGTAACAAACTAGCTAAATACATAAACGAAGGCAAAATTATAAGGCTCTAAATGACATGTACAAGATTATAACATATTTGTATAGTATTTCTAATCTTAAACTCCTAAGATATCATAGCTAAAATTAGTGTAAATAGAAAACTTAAGTTAGGTGAATTTTACCTTAAATTGATCTGTGCAAGCTCCAACTTTTTGATTAAAAAAAGAATTCTAAACATGCCCCTTAGAAGAGAGGGTTTGTTAGTAGGAAAATACATTATGTTTGTGACATTTTAGTGTGGTGGTTTGTAATTTAGAGCTGTGTGTTGGTGCTAAAAGGAAAAGGCATTGATGTGCATAAGGACCTTCAACAGCTCTTTTTGTTTTCTTCTCTTTTTCCTTTGGTTTTTGTTTGGGTTTCTTGATAGTATTTTTTAAGGCTTTCTAAGAGTGAAGAATGAAATCAAATGAGGGTTTTGAATAGGTGAAATTGCAAATATAAAGGGTAAGATAAGGGGGGACAAGATATTGCTTTAATTGGTTAAAAAGATACAGTGATCAAGGGTAAACCACTTGCTCCTTAACCATTTACTTGATTTGGCAAGGGTTTGTCTCAAAATATCTTAATTGTCTAATTAGCCTTTTTGTCTTGTCTCCTTAATTGATCTTATCCATTTCTTAATTAAGAAGACTAAGGTTAGCAGATGAATTAAATGGTACTTAAGCTAATTAATTGAGGTAGTACTTAATTAAGCAATTTAGGCTTAATTAAGATGTAACTAGGGTCTTCTCATATTTTATCATTTTAATTAAGCTCATTTACCTATATTACTTTGTTTATTATAGTCCTTTATTATTCAGGACTAATTAGGATTTTTGGACCACATACAAGGTTGTCGATCTAGGGTTTCCTAGCAATTGAAGAAATTATTTGCAATTAGCGAATAATTTAGGGATATACTTAGAGTTTATTAGTTGAATTATGGTTTTAGACTTCTTTTTTTATGGAACTCATTTTTAGATTCATTATGATAGCTTAGAATTTGAGTATTTAGGATTATGGAACCTAGGGTTTCATGTGACTTTCAGGTTAATTTATTATTTTCAATAAAGTTTCTATCTTTTCTTGATTCAATTATGTTGTTTAATTATTGATTGATAATTCTAGAGTATCAATATATGATATTATGCATGTTGATTGAGAAATTGCATGTGTAATTAGATCTTAGCATAATTGGAGAGAATTACATGTATACTTAGAGATAAGATACATGTTTCTTCCGGAAAGTTGATTATTTGTGTGGGAATTCATTAATACATTAATGCAATTCCAAGTTATATTACTGAGTGAAGAGATTCCGGTAAATAATTTAGGATTAGGGTTAATATGCTTGAGAAAGGTATTAGCTTTAATTGTGAATCCCTCCGATCAAGAATAATAGAGACTGAATTGAATATATTTTAAGTGGTCACATGTTAAACACTAGGGGAAATAATTCCTAAATACGTTATTAATTTCTTGAAGTCGTTCGTAGTTTATTGCTTTCTAATTTGCTTAATCAAGTCTCATAATTAATTTAGATGGTTAATTTCAGTATTTTTAATTCATTCAATTTATCACAATTTTCCGGTTAGACAATAAAGATAAGGTTAATATTAGTACTCGAAATCTCTAAGGGATCGACTCGGACTCACATCCGCTGTATTAAAATTGATAGGTGCACTTGCCTCATATCAGCTTTATTCCTTATTTTATGCTTATTATGAAATTTCTTTTGGTTTTGTAAAGACAATTCAAAATGTGACCAACCTAAGGTTTACACAATTAGCCCATGCTAATACATATGGTTAACGAGCTCTATTCCGACCTCTCTTGAGACATGAGAGTCATAACATCTCCAAACCTTACATACTACGGGTGGCAAGTGAATTGTATAAAGCACTATCCCTAAATCCTATATTTGATGGATGATGGGAACTGGATGTCTAAAATTTTTTAAGTCCAATAGTCAATTCAAATGATGAAATATAAAAGCCTTAACTCTTTTAAGACTGACATGCCTTATTACTTTAAGTTCTAAGATAAGTACAAACGATAAGCTATTACAAACTCAATTTCTCTAAATCGAAATATAAGCATGGATGATGAGCTATTTAAAACACTAAATTGATTAGTGACATGTTGAAAACTCTACAGTCCTAAAATGATTATGATGACGCATTAATAAATGCCTTATGTTATTAAATAACGACAGGTTAAGATCAAAATGTAGGACTAAATAGAAAGTGTAGCCCAAATATGCAACGAATATGAGTTCATATAGTATCTTGGTCAGGGAATGTGAAAAAGTAAATGTTTGTACAACCCAGTCAACAATTGGTAGTATAACCTAAATCAATAAAGTCTTTGATAAGAAGACAATAAAATGGAATGATTCAAAGGAATAAGTTATTCTTACTAGGGGAATTGTCAAGGGTGGGAGTCAGATCAACTAGAGGGTTTATAGTAAGAACATCAGAAGCCTTGGGACTGTGAAGGGTAGCACTTTAAATGTCCTTAGTGACAACAGTAAGAGTATTGTCACCTTCAACAGGATGGTCCTCTACCTCAGATTCTTTTTTTTTTTTTTCAATTGTGGAGTCTTCCTTCTTCTAACCTCTTTTAGTGAAGTCCAAGCAATTAAGGTCGTAGTTTAAATGGTGGATTCAAATTTCGTCTTGACCTAGGTTCATTCCATCCAGCATCTTTTCAAAGAGAAGATTTAAATACTCCTCGTTGTCCTAAATCTCTTGGAAGATTTTCTCATAGCTTGCTCCTTAATTGAGCTCCTTCTCAAGCTCCTAAATCAGCTTGTCACATGAGCTCTATAGTTGGTTGATTTCTTTAGCCTCTTTACCTCATTCTAAACCCCTTGCAGGTCAATAACAAGATAAGAACTCTTTTTCTACTCTTTAGATAGAGCAGCTTCCTTCTCTTCCCTCATCTTAGCTTCTTTGTCAACCTTATCCTTTAGGCCCTTAATTGCTTCATCCCTTTAGCTTTTTCCTCCTACCACTTCTATCTAAGCTTCAGGGGCTCAACTTCGGCACTAACGACCTGGTTCTTAACCTCCTCAACAATCTAAGAGGATAACATACTAAAAACATTAAACAAGGATAATAGAACAAGAATGGAATTCAATTAGGTAGAGACTTTATTGCCTTTTTCTCTTCCATCAAAGCCTTGATAATCATCATTAAATGTTGGAAGGCTGCGAAATAAAAGTGAAGTTATAAAAGGACGTGAGAGTGTTACTTCATATGATTTGCAGAAAACTCCTTACATCATGTCTTAGAAGCAAGTAATTGTAATAAGTCATCAGAACCCAAGTTTTGACAAAATTTGATAGCATTAGTGATTGGACTAATCTTTTCTTGAAGTTGGATTCCTTACATTAGCTTAAAGGAGATCTTACCGTTGCTTAAAGCATAGTCAACTGTACTGACATTCTATAGAGAAAAATATTGGAAGATCTCCTTATTCTCCTTCATAGAAGGAGTCATAGGGCATGGAAGCACTAATGGAGTCTACTTAGGTTGTGATAGGAATTAGACCACAGGACTCTTGACTTGAGCTCGAGCTCGAGCTTAAGGATCGGAAAGCATGGCAAGGTGAGTTCTCTTTTTACCCTACAGTCAATGAGTTCGAGCTGCTATAGTTTGTCGACTTGATATCTTGTTTGAGCCGAACTCCCTTATGTCTATCAATAGTCTCCAGTTGTTAACTAGAGATGCACTTGGATAACAACTCAGCTTACCTAACCATCTATCTAGCCGACTTGAATATGAGCTACTCTAAGCAAGTTTGAGTTAAACTCACCTCATAAGAACCTCTAGTCCTGCTCAACACCTTTGCTAGCCAATCACTAGTCTAATTATATAGTTTGTTTATTTTTTGTTAGGCATATAACCACTAGTCATCCAATACATATCTGAGTACCTCCTATGTTAGAATCTTCTGTACAAGACCAATGTTTTTCTTGATTTTCTCTTTATGCCCTTTTGCATTCTATGTATATTACTTATTTAGGACTTTACTCTTTTAAGTCATTTTCATTTATAGTTGCTACCTTAATATTTCAGGTATGAATACCTATTATAAATGTAGCCACAAATAGATTAGACATCTTCAATACAGAATATACTTGATTTTTTGTGAGCATTTCCTCTGCTTAATCCACTCTTATCCTAACTCTTAAACAATACTAGGTGGCGAGTACTCTCATCGAACTAACTTATGCCATATCAAGATGAGTCGCGAGTCCTCTATAGTTCTTTGGTGCATTATATCCTCGGGCCTAATTGTGAATTGCTTATTTAATTTTTAGATTAGCCTCACACCAGAAGCCGAAGTTCCTATAAACCCTATAATTTAGCCTTCTGAGTATAGAATCGAATGTGTACTGTAGATGATTTTTTTAAGTTAATCAAGCCAATAAGTTTAAAACCAGTTAAAATTTTAAATTTGCAACTCTAAAAAAATATGGAAAACCCAAACTTATTAATCAAAACTCTAATCACGTATAAAAACTTTAAACTATAAACATGTGTAATTGTAAGAGATTAATCCTGAACTTGATAAAAACCTTAATCGCGTATGAAAACCCTAAATTCTACCTATGTATATATATGAGAAATCAAACCCAAACTTGATCAAAACCCTAAAACCAAAACTTCAAGCTTATAAATGTACCAATTTGCTACGAAGGCGATAAAACCCTAATTAAGCCAAATAACTAAACGATATGCTTAATCGCGTAAAATTGCTAACAAACGATTAGGGATAGTCTCTAAATGCTTATAAACATAAAAATAATAGATTAATTCATTAAAAATTATAATATTATTTTATAATTAATATTAACCTTATATTTATATAGATAAGTTAGCATTATGTCAATTTAGACATTTATTATTATTTAAACAATATATAGTAAATATTAATAACATGATTTATAATTTACCTTATAGTTATATTATTTATTATTCTAAATATTATTTATAGGGTTAGAAATATGTAAGGGAGTTCTAATATATGTTTTATTAATTTATTACATTTAATTTCTATTTTTCCTCTTACTTCATTTTTCTTTCTCTATTTCCTTTTTATTTCCTAATTAATTATACATAATACATATAATATATTGAGAGTGTCAATTAAGTTAAAATTTGACTAAGTCAACATGTCTTTATCAATGCATTAAATTACCTCCTCACTTGCATTTAATTCTTTATCTTATCTTCTACTTTTCCTTTTTCTTTTCTTTTCTTTTTCTTTTGTTTTTCCCCTTCTTACCGTGAGTACATGTAGCCACTAGAGTTTTCTATATTCTTCTCAATTTGTCTACAAAATCACAAACAAAGTAACCCTCATCTTTCTCAAATTAAGGCCAACACACTTTCCCCTCTTTATTACCATCTTCAACCTTTCATTTTCTCTTGTTTTCTCTCATTTAACCATAATTCCAATACATTACTAACTTAGTATTCAATCAACATCAAAAGGTGGATAAGAGGAGGAAATTCATTTCCAAATAATTGACAAAACAAGTAATTTTTTTATTATTTCCTTTGCATATTTTATTTATCTTCACTTCTAATTAGTTATGTAAGTTTCTTATTATGTTATGTATAAATATGCATATGAATTGATGACATATTTGATAAGATGTATATGCTTGTATAGAATATATATATATCTATATATATGTAATAGAATTTTGAGTACATATTCTTAATCTTTTAGAAATTGTATGTATATGTGGATATGTACTACTAACCATATGAAGATATATATATATATACTTAATTGTAGAAATATATCATAAGATTAGTTAGAGTATGTACATATAGATGAATTATACTTAGATACATATACTCACCTAATAAGTATATGTACATGAATAAAAAAGGAAATAAGATAAAGAATACGTAGAAATATTTACATATATGCTCTTATATAGTACAAAATATATATGTACATAAGCATATATATAAGAAATATTGAATATATATATATATATATATATAAAGAATTGTAAACCAAACGTATGTATTCATGTGCATAAGTATCATATTGAAATTCTTTTAAAATAGTACTTAGAAAATATAAAAATATGTATAAATATAATGTATAAAAGTATGTATAAACTTAGGTATAAATATGTATACATGTATATGTATAAGTACATAAATATGTATAGTAAAAGTATCGTAGATGTATAAATACAAGTATATATATATGCCTACATGTATAAATATACGTATGTATATATGTATAGGTACATATACTAAGTATGTCAAGTATGAGCGTAATTATTAATATACTAAGTGTAATGATATAAAGAAAAGTACATATATACATATGTGTATAAGTGTATATAATAAGATATTAAATAAGAGTATGAACAATAAATATTAAGTATAATATACTAATTAAGAATACATGTATGTACATAACTACAAAAGTATTCATATATATAATTATATATACATATAATAGGCTGAAACCCATAATATACAATTAAGGCCCATAAGCTATTAATTAATTAAATATAATAATATAAAAATACACCTAATAATAATATAAAATTTATGAAATATAGAAATTAAGGAAACTTAATGAAGTGCTACATGGACCAACCAACTTGTGCTGCATTAGTAAATATATTCAAATAAATATTTAAACCAAAAACTTGAAAATAATTAAGGAATAATAAAGAAATTACAATAAATAGTAAATCAAGCTTAAAATAAGAAAATAATGAAGACTACATAAATTAAAGTTAAAATTAAGAAATCACAAAAATATAAAATTTAGAAATTAACTAAGTTGTAAAATAATAAAGAAAACTCAAAAATTAGTAAATAAAAATATTTGAGTCAAAATAATTAGATTTATAATAATTTAAACTTATTTCAGAAGATGCAGGTAGCAGCATCAAAAACAAACCTCGCCACGTGAAAGTACATCAAAAAATGATAAACAATGACTATAAAATCATAAAAATAAGAGTTACAATGAAAAGTTACATGCAATTGAAAATTTAAAATAAACTAAGAAGAATAGATAAAAGATTTAAGTTAAACTATATTTATACTTTACTTGGGTTATAGTGGAAAACTAAGCAAAGAAGAATAGATATTTAGTTGACTAAAGAACTTAGCTTTTCTAAACACTTATGAGTCTTGTTATCTTTTAGGTACCCAATTATTGAATTTTGAGAATTCTAAAGGCTTGGAGAATGAGCATTAATCTAAGTAAGAGAGTTCTAATAACTCGCTGTCTATTTATGCGTATTATTTGTGTGATGTTTTGCTGGTTGTTATTACTTGTTTGTATAAATGATTGTTTTGCATGTTTGCTATTATTTATGTGATCACCTTCTTAAATAGGTAAATATAGATATTTGACCAAAATAATCAGTTATATTCATCATATGTTTATAACTTAACTAATGTGTATTGATGGAGAGTGCTAGCTTTGCAAAATTTTGTAAGAAGTATTTTTGGAAAACATTTTTTCGATCTTAAATATAATTTTGTACAATTTCTATAAGGGCTTGTAGTGTTCAAAAATAATATTTTTATTATTAAGGCAAAGCTACCATATGATCTCCAAGTAGTAAGAGGACTCGCTTTATTGTGCCCGTAAGGCCTTGGATAGATTTTGATTGCGAGAGGATTCACATAATTGTACTTGCGGGGCCTTGGATGTATGTTGATAGTGAAATGACTCACTTAGTTATGCCTGAGAGGCCTTGGATAGTAGATGGCTCTAGTTGGGGTCCACCTATTTAGATTAGTATTTCTTTCTTGACTAGGGTAATAGTCGAGTATTGCTTGGAGAGGTAGTGCCTCCAAGCAACCTCATGTTGTTAAGGTGAAGTGTCCTATGCGGGTAAGTACGGGAGATAATCAAAGTGTAGACAACGTAATTCTACACCTTCCATAATTCCAGACTCCTATGGATGTGTTGTGTACATTCATCACGTTTGCATTCATTTCATATGTAGATAGCTTACATGTGTGCTAATAATGTTTGATAACTTGCTTGAACGATAGTAGTGAGAAATAAACTCACTAAGCTATGGTTTTCTCATTCCCCTATAGTTTCTTTTGCAGGTACATTTATGTTGGGATTGAGATAAATCTCGAGTGCTGAGTGCAAGGTGAAGATAAGTATGTTATTGATAGAATTAGTTTAAACTTTTATAGGTGATACAGAAACATTTTTTATAGGAAGTGTTTGTATGTTAGAGTTTAATATAATTTAATATTTCTTGTAATTTTATAAAGTTGGAATACCTTGTCTTATTATTTGGTAGAGGATATCGATTCTCTATGGTTCTGAGGAATTGTAAATTATCAAATATCCATAGTTATTTATATTTTATAGTAAATTAATTAATTAAAAATTAGAAACCTTAGTGATTTATCATTTAAAGTTTTGCAATTTTTACCTTGTAAGACAGTTTTTGCATCATGAGTGTATATATGATATGAAAATTTTAGGAAATCCTATTAGGTACCCTATAAGGTCCTGACAGTTCTTAAAGGATGATTTAGAAAAAATCGTGATTGAGTTGCTTTCAATAGGCAATATCATACACAGTGTTTGCATAGGTCTTTAGGATATCTATACATCCATCTACATACAAAACAAGCCTCATAGAGGTACAGTAGGAGTCACTTATATTCAATATTTCTACTCCATAAGACTCATTCTTTATCTTATCTATCTAATGACTTATCGAGCTAATAAGTTCAGAGTTCTCTCCTTGACTGGTAAGCCTACCTTTTGAAGAGATAAGTAAGCTAAACTGTAAGTATCATATAGCTTAAGATAGAGTAGTAAGAGTATGAAAGTATAAAGTCAAGGATATTGGTTAAAGTACTTCTTCACTATCAGTAATAAAAAAGTATTACCAGAGATGATAACATTAACTCGCTTACTTATAGTGTTTGATTGATCTATTTTTAAATTGTATTGATGTCCAGAATCTACTGTAACTAATATAGAGGAAGCTCCTAGTACTCTTAGTTGGAAAAGAGAGCTCTTTTAAAGAAAGTGAGATTTTACCTTAACTCTTTCTTTATTCTTTAATAATTATGGAACTATCTCTAAGAGTTGCGGAACTAAGAACGCTATTAGAAAGTTGAACCTTAGATTCTACCTTTAAGTTAACAAAGGAAGAAGGGTACTGATATAAGAACTTTTACTCCTTAACCTTACACACTACCTTACTTTCTTTAGTCTTACCAATTACTCCAGCCTTTAAGAAAAGCACATTACATGGAATTAGGTTAGGTTTCCCTATTTTAGTGTATTTCCACCCCTGTTTTTGAGCTTTCCATAAGCTTGGACCCACGCCCTTGCGACTAGCCTAATGTCTTTGGTTAGGTTTTTATCAGGTTAGAGGCTAGTGGAGCCTCCATTTGGTCAACCATCCTTCTTTCTTTGACCTTCTTCAAAGCCTTCCTTTTAATTGGATTACAAACAAAGAGGTTATCCTCAAATTCAACATTAGGTTGCTTCCTTGATTGTTCACCCTTCGTAGCCTTTCTCTATGCCCTTTGGAGTTTTTGTCTCTTAGGCCTTCTTGGTTGTAGTGGTGGTTTTTATTGGGGCCTTCTTCATATCCCCATCCTTTCTTCCAATAGTGTCGACCTTCAGCCAAGCAAAGAGATTCTTGGAATCTGGATTTTTAAGCTACATATTTGCATGCAAAATTAAGCAATTAGGTTGGGAAAATGCAAAAATAAGGGAAAGACAACTTACATAAGCCATGTAAAGTGTGAGCAAGCAAGACCACTTAGCTTCTAAAGTAGATAGCAAAGGTCCACTCAGCATGATGAAATCTCAAGAGATCTATACTTTGCTCTACAATTGTACCTTTGTTGGTACCCTCAATGTCATTGCCTTGAATCATACTAACATCCTCGAGGGCTCAAACCTCATCTTTTGGGAAGATTGGAGCTTCACAAGAATATTTGTCTACGATAGTATCTACATCCTAAAGGAATTATCATTTATTATACACCCTCATGATGGTATCATTGGCAGCTTGTTTAATGGGGATTAGCTTCTTGATGTTAGATTGCTTGATGTGGTAGCTCTAAAGCATAAGGAAATTTAGGTTGGTCTCCAACCTAACCATAACCCGTTTCTTCATTTAATTGTAGATTGAAGATTCTAACCCAATTAAGGCTTTTCTTCTAAGTAGGGCACAAATGTAAAACCAACCATCCCTTTTTTAATTGTAAAGAAATAATGGAACAAAGTCACAATGGCCTTAACCTATAAATCCATACAAATGCACTAAAAAACAACCATCAATCTATACAAATTCAGAGATTAACATTCTAAGACAGATGTAGTGATATGTAAAGGAGGATCATTCAAAAAGAGAGGAAATCTTAAACCAACCTCAAAATACTTCTCAAAAAGTGTGAATGCACCTTCTCCTAAGGAAGTAACATGCTCATGAATTTGAGATCTTTCGATCCTTTAACTATGGAGGTTTGAACGAAAATAGAGTTGCATATCATTGAACTCTTTCTTAGTAATCATGCTTACGACACCATTGGAGGTTAAATCATACTCTATACTCCAATACAAGGGAATGGCTAGAGAAGTACCTATACTATCATATGGATACACATCAAAAGGAATTTTCCTAATCCTCTAAGCTCTGAGGGTACGAGTTTCGACTAAGCTAGTAAGACTAGACGAATCTTAAGGGTAGTCACTTTCAATGTCCACCATACTGGTGGCTTGTTCTTAAGAAGATGAACCGCCTACTCTAGAAGTGGTAACAAGTTCCTGGCTCTATTGTTAAGCAACAATTGAGTTGTTAAATTTTGAAATAGATAGGTCAATACAACTTGAGCCAAGAGTAGATAAGTCTAGTCATAAGTATGGGTCCGATCCTATCGAAGGAATGAAAGTAGAATGGGTTTAGTGAGGGTTTTAGCAAATCAGTAAGCTACTTAGCCAGATATGAGGCACCAACTAAGTCCTACATGACCTGATCATTACTTGGATATGACGCATAAAGTGATAATTAGGGTTGTCCGCTATTATCATTGCTAAAGGGATTGATAAGAGCTAATAAGAGAGAGTTTTCCAAGAGAAAAGACTCAAAGGGTTTATCATTAATGTCTAAAATCTCTCTAAAACCCTATACATAATAGCAAAGTTGTAAATAAAATAATTAAAAGGATTTCCTAGTGGTATTCTTGTAAACACAAAATAAAACATGAGGATATTTTAGGAAAATGCAAGAAATAAAAAGTCTAAATAACATAAGCAAAAATAAGTAATCAAATGAGATATCTGAGTAAGAAGTAGATGAGTTGGGTTAATGAGCTGTTTAAGACCTTAAAGACCTAATTTAGGAGGACCTAAAATTTTAGCTAACTTGAAGAGTAGACTAGACCAAACCAGTAGACTAAACTAGACCAACAGAGCATACTAGACCAGACCAATAGAGCAAAGCAGAGCAGAGCAGGTCTTCCAATATTGGTAAAGCTTATAAACAAGTTTACTATGCATGAGGAGCTCATGAACAGGTCTCCAATATAGCCTAAAACTTGCCATTTGGTTAAGTTGGTACCCCAAATCCTATCATCCCCTCTCTGTTAAAGAAGTTTTAGCCTAAAACTTGGTAATTGGTGGCTCCAAATCCCACCAGGATCAAATACTAAACTGTAAAAATGAGATATAAACACAGAAAAGTACTCAAGCTCCTCCACTAATGTAATCATTAGCCAATGCTCCTTCCATTCATCATGAGCTCTATCAATCAAACTTTTCATCATGGATCCTTTCTTCTACTAAACATGGATTCGATCAACCATACCTTGGTAATTCTAACAACTATCAATTAGAGGAAGTAATACGATCTCATGATCATACAAAAGATCATGAGCTTGTAGATCTTGTGCAAGTAAGACATCAAATTGATCTTTAATCCCAAGTGCTTCCACCTCTTCATGCTCAACTAACTTAGATCTCATGACCTCCTCAATTGTTTTAATTAACATCCCCTTTACTTCCTCATGGATTAATTCTTCTTCTTTTCATCTACACATCTCAAATCTTTCCAACACAAGAATACCAAGAATTGACATAACACATCCCCAATACATATATCCATTACCATAACCTTAGTAAACTCCAACCAACAATCTATAACTACTCATAGGCACGATACTACTACAGCTCATATCAAGACTACATAAGCTCATTAAAGGATTAAGAAAAAAGAACCATATATGTGGAAGGCAAATATAGCAGTACTTGGAGTAATCATCCATAGTATTTATGGTGGGTAATGGAACTAAATTTAGAACATGGAGGTCTAACTACAACTCAACTTGGTCCTCCTCCTCTTTACCGTTCACCTCCGGCAATCTTTACCTCCTCAACTTCTTCTTCAATACACTCTCATTCAACATTCCTTTGTTGCCTCATTTCATCCTTGAATACTTCAAGCCATTTTTCAATCGTCTTAAACTCATTAAGTACATTAGAAACTCTAGAAATGCGAGCATAATAAGAAAATTCTACCCTTAAGGCTATTTGGATAGCCTCACTCAATGTCCCAATTCTGCAAGGGTTAAGACCTCTAGCAATTTCTAGATTCAACCCTCTCACAAATCGAGATATGGTACAAGAAGGAGGTTCATACATTTTCTACCATTTGAAAAGTGTCTTATACTCACATGCATATCTTTCAACATTCATAGGCCCTTGCCTCAACACTAACAATTGTTTATATAACTTGTCTTGATAATGAGATAAGATAAATTTTCTCCTCATTAAGTACTTCATTGATCTCCATGTAATTTCACCTCCATTCAAAATTCTTTCTCTCTTCACATTCTTCCACTAAGTTCTAGCTAAGCCCCTGAGTTGGATGCTGACTATGTCTTCCTTCTCAAGCTTAGAATATAGATAATCTCACAAAATTCTTTCCTCACTAATAATATTGCTTTACTCATATCCACAGTGCCATTAAACAAAGAAAACTTTAAGGCCCATTATGAGAAGAACGTTAAAGCCCTACCCCTCAAAGTAGAAGAAAGCTCTCCTAAAGTTAACTCAACCTTTGAGACTTTCGAATTAGAACGGGTTTATCTAAAGGCTAACCCAACTTTTGAACCTAACACCTACTCATTCCCAATCAATGTGGAGCTAATTAACTTAGAAGCCAACCAAGACAAATTGAAGGAATTGAAGAGGAAGTTGACCTGATAGATTCCTAAGAAAATGAAAGTGCTTAAAGGTTATGATGATTTCGAGTAGGCTGGTATCACAAAATTCTCTTCTTATGATTATGGAAATTTCCCTAGAAAGTTTAAGGTACCAAATTTTGAAAAGTATAATGGGACTAGTTACCCTAAACTATACGTACAATACAACCAGCTTATGGTAGAAACTTTTTAGGACAGCTTGATGGGTCTTACTTTGTCCTGGTATGCCCAACTAGATCTGAATAAGGTAAACACATGGAAGAAGCTTGCTAGGGTGTTCTATGAACAATATAAGTTTAATGTTGAAGTGGCACCAGCCATGATAGACTTAGCTGCCCTGTAAAAAATGAATAACGAATCATTTAAGGAGTACGCACAAAGATAGATATCCCTAGATGCAAGGGTATCTACCCCCATGACTGAAAAGGAGTAGACCTTGGCCTTTATTAATACTCTAGAAAGGCCTTACTTCTCCCACCTGATTGGGTAAGCCTCTTCCAGCTTTGTAGAAGTAATAGTTGCAGGGTATTGATTTGAAAGCGTTATCTCTTTTGGCAAACTCCAAGAGCAATTGGATAGAAAACTGCTCTCTACAAAGCCAACCACCAAGCTTAATGAAGCCACTATCGATATGGTAAATTCGAACACTAAACCTAATACCCGAGTCTCTTTCAAAACAAAACCACCACAAGTTTAGCAATAGTTCTAAAGCTAGCCTCAGGCCAATAGGGCCCCAAGACAGCTCACTAGTATTCTAATTCCCCTCATCTAAGTCCTCAAAAATCTAAAGAAGGATAATTTGATTCATTTTGAGCTTCCCAATGGAAGATATAGGCCAAAGGTTTTTGTTCCTAATGCAAAGTGTCAATAAGGTTAGTAAGCTCAAAGGAGCACAATCAAGTTTTTCTCAAATCGATTCCAATTTAAAGTTATTAGTCCCTTAAAGACACTACTGCCTAGGTTAGTAAGCTTAAAAGAGCATTTCTAGGTTTTCTCAAATCGATTATCATTTAGGACTACTAGGCCCCTAGAGACGTTCATACATAAGTTAGTTAGCTTAGAAGGGTACAATTAAGTTTCGAAGTGATTTTTCTAGCTAGCCCTTAGTGTGCAAGACTCTTCTAAAACTCATTGTAATATCTCAATTAGCTCGTAGAATGCTTTCTCTCTCTTTCATCTTTCAACTTTCACCAAATTCCTAATGGATCAACCCTAGGACAGCTAGCTAATTATAGTGCCTCTTTGAGCAAATTCATTTTTAGGGAAAAAATGGTGTCTCTTTTTGTTTTTGTGGTAAAATTTTACTTCAACTTTACCACAAAGAGGAGTAACTGTAGATATCCCATTTTTGCCCCCTAATAGTTTTAGAGTAGGAAAAAGGGTCTTAATTTAGAAAAAAAAATGCAAAAAATAGAAAATTTAGAAAAAGTACAAAAAAAAAAAGATTTAGAAAGAAAAAAAAAGTAGGTAATTTAAATATGATAGGAAAATTTTGAAAAATGTTATTTAGGTTCGATCCTAAGCGAAAGGAATGATGAGCCTGAGCTTAGAATTAAATCTAGCTTAGGTTGACTTAGTTCATATATACAATTTGATTATATATATGAACAAGGCATAGACCAATGGCTTAATGGTACTATACTTTGTCTTGGATATTGGAATGAGCTAGAGGTCATGAGTTTGAAACTTACACTAAGCCCTTTATGCCTTTTATCTTTTGTGTCCCCCTATCGCCATATGTCAACCATCAATTGGTCCACGTGTTCTTTTGACACATAACAAGGTCAGATTAGTTTACGTAGTTGATGTACGTCTATGTAGCACCACGTCAGCTTTCTTTTTTCCCCCATTTTCCTCCTCTTTCCCATCCTTTCCTTTTCTTTCTTGCACATGACCAGCTTAGATAACTCATTTTGTGACCCCTTTTGATTTAGTTTTCTTTACAATTTCATCAAATTAATGATGAAATTGCAAAGTAGACATGGAATACTTCGAATCGAGTCTAAGAACATGTCTAGATTCACATGTTTAGGCATTCAAATAAGCTTTTGAAAATCGAAAAAAAAAACATAAATTCCTAAATATTCCCTCTCCTTGAACTTCCTTAATTCAAGTTGTTTATTGAATTCCAAAGCTTCCACTTGATCTTTTAGGGAAAAATGAACATCTTAGACACGACATTGACTAGAATTTAACTTCAATTCATATCCAATTCAAAAATCAAATCATGGGTCATCCTCCCTCATTTAATCCCATTTAATGGTGTTTAATCTCTTCCCATCTTCAATTTGACCTTTCAACCTATAAATTAGACCTCTTACTCCTCGAATGGACATAGATAATTACAAAAAGTATAACAAATCCTCACTCCTAATCTCTCTTTCTCTCATATCAAGTTGTTTCTCTCACTAGAACAACCAACCCGCAGCCATCCACTCTCTCTCAAACTTATCTCTCTCATTCCTTACTTTCGAAGCTTGAAACCACCACCATTAGCTTCCTTATGGCCTGATCCATCCAACAACACCAATTATAACCACCCTATGATCTCCATAGCTATTACTGAACAAACCCTAAACGCCACCATCTAAACCTTAACCCACGATAACTACCACTCTTAAATACCCACCAACATGCAACCTTAGTCAAAACTAATCACATGGCTAAACTCGCTGTACTTCACAACACTAAACCTAATTACCCTCTGATCATCAGTAACCACATCGAACACCAATCAACACCACTACCAATCGCCCAAACACGAACTGCTATTAAACCACCATAACTTGTCACAGCACTCTCCCTACACCTAATAAGTCCAATTTAAAACCCATAAAAATCTCCTCTTACTCATTTTGGTGGTTGAATTGAGCCAAACCATCCTTGCGCATAGTTGCTCATCACCCCCTATTACAACCCAAATCCTCGACCCAACCCGAGATCTAAAGACTAATTTGCATTGCAACCCAAGTCTCTAGTTAGGCTCTCTCTTTTTCTTATTTCTTCATTATATTTTGTATTTTTTTTTTCTCTTCTTATGATTGTATTCTATTGTAAATTATATTAAAAAAAAAAAGATAGGCAAGCTTATTTTTTTTTCACTCTAATTTAATCAAAACATAAACAAAATAAATAAATAAAAATAAAATAATAAAAAAAGTGAATAACATTTTGCCACTTAGGAAAATTCATTTTTCAAAAATAAAATAAAATCAACTTTTTTTTTTTCAAAATTAGGGCCTTTTAGAATTTTCAAAAATAAAAACAAAATAATTTAGGAATTTTCTTGAATAAACTGGAATTGAATTAAACCGTAAATTTGACTAGCTTTTAGAAATTAAAATAAACCAACACACGTAAAAGTTTTTAGGAAACAAACTATAAATATCTAATTCTGAATAGCAAGTATATAGGTACTTATATATATTGGGTGATTCAAAATATTAAAAAAAAATTCCCCCTTTAGATAATTCCTTTAATAAATGTTATTTAATTGTTTACTTGTGAAATAGATAAATTCCTTAAAGGATATTTTGAAAAATAGAATTTAATTTGTAAGATTAAAAGTGGCACCCATTAAGGGTTTTAAAAAATTAGCTACTGAACTCAAATATTTGGTACTCAAAATCGTTTTTTTTTTTTTTATAAAAAAGATTTTATTGAAAGAATGGTAGCTAAATCATAACCAATCAACCTAATTGGTTATCATTTAACTCTTTTTCTCGATTCCAAAACACTTTTCAAAATAAAATAAAAAATCAAGTTTTTCTTAATTCTTAATTGATAGTTGGTATTAAACAGTTAAGGTTTAATACTAATTGTATTAAGGAAGACAATAAAAACCAAGAAAATTCAAGCTCGACACATGTAATATAGGGAAGCTCTAGAAAAATTTTGGTTTAGAAACAATATCAAGAGGGTAATTTAAAACAACTTCAAAAATTGATCGGTTTCATGCGATTTCTTAAAGAGGTCATAAATCCACTTAAAATTTTTACAATTTGATATTTTCCCCTAAAAGTATAAATATATATATATAAATACGTTAGAATAAATTTTTTTATATTTTTTGAAATTAATTTGGTATTTTTTACAAATTAACTAAAACCGGATGCAAAATTATACTCATCGAAAAAATTGGCTTCCAATCACCACCCTATCGACATTTCCAAGCCCTACTAGCACTGTTGAGTGGTGGTGGCAGTTCACCCTCATGTTGCCTCCATACTTAGGTTTCACCAATTAATTTAGTTTACGCAATATGACTTCTAATTTTTTTCCCAAAATTTTTCCTACTTTATTCTTCCCATTTCTAATTTTTTTTTTCCAAATTCTTAAAGCTTTCTTGAACTTTTTGAGAGAATTTTAGCAATAAATCCTAAGTTACTAAAGCTAAAATGGCATTTTTCTCTCTCATCCCCTCTTAAATACCCTTAATGTAACCTTTTATGTGTCAAATAGAATTATGTCTTTAGCCAACAACTGTCCAAATGATTTCCACACCTAACTCAAGATGATTTTAGCTATTTTGTTATTTTTTTGAAATTTTTTATGATTTTTCTTGTAATTAGTTAGTTAATTATACTTAGTTTAATGTATTTTAAGCATTTTTCGAGTATATAATTATATATAATATTCATACCCAAGGTATACGTACTATTTTTATATGTTATTTTATGTCACTTTATAATTTTAGCATCCAAATAATTTATCTATAAATTTGGTTAATTTTCGTTACTTAATTTACTTGTTTACGGTGGATAAATTACAATATAATATAATTTAGTAAAATTGATTATTTTAAGTTATAATAATATTATTTTATTATATTTTTATATTCTGAACTCATGACATGTCATCATCTAACTCTTAGGATCCACATTTGAAGTATTACTCTATTCAGTTAACTTCCACATACGTCTTAAATTATTAACTCGGAATAACTACATAAAACTATGGGGCTTATATTTCCATCCCCCTTCATAAAAGTTTTATCCTCAAAACTTCAATTATCTATCTTATCTATTTTACATCTAAATACTTTCATATGTATCTACATATCATTAATCAAGATTAAAAAAGTATCACCAACTTAATCTCTAGAATAACCACATCTCAATCTTATAGTCTCTAAATCTATCCATCAAGTATCTAAATAACTTGCTCTTCCTTTATATTATTCTCTTGTAATTTTATCAACTTTCTTATCAATCAGTTCAGCTTAAGACTATCTCCTTATTATACTTCTACACACTTTACATTTTAATTTCTTGATTTTATAGTTTTATTTATCTAGTATTTGTATAAATGATTCCTTTTGTATATAATTCTATTGCAGGTCCATTGGTTTAATTCTCATATTGCGTCTAAATTTTTCATGAGTTCACATACTACCACCATGTAGTACATTTCATGATATTGTTCCAAACTCATGGGCAATGTAAGTCTACATATTATATTCAACTTTTCCTACTAAATGTCTTTAGCTATCTACTTTATATCACTTATCCCCATTCTATATTGGTCCATCAATTCTAGTATAAGTATGTAGATACAATAGATATATCTATTATTACATAGATTACTTCTATGTTAGTAAGTCCACAGAGTTTTGTTTCATTTCTTGCTCATCTCCTATTTGCTAATACCTTTTGAACTAGGTTCTGAAGTAATATATTCACTTAGTTCCTGATTTCAATCAACTTTTGAATCTGAGTTCTAAGTCTTTTAGATCCACGGTTCTTAAATATAACAGTTTCGGACCATCTTTCGATCCCCAATCTAAATAGAATCTCACTTCCATTAGTCTTGCAACCCAATTCTTATTACTCATGCATATCTTATGTTCCATCATTATTTCATATCTTACTCATTAACTTTCTAAGCCCGATTATTCATTATGTTGATGGGTTGACTCTTATTAGGAATTTTTAGTTAAGTCTATTGATCTTTCAACTTCACCACGTTAGTTAGATGCTACCTAATAGTTTATATTGTGTTCACCATTTAAGATTTAAGCACTCCTTTAACCAATACAAACAATCACAAAGGGGCAAAACTTGATCTTCTTATGACATACTCAGAAGGAGATAAAATTGACTCAATAGATGAATTGGACTTGAAATTGAAACAATTTGAACTTACCAAGACATTGAATGGTTTTTACGATTGACACGACATGTTTTAAATCAACTCAAAGATAAAGGATTCATAGAAGGAGATACATGCTTTTAACAAATTTGATATAGGAAACATAGGAATTCATAAATTTTCCATCATTACCTTGCATATTTATATGTACTCGAGATATATTTGAGAAATACAATGGTTCAACCACTATATTCCAATCTAGTAGCATTTGCTTATTTCCTCTCTTACTTTTGTGATCAACCACAACGTGTACAACTTCATCATTTATTACATAACCTCTTCTTACTATACCAAAGTATTACTTCTTTATTTCCATGAATCATCCTAGTTCAATTCAAATATTCAAACACAGGTTCTCGTAGTAACATTCTTTATCATCAACCAATTTGCATCCTTTTGGATATAGCTCTACTCATCTCTTCCTCAATCTTTATTCTATATAATACTAAATTCTTCACCGTATTGCTTTTCAAATATAACTCTCACAATTTCTTAAGAATTTCTCTTTTTACTCTCTATTTAAATTTACTAAGTCTTCTGTATATGTTTTAATGTATCCATCCTTAATATAATTTACTTTCACCTATGTTGCTCTTTGCTATAACTTATCCATTTCTCATCACATTACTCAACCCATCTCCTAGTCTTATTTTAAGTCTTTGCTTTATTCCTACTTCAAGTCTGTATAATCATATCAATGCCTTAGCTTTACGATCCAGTACACTCTTAATCCTTATTTCTAGACATGTTATGGTATTCAACATCATATAATAAAATTTTCAACTTACTTACTTATGCTCATACTAAGTTACATTCAAACCTTAACTTCAAGTAAGAGGGGTTTATATTTCATATCTTATTATTAATTCCTTACTCACCATCATTGGTCTTATTGTTGTTCTCTAAATTGTCTTGGATGTACTCTTTTCATATTTCTTCTCAAACATTGCCTAAATTATTATTATACCTAAATCTCAATGTCCTTAAGTTCTTTTGGAATTTGGCTTCTATCTTTGTCTTAAATGTTTTATACATCTTTAGTATTTAGGAATTCTAAATACTATTAACCCAACTTAATTTAGGCTATTCAACCTTTGGGAAAGTAGGTTTTTCTTATCTCATCTGAAGGCATCAATTCCTTTGAACAAATTTAGAAGGTTTAGGTATTTATCAAAATCAATGCTCTAAACGCCTTTCCTCATTACACTCCAATTCCAACATATTCTCATCAGCCCATAAACATTATGGTAACTTCCCTTAATGTTTTGTATTTACCTTAGTTACCATCTATTTAACTTAGGTTAGGTTTATCATCTTCCCAAAAGTAATAGAAATTAACCCTTGGTGAGTCTTAAGGTATAAGTGTACATAAAAACAAATTTGCATTCTCCAATCATTACCTTAAGTGTATCGTCACTTCGTTAATAAAATAATTCACTTCCACAAATGTTTTTTTATTCTATACTTGATTATATATGACCTGCGAATAAGTATTTAATTCAATTTCAATTAACTTCTTTATATGGAAATCTCCTGTTTTACTAAAATCATACAAGCTCCACCATACTTACTTTGATAAACTTTTCCTAATACTTATATAACTCCTATGATGAACATATTTTTCTATACAAGTATCATTAGCAAAGTATACATGAGTAGTGATAAATTCCAGTATTCAACTCTAAAACTTAACATAAAATTCAAGTCTCTGAACTACCTTTTGAAAGAGTTATTTCTTGCTGACCCAATGTCATCTAGTTCCTAACTATAAGTCTTCTATTGAAATTTTAGTATTCATAATCATTCATCTCAAACTTACCTTGTATTTCATAGAATAATAGCGAAATATTCCTCGTAACATCTAAGTACAAATCAATTCCTGTAATTATCACATCACCAGTATTTCTACTTACCTCATAATAGCATTTGTGTTCCTAAAACGTTACTATATCTCCCAATTAATAGATATAAACAAAAGTTTCCCCTATCAACTATCAATTTAAGTTCTACTTACCTGTAATCCTTACGATCAAATTAATCTCCACAGGTACAAATTCTAATACATTAACATCACTTAAAACCATAAACTTCTTACTTCTTATATCCTTCAAATTTTCACTTCCCAATGCTTGACTTGCTTATGTAAATTCTCATATATTCATTTCAAAATGCTTTTAACTTTATTTTAGATCATATTCTTCAAGTCTTAGCTTATAATTTCATAAATATACATTAGAATCTGAACTTTGCTCCATAAATTTATGTAAGATCTTAATTTCATACCTAGGAGAAATCATACCAGAATTAATCCTTTACATAAACAAGAACCATGTAGATAACTTCCACATACATCTACCAAAAGATCGTGTATTTGCCTTCCAACTTCTTTATTTCCAGTTATCATTATAGTCAGCTATAAAGATAAGATCACATCTATATTAAGAGGTAAAATATTCCAATCAGTGCAAAGCTTACTAAACAACAATAGTTTATTATGAAAATAATAACCACTACATGTTAAGAGTAATCAGGTTTCTAATCCATGATTTTATCATAAAAAATCTAATTGTTAGGAGCTATCTTAAAAGATTATTAATTGTTAACCTACAACTACTTGACTCTTTAGAATTTATAACATTTATCTAGTAAAAGTTTATTTTCATGCCTATTCACAAATACATTACTATCCTTAAGTTGAAGTTAGAAGTGATTATTGCTTATTTCTTGATCCAAAATATTATAATTTACCATACTTCCCTATTGTCCTCAATATCTTAATTAAGTTCCATTTTATAAATTAACTCTTTAGTTCCCGGAAAACCTACTACTTTAAATTCTCCAAAATAATTTCTACTTAAGGTTCTTTTTTCTCCTCTATTTTACCCTTTTAAATTTGTATATCCAACTATTTTCATAATTTAGTCTTCAATTCGGGTCATTGCAACATCTGAGCAATTTTCAGAAGTTTCTTTAGAATATTCATTTAACTTCTAATTAGTTGCAGTTTTCTATACTATCATTCTCCAAATGAGAGTTTACAAGACCATACAATAACCTAATGAGGAAATCTTTGAAGATGTAGAATACTTTTATTGCCTTTTAGTTATAACTTCTTTAATAGTTTCCTTTTCAACTCTTTAATCATTGAAAATTACATCATTAATACCATTATAGTATAGTCTCTTTTCTCAACAAGAATCTTTTCTCTAAGTAAACATAATTGTATAAATCTCGAATCATTCCCTAATACTTCCATTCACCTAACATCTATAAGATAATTTACTCTATGCATATATGCATATTATATAATTTTACTAGAAACATAAAATAGTACTCAACTAGTTTATCTCAAAACGATTTCTACAACTAAACCTTACAATCCCTAAGCTTTTCACCATCTATTATTGTTTTCAAGCATAAATAAATTAATGATTCAAAATCCAAAAGCAAGAACAACATAAGTTAGATTAGCGTCACCTATTACTCATTATTGCTTTGCATTATATACGATCTTATCTATATATATATAACTTACATATAACCTTACAAGTCTAAATCTTTTATGTCTCGTTTACTTTCTCCAACTCTCAGTGTTCCTAAAGTATTCTAATTCATTTTAGTTATGACGTCTTAAAGTTATTTCATAAGAGTCACGCTTTAAGCAAATGGCTAAGAACTATGCTCTGATACCACCTTGAACTGTCACACTCTAAGGGGTTGTAACAACTCTATTGTATAAACCAACTGAAGCTAGAAGATAACCACTTTAGCTGCTAATATAGGTATAACTTATACCAAGCTTTTATCACTCTACAGTTTTGAGTAATCCAATTCAATATCTATTTGGTATTAACTTATGGTGCTATTTTCTAAAATAACTTTTAAAAGAGATTATATGATATAAAAACTTAAAAACTTAAGAAGAAAATAAGTTCTATAAATAACTTCAGATAAATAACATAATAAGAATTTATAAAAGTTTACAGGTTTTTAGAACATAGTACATGTAACAATAAATGAAAACTAGAGAGTCACTTAAAGAGACCCTATTAGTTTTCTTAAAGGTTAATAAAGTTAATAAAAATAAAGAAAAGTCTAACCAATTGGTCTTGAATCTCACTCTTTGACCCTATTCTCTATACTTTTGGAACTTAGTGTAGTACTGGTGTATCTGCTAAAAAACCTACAAAACAACTATAGAAGAATGAGTGCCAACTTGCTCCGTAAGTAGGATAAAGACAATGGTACATATCTGACATAGAGCAACCAGGGTTTTTAAGTAAGGTTAATTAGATATAATGCAAGTTCAAACAAATGACATTGCACGACATTGACTAGTTGTTGTAAGATCGGAGAAATTGCACCCGCTCTAATTTGTTAGGAAACTTGTAAAACAACTATAGGGGAATGAGTGATAACTTGCTCAATAAGTGGGACAGAGACAATAGCACATATCTGACATAAAGTAACCAAGGTTTTTAAGCAAGGTTAATTAGATGCAATGCAAGTTTAAACAAATGCCATCGCATAATATTGACTAGTCATTGTGAGATCGGAGAAATTGCACTCACTTTAATCTGGGTTTCAAGGAGTTTGATGCTGCATACTTTACGAATTGGAACCAAACCAAAGCTTATGCAATGGAGAGAAACATGCTTCACCCAAGATTACCTTCGAACTACTATCCCTAACCTTGTTGTAACCGTCTCTCCTATCACTTAGTTCAACTAAAGGTAGGGAATTGACTATTTCTACTATCCTCATCGCAGGGTCCGTGTTTGGCTTAAGAAACTTAGTCATTTCCCCTAGTAGGTGGCGATGTATGTCCAGTTAGAAGTTAAGTCGATTTTAGTTAGATTAATTTTGAGATGATCAAGCAATTTCAAATAGTTGAAACAAGCAACATCATAAAATAACCAGAGTTTTAATTAGATTAATTTTAGGATGATTAAGTAATTTCAAATAGTTGAATCAAGCAACATCATAAAATAACCAATACATAAAATCCAGCACTCCAAATAGCAAAATATTATTTAAGCACATGTGTTGCATACGCATGGGCAACTAACTTACAATCACAATCAAAACATATACTAAAGCCTCTAAGTCCCCTTAATAATACTTCAAAGTGAAGTAAAGCACTAATCTTACTTACTTGGACATGTCACACTTGACGGTGTTGATGGTTGATCTTGTCCACTTCAATTGATCCATAAATATTCAATATAGTTACTTTAGTTTTATTAAATATAAAGTTAAATAAGTTCATTTTAATAATTTAAGTGTAGGTATAACTTGGTGTAAGCCTTGTTTTGAATTCTAACTTGTTGCCAAAGTCTTTGAACAAGATTTTGAAAACTCACCTAATACCAAGTTTTGATCTCAAAACCTTTTGATCAAGTATCTAAGATTATTCCAGTAATACTCTTACTTTAACCAACTCTTTAAATAAGACTCTAAAGTCATTTCCACTAAGCATTTCACACCAACTAAACCTCGAATCAAGTTCCAAAGCCATTTTGACCACATTTCCCTTACCAATTACTTCTCAAACAAGTTGATGATTAGGGTATAGTTAAGTCCCTTTTACTATCCAACTTTCTAATTAACTCTCTAAATCAAAGAATCAAATTCTCATCTTCACTAACTAACCCTTTAAGGATGTCTTTGAAGTGATTCATCTAAGCTTTCTATACTAGCTAACCCTCTGGCTAAGTTTTTGAAATCATTACAATCACACTTCTTTCACCAAATAATTTATTAAACAAGCTCTAACATGTTTAGAGTTGAAATTCTTTCATCCACTAACCTTCTAAACATATCTCTGAAGTCTTTATAACTATGCTTCTTTTATTAAATAGCCTCTCAAACAAGGCTCCAACAAGATTATAATTATGATCTTTTTACCATCTATCCTTCTAATTAAGTATCTAAACCAATAATTTAAGTCCCCCTTTTACTGGTTTAACTACTTGAAGAACTCTCTAAACAGAATCAATTTACAAGTTTACTTTAAGTGACTTGCCTTAGCATTTTATTCCAATTTACAAGCATAATAAAATATGATCATACAATAAGTTCATTATGCCTATGCTCACCATATCACTCAAACTCCCCAAATCCTCATATTCTATCCTTAATGCATGTAGTCCACAATTAATGTTTTATGTATATCTCAAATTCCCTTCAATCTAATCAACTCCAGATCGCTCTCCTTAATAATATACAACACCAATAAGCTTTAAAGCTAATACGAATAGGTTTCTTTAGATTTAATTATCCAAAAATGTTCGAAAATAGCATTTTTACCAAATTTTGGAGACTTAAAATTTACAAAAATTCATGAAAAATATTTTTTGGGATTCAAACATGCAATATAGGGAGCTCTAGAAAAATTATGGTTTGAAAACAACATCAAAAAGATTATTTAAAACAACTTTGAAAATTGATTGGTTTCGCACAATTTGTTAAGAAGGTCATAAATTTACTTAAAATTTTTATAATATGATATTTTTCCCTAAAAGTATATATAGAATTATATGAAAATAAATTTTTCTATAATTTTCAAAATTAATTTGGTATTTTTTACAAATTAACTAAATCAGATGCAAAATTGGACTCACTAGAAAAATTAGCTTCTAACCACTACCCTATTGACACTTCTAAGCGCTGCCACCACTGTTGAAGGGTGGTAGTGTTTCACTCCCTGGTTACCTCCACACTTAGGTTCCACTAATTAGTTTAGTTTATGTAGTACCACTTCTAATTTTTTCTTAGAAATTTCCTACTTTTTTCTTCCCTTTTCAATTTTTTTTTTTCTAGATTCTTAGAGCTTGCTTAAACTTTCAAAGGGCATTTTGGTGATAAATCCTAAGTTACTAAAGGTAAAATCGTATTTTTCTCTATCATCCCCCCTTAAATACCCTAAATCTAACTTACTATGTATCAAATGGAATTATGTCTTTAGCCAACAGTTGCTAGATGATTTTCACACCTAAGTGAAGATGATTCTAGTTGTTTTCTTACTTGTTTTTCTGAAATATTTTATGATTTTTCTTATAATTAGTTAGTTAATTATACTTAATTTAAGGTATTTTATGCATTTTTCAAGTATATAATTATATATAATATTCACACCCGAGGTATACATACTATTTTCATATGTTATTTTATGTCACTTTATAATTTTAATATCCAAATAATTTATCTCTAAAGTTCAGTTAATTTTTGTTACCTAATTTATATGTTTATAACAAATAAATTGCAATATCATATAATTCAGTAAAATTAACTATTTTTAGTTATAATAATATTATTTTATTATATTTCTATATTCTAAACTCATAACGTATCATTGTCTAACTCCTTAGATCCATACATGAAGTATTATCATATTTGGTTAACTTCCATATACGCCTTAAATTATTAGCTCAGAATAATTTCGTGAAACTATTGGGCTTATACCATCGCCCTCTTGACACCATATAGATAGTACTCACAATCTACATGCCCATTCCTACTATCCTCTACATATAATAGGAATTTGCCATGTGAAAACCTAAATTTAATTCTACTGTCATAACTCCCTTGACCCAAATCTCATTATCCTTTCTTATTCTTCAAAGAAACCCTAATTTCCAAAGCTAATCTCTATTAGAGTAAATAAAATCCTCATGCTTAGAGTTGATGTTTCTTTCTCAAAGAGGCTAAGGATTAAACGCTTGAATACCCACGTCCATTACACCAAAATTTCAAGAATAATCATAGAGTTACATGCTCACGAATAGCTCCTTTTGTAACTTCACCATGTATAGATTTCTTTTCTCTCTCTCTATCTATTTTTTTTTTTTATAAAATCAACTCAGAAAGTTATACTGATTCCATCAACAAACCTAGTGAACATGACGTTGTAGACCCATAACTTGATGTAAAATGAATTGTCCAGAAATAATGAAACTAAGTGTCAAACAAAAATCTTCTTATCGTGTACCTCCTTTTTGTTCACATTTAGAACAACGCTTCATCAAATACAAAACATCATAGACATATGTATTCACATGATATGAACAAAGTAACTCAAGAACTCTTTAGAACCTTGAGCTTTGATACTAAGATAATATGACCTGAGTTAAGAGTAGATAAGGCCAGTTGCAAAGGTAGATCTAATCCTACCGAAGGAATGAAAATATAACGGGTTTAGTGAGGATTTTAATGAATTCATAAGATACCTAACAGGATATGACCCACCAACTAGGTCTTACATAACCCAATCATCGCTTTGATATGACGTGCAAAGAGATAACTAGGGTTAATTGCCACAATCCTTATTAAAAGGATTGATAAGAGCTAGAAGCGAATAAAGATTAGATACCCCTGAACTCTACTATAATGACTCCAAGATCCATGATATGAAGTCGTCCTAATATAGCATGTTACTCTCCTTGGTGATTCCATTAAGGAGAATCGAGGGCTAAATGTTGATGGAGATTTTTATCCTAAGGCACTTAAAACCTTGAACCAACTTGGAGGAGCCTATATCTGACTTACTGCCTTACATTTGACCTCTTATGTAGTGCATCTAACCTCTTTACTAATGTTATAGCCCTTAAGGGGCTTAATAGCTTGGGAAGCTAATGAGCTTAGAATATAGGCAATCACTTAGAAGTAGGTTAGATTAGCCTCAATTAGCTTGGCTAAGTGACATGGAGCTTGAAAACACTTGGTCAAGCTTGTAAGGAGTTTAAATTCAAACAAAAGTACGAGCAATTAGGAATCCTTACACAAATAACTACTTATTAATTGCCAATAAGCTACCCACGTTCTAGAATTATAGGTCGTAGTTTGTAATTTAAATCCTCTACATGTGAATTCTATAGGCAATGGTTACAAGGTAGTTGCTAGACCTCAATTATAGGTAGAGCTTGGCCTTTCATTGTAAGTCTTCTTCTAGTCATTCACACTTTACATACACTCTATTTTCTTCACTTTCTTATAATTCACCTACTAGAGCTTAACTTAGTCATCGAAGTGGTTATGCTGGAGTTACTTTGACATCCCCCATAGCCTAACTTGCTTTCCTTTTTGCAAAATTAAAGACCGACAAGTGTTTAGAGTTCCCTTAGTCCTATTTCAACTGTGAACACTAACCATCCTATTGCATTAGACACATAAGCTAGAATTCTCCTAGATCATACTATACTTGTTATAACTATAAGGAAAACATGATCTAACGATGTTCTATGAAGCAACAACACAAATCGGCAAGTTGATATTCATAATTACACATATTAGCAATGGTAACAAAAGAAAAAAAACAAGAGCTAGTAATACTTACTAAACATGCCACATGACACACTTGAAGCACTTTCTAATAATTTAAGAAAAGAATCATTTTTGATATTTCAACCTATATTGTTCTAACTTAATCCCATAGTAATGAAAATAACCAAATTTAAGTAGAAACTAAAGCAACTAGCTTAATTAACTCCATGTAAAGCTAAAGTCATAGAATATAGCTTAACCACTTTGTTGATCAACGTCAAGGAATGCACAACAAACCAACAACATTTCTATTTTATAGCTAAACCATAGAAGTAATGTAAACACTATATTAAGTCCATATTTAGCCTATGAGCAACTAATAATGTGAGAGAAAATAAAAAAGAAGGTCAAATTGAGTAAAATTATCTAGAAACAATGAAGAGAAAGATGGTTCAAGTAGTGGATGAAATGCTTGTAACAAGTCTTACGTAGAGAGTTAACGCTGGCTTGAGCAAACCTATTGTGACAATTCACCAAACAGTTAGTGAGCATATTTAAATTTGGGCAAAATTACAAAAATAGTTCTTACTGTATAATCTTACCTTAAGTGTAATATAATTTGGTGCTTCAAATTCACACGGAATTGGAGAATTAATTGCCTTTTGTAAGAATCATTGAGAGTTTTTATTTCTATTGAATAGGGCGAGAGCTCATTTTAACAAAGAGGGTGTATGAATAAGGGAACTTTGGTTTAGATGTTTTGATTTACTTATAACATGTGATTTAAGTACGCGTGGTTTTATTGAAGAAAAGAATCATAATTCATAAAAGATATATATTGCAATTTTTCTATGCAACTTAGTCAAATACATTACACCTGTATTATAGATTTAATGATATTGCAATTCCTAAATTTGATTTACTATGTCTAGTACTATTAGAATGTCTGGTACATAGTTATATCGCATTTGATAAATGCGATTTTCTTGTGTAACTAAAGAAAAGTTCTTGTTGATAACTATGTCACAACTGCTAAACGCGATTCAAGATATTTATATAGTTATATTGCATTTGAAAAATGCGATTTCTTTATGTAACTAATATTATATTTGCTAGGTGCGATACAGGTATAATACTAAATTTACAAAATTACATTTCACTAATGCGGCATCCTTTATGATTTGAAATCACATTTCAAAAATGCAATTTAGTGATAATTGTTGACGGGTGATTCTCATTTTGGTATACAAACAGCTGCAACATGAGAAAACAGCTGCAATAAGTGTTGAAGGGTTCTCTAGTGCAGCCACTCTGATGCCTAATTTAGCCTTCTTATAATGAGAGTAAAAATATTAAATGGGTATGTGAATGAGAGTAAAGAAGAGGGTCCCCCTACTTGGGGGTTTTGCTTAGTATTTATAGTGAATTAATAGAGTTTGTCCTTGGATTAGATCGTTGGATCGAGCTTAAATATTGGAGCAACTAATATAAGCCCATATAACAATCATCCAAAAATGCCTATTAACACTTGCCCCTCACTCTCTTTGGTGACCAAGTTGGAAAAGAGAGTATTTAGGAAGGTTGATTTTATCGGGTTTCTGGATAGGTTTGCAATCTTGGCTTAAAGAGACTAGAGTGCTTAAAGAAGCATAGAGCACTTGAAGAGGTGAAGAACGTATAAAGAGGCGAATGCTTGAAGATGTTAATATGCTTAAAGAGGCAAGAGTGCCTGAAAAGGCGAGGAGCACCTAAAGAGGTGAAGGCCTGAAGAGGTTAATGTACCTGAAAAGGTTAGATAAGTATGCAGGTCGTCGGAACTGAGCACGACCCATGCTAAGTAGAGCCATAGGGTAGGCTAATTGGCTTTTAGTTCGTTAATATGTAAGACTTTGGTACCAGATGTTAGATTTGAGTCTTTAACCCACTATCGTTTGATGGATAAGGGTTTTCAAGTGGCTTGTTGTTTATTTATCAGATAGAGCATTTGAGTTGATACTAGCTCATCGTCCATATTGTATAGGACTTAGAGTTATTAAGAGTTGTATGTTGGTGGACTATACTTGTGTGGGCTTAAAGCGAAGGGGTTTCTTTGGCCCTAATCCATTTTTTATGCATTTTACATGGAATTAAAATGGGATTCAAATGTCCCCTATTCTTTATGTGGATCGTTGCTTTATGTGTTGACAGCTACACTTCAAACCAACATTATTATTGCTCGATTGGGCTTACTTTAAATTGCATGGTTGACTCTTATGGAAATTCTTTAAGTTTCATGGTTGAAACTTATGCAAATTTTGAAGCTATGCTTTGTTACTGTTTACAAGGATTTCTCTACATTAAACTGCTTGAAACTCCATACCAAATTTATTCTCCACCCAAACCCTAAAGTTGTTCGAACTTCACTTTATCCAATTGGACTTACATAGAGCTCAATTTAAGTCCTAGAGAATAGCTCGTAATCTACAAGAGAGTATAGTCTAGGTGTATAGTACAAGAGGCTTGGCTTTAACATGTTCAGTCATGCAAGAGCACATCTATGAAAGAGATCACATTCAAAAGCTTCTTGGGACTATGAGCATCTCGTGTTGCTTAGAATCTAGTCAAGTCATAGAGTGGTTGGAATTACTCAGTTCTTGTTTATGCATAACAACCCGAATTAGTTGCTAGTGTTAACCTTTATCCTTAAGTGAAGTTTGATTTGCTAATGCTGGCTTTTGGCACGGTGGAAAGAGCTTGGAGGAGCTGCTATGTTGTCTCTTGCAACTACTTGGCATTTTGCACTAGGCTTAGTATTTCCATTTGGAAGTGAAAAGCTCAGCTAAAGCTAAGCTTCTCAACAAAAATGTCTTTCGGTTGCTTAGCAACTATACAAGTTTAGTTGCTCGGCCATTGTTGCAAGTTGATAAAAAATTACTTGGCATCTAAGTTCCTCGACATTGTAAATCGTGATGAGTTGGCTTTGTTGGGAATGTTACTCGGAATTCAGGAGTTATATAGCTTAGATAGTGGACAATTTAACTTAAGTTGATGACGAGCTTACGTTGCAATACTTTATGCTCACTTACTTTTAAATTTAGCCTGGTTTCTACAATTTCTCAACATTTACTGCAAATTGCGGCTTCCAATATGTGTAAAGAAGAATGCTCATCAAACACATACAAATTGTGTGCTATACATGAATAAAGTTCGGATGTGTGGCTGCAACTCAGTTCAGTGTTTGAGTTGTTCGCCCCTGTAGTGTTACGAGAAGTAGAGTTAGTATGCTTAGCCAGGGAAATAAATCGACAAGGCAATGAATATCTCAAATGAGTCACCACTCAGCATGAATCCAAGTCCTGATATTGCTCGGATGCACTCGACTTTCAGTAAACTTTGCTGGTTGATAGAAATAAATCGGCATCAACTTCTCACTTTGAGTATAAATAAGTGTAGCTTCTTGGTACTATGAGTTGAGGAAACTTGGTTTGGAACCACTATTCACAACTCTGCGATTGGACATGTTCAACCTCTCGATTCTCTCGGCAACCGATAGAAATCCCTTAGCACTTAGTGAAGCTCTTGGCCATGGACTGTCGTATATTTGATGGTTAAAAAACTTGATTAAGCCTGGTAGCTCGGTGAAGGTGTCGCAACATGGTTGTGACAATTGCATTCGACACTCAACATTCTGTGAAGCTCTCGACTATGGACATACCCATTTCTCGACACTTACAAGCCATTGATTTGCTTGGTAATGCACAAGCTACTGATTAGAGCTTGGTTGAAAGGGGCTTGGAGTTTAGGCTCAATTGTCATGTTGCTCGAAATACTTAGCAACACTCAGCTTCTTGGAAACTTGAAGGCCAATAAAATCTGCTTGGCAATTTGTCTCACAAAGCGATGATATCTTGAAAATACTTCAATTCACATGGAAGAAATTATAAAATGGGAACCTTTAATGGATTGATCTAGAAAGCAACTTAAAAAGTTCAACAACAAAATGGTTATAAAGACGAATGTACAGGTGGTGCATGAATATACAGTTATCGACCGAAAGGCAGCGGTTATCATTCACAAAAGATGGCCTTGTAGTTACTTAATCACAAGAACTTGCATGAGAAAAGCAGTTGTGATTATATAAACTCACAAATTCCCAAAACATGGATGCAACATCACGATTATGCAATCTAAAAAGAAAATTTTTTTCAAAATTTTAAAAACAAATGCTAGACGTAGCCACCTGTTGAATGATGCGAGTTGAATTATAAAATACTTTCAAGCAACATTGGAAAATAATGGTTACGAGACCAAACCAACATGAAGTTACGATGGTTTTCTGTAGAAAGCGATTATGAATCATCCATAATTATCATTGATAGCATTTAAAGCCGCAATCCTCTAGAAGGAGGAAGAGAAAAAGATACTTGAAGTTGAAGTCCTCTACCTAAGTTGATCGAAACATTTGTTGGCCTCAAAATATGAGCCAAAGAGATATCAATAGAGCAAAAATCTAACAAATTGCTAAAAACCGTAAGGATTAATTGCTCGTTTCCATATACGGCGTTAATTGTTGACAAGTGATTCTCGTTTTGATGTACGAACACTTACAACACGAGAAGATAACTATAGGAGATGCCGAAATGTACTCTAATGTAACCACTCCGATACTTAAATTAGCTTTTTTATGATGAGAGTAAAAATATTAAATGGGTATGTGAATGAGAGCAAAGAAAAGAATCCCTCTATCTAGGGGTCTTACTTAGTATTTATATTTATAGTGAATTAATGGAGGTTGTTCTTGGATTGGATCGGATCGTTGGACCGAGCTTAAATATTGAACCAACTAATATAACTTCACATAATAATTATCTAAAAATATCTATCAATAATAATATTTTTGTAATTAAAATTATCTAATTTATATCTATATATATACTTTTTTCCTTAAGGATAGTAACCATATTCTTCATCTTGAAAAGATAAAATAAATTTTCCTCAAAAGAAAACTTGAATCCGTTCATTTCAAACAAATTAGGAAGGGTACTTTAAAATTTATATGCAATTGTGGTTGATGTAAAAACATAAAATTGCTCAAAGAAATGATGAGTTCAATTGCTTTTTACAGTAAAGTATAAAATTAATAAAAAATACAACTTATTTTTAGATTTTTCAGTAAATAATAATTGCATATGTGTTTAAGAAAGAAATTTATTTTCATTAACTTGTTATTCTAAGATTTCATTAATTTATATTGTTAATGCGTTTTTAAGAGCCGGGTATTAGCCGGACATAAAACTAGTTCGCTTTATAAGAGGAAGGAACCGAATGAATTTTTCCGATTGGTGGGCGGGCCTTTTTATGCACTCGATTCAAATATGCCAATGGCCGAAACAAGACAGTTTTTATTTCTTACTTTAGACCCCCTCTCTCTTGCCCTGGGTTCACGCCGGCGATCAAGCTCTCCATTGACTCTCTCTCTTTCTGTGTTTCCCTCCCTCCATTCAATGAATTCCCATTCTTAGTCATCAGATTCTCATCATTCCCAAATGATCGAAATCTCTGCTTTTTGATCCATTTTTCTATTATTGTTTCAATCCCACATCGCATTTCTGGCAAGGATTCACGTCACTGTAGAAAGTTCAGAACTTTTCCTCTATTGGGCACTTCGTCTCTTTTACACTAAAGTTTGAATCATCATATTGATTCTTGGGTTTGGATTGGTTTTTGCTAAGTTGGTAAAGTGGGATGCTATCTTTTGGTGTATTGATTCAATAATCTGTTGAAAACCCAGTTTTTATATGGATTTTTACTGTTGTGGGTTTATATTTCCTTGTCATATTGTTTGGGAAAGTGATATAAAAATCTGGGTATCGTTGGTTTGTGCCTGTATATATGCCCTTACAAAGCTATCACAATTGGGACCATTTGTATGCACTTTCGAGATATGCGACCTTGTTCAAATTGATTCCGAAGGTGATAACGAAAATTGGATAATCATTGGTTTATGGTTCTATACATATCCTTGGCAAGATTTTTGGGTTTCGACCATATATATGTATGCTCATCGGAGTGGATGAGCGATGGGTCAGTTTATTTATTGAGAAAGGGGGTTTCACTAGTCACTGTCGAGTTGTTTAATTGGGAAGAAATAGTTTTTGAGTACAATCGGCTTGTTTGATTTGAGATATCTGGTGTAACATTTGGTGGTTGGTTGTATATTATGGACCGCCTGCCTCCCGAGGTTATCGGGAACATATTATCGCGTCTAGAGGCAGCAAGAGATGTAGTCATAGCATCTGCAACGTGCCGAAAGTGGCGAGAAGCTTGCCGGAGACACCTTCATACTCTTTCATTCAATGCTAATGATTGGCCTCATTATCGTGACCTATCTCCCAGTAGGTTGCAAATTTTGATAACTCAAACTATATTCCAGACCACGGGATTGCAAGGGTTGTCGATTTTAATGGATGATGTTGAGGAGTTCTCAGCTTCAACTGTGATGGCTTGGCTCATGTACACAAGGGAATCCTTGCGCCGATTGCATTATAATGTCAAGACTACTCCTAATGTGAATGTTCTTGAGATATGCGGACGGCAAAAACTTGAAACATTGGTTTTGGCGCATAACTCAATCACTGGTGTGGACCCAAATTACCAGAGGTTTACTTGTTTGAAATCTCTCTCGTTGAGTTCTATAAGTATTTCAGCTTTAGATCTAAATCTCTTAGTTAGTTCATGTCCAAAGCTTGAGACTTTGGAACTTATTAATCTGGAGATTGCACTGGCAGATGCACAAGTCTCAGTTGAAGTGACCAGCGCAACATTAAAGCATATATATATCGAGGCAATAAGCTTGGATAAATTTATTTTGGAAGCTGATGCTATAGAGTCTCTGCACCTCAAAGATTGTGCTCTTGAGCTTTTTGAAGTCATTGGAAAGGGGACCCTGAAGCATTTTAAGATTGATGATGTTAGTGTGCTGCATCTCGACATCGGTGAAAATGCTGAAAATCTTGAAGTTGTTGATATTAGTAACTTCACTATCACATGGCCAAAGTTCTACCAGATGATTTCAAAATCTGCGAAACTAAAGAGGCTTCGACTTTGGGAAGTGATGTTTGATGATGAGGATGAGGTTGTGGACATAGAAATCATTGCCATTTGTTTTCCACTGCTCAACCATCTTTCACTGAGTTATGATTTGAGAGATGGCGTGGTTCAATATGGTCTGCAAGGTTCCTCTCAATTGGAGCATGTAGTTGTATTGGAGCTTGGCTGGACTGTTCTCAGCGATCTCTTTCCAGACTGGGTGGAAGAGCTGCTAAAGCGTTGCCCAAATCTTCGGAAGTTGGTCATCAATGGTGTTATTTCAGATGTGAAATCCCATGAGGAATGCCAAATGCTTGCCAGTTTCACCTCATCCATTGTTCGGATTATGAGAAAATACATTAATGTTGAGGTGCAGTTTGAGTATGAGTAGAAATCTGCCATATCATTGTTAATTAAATTTTGGTTTAAAAAGAATTTCCAAATTCATAGGCAGGTAAATTATACGGAATGCATAGCTTGATTTTGCAGATTGTATGATTATATCTGATGAAGAATATTTCCATCAGTTGGATATTCAGTTTTTTATTGTCGTGCAATTGAATTCTCATAGGCATATCTTTGCTGAAGCATGCTCTCTTCTTTTAGTGCTTAACATGCATGCCAAATGCACTTTTATGTTTTTTCTTTTTTTCACCTATCTGGACAAACTGCTTTGCTCGGGCCAGAAGATCAAAGAACCAAAAGGCAGGGGGATTTTTGTAAGCGTTCAAATGATTCAGAACCATCCTTGTGGATGAACTAAGATGAAGGCATACATACCTAATGGAGTTGCACTCAACATTGTAGGGTTGATTCCATTCTTTTGGGTAATTATTGCGATGTTCAATATTTTTTATTGCAATAGTTTTCCTTGATATTCTCTTGTTCTCTTTGCCTCATTATTGTAATGTTATTATCAAATCACCTTTCTTGAGGTAATTTATTCAATTTTCATTCATAGTCATCACGTATGGTACGAGTGAAAAATTTATTTACAGTTTAAGAATGATGGTTATAATGAGCTATTGTACGTTTGCTTCGATCCACCTACTTCTAGGAGCATTCTAGAGTAATAAATATTTTAGGAAAGAACAAGATAGATTTAGGGAAGAATAATTAAGATATATTTTGTCTCTCTTTACGTTGTTTGCTACACTGAGATTTCTTCTCTGCTATTGTCAAAAGCTCATATGAAAACGGTACTACCACTAATAACAATACAACCATGAAGTTACTGTGAAATTAGTCTGAAGGGTTCAGGAGTAGTTAGTAGCTTAAGAGATTTGAAGGTTCTCTCCAACGAGTCCTCAGTGTCTTTTTATACAAATATTGGTCATGATGAGCTCCATTATTTGGCTCATAACAATGACATCATTGGAGGATCTCCATGTCCTAGATGATCTGCTACACTGGGATTTAAAGAAGAATTATGGAGATTATATGACAAAGGCATTGAATTTTGCAAAGATGCATGTTTGAGAACTCAAGGTTTGACTGCAGTTGCAATCCTGGCTAGGGAAGTGTGGTTTTGAGGATATTGCAGCACCTAATGTTCTACTTTCTTTAGGCCGATTCTTATACTATATGGTGACAAGCATAGTTCTCCTATTAACAAAGTATTGAGTATTTTGAAGCAACCTTTTCTTTATGCTATGTATGACTTATTATTATGTTTAATTCTGGTGGTGAGAAGAAAACTTGTAATGAATTAGCTCTAACTGTTGAAACTTATTGCAATTGAATCTCTGTGACCATATTAAGCAATTTTATCTCCCTTTTGGATTTGCTTTAATTTTGTTTTACTTGTTGGCCTCTTTTACTTCTAACTGAGCTAGGTGTATTTGTTATAGGATTGGTTTTCACTTTTCATTTTTGGGCTTGTTATAGAGAGAACCCAACGATCTCTAATTATGGGCTCGATTAAAGAGAGAACTCAAGGATCTCTTAGAATACTAAGTTTTGAAATTTTTTTTAGTGACATTTTCTTCTGATACATAGTCTGCATTACAAGGGCAGTTAATCAATTGCTGGTTCTACTTTCATTCCTTTTTTGACACCTAGACATAACCGTAACTTCCACCTAGATATTAAAAAATAACTAGCATGTAATTGCCTTAAATATCTGACATTAGCACCCATGAACACAACTACCAAACACATATTGGGCACTTTCACTTCCCTGATCTACACTGACATGCACGCACCATAATTCATAGGCATATATTACATATCTGATACTATTTCACGCATTTACAAAGAATAATAAATGCAATAACAAGACTAACAGAATCACTTAACCAACGGAAAAATTACAACAATAATAGAAGTAACAAACACAAACATGGACAACAATATAATTAATGCAACGATATAATTAATGCTTCTCCATCCTGCTGTAAACTAGTGGATAAGGGGTTATACTTGTAACAGTATTTTGTTTGGATGTCTGCACAAGGTGTACTATAAACAGTCTCTTTTTATTTCTTAAACTTTTTGTTGGAAATACATATGGAGGTTGGATAAAATGGTACTTTTTTTTCATAAGTCTAGTGGTGGAATAAGTTTTGCAAAACTTAAAAGAGTCTTAGACATGCTTTGCCTGTTATATACAATCATATTCAGATTTCTTTCTACAAATTTCTAAAGGCGGCTTAAGAGATTGGGATATCCTGAAAACATGATCCATAAGTGATTGAAAATTTTAGCTATGGAGTAGGATAAACTTGTCATAGCTTACTTTCACACCAATATTTACCACGTCCAGTTTTGTATATGGCCATTTTACCTGTTTTGTGTGCAATTCTAAGCACCCTAAGACAAGGGAATATTTAAATAAAATCTATCAAAGTTTGCATATGCTCTAGATGATGACTTTGTGAAAACTATATTTTAATAAAAGAAAATTTGTGTGAAAGCTGCACAAAACAGTTATCTCTTGCCGTTATTCTTATCTGCAATTGATTCACAAATTATCTATGATCAATCCTCACACCATTCTTATTCAACTAACAGCTTTAGATACTTATTTATCTGCATTAATAGTTAGTATACATTGTGGAATTCTGGGAAAATTAAAATGTTGTTGTAACTCTATTCTATATTAGACTGGCTAAGTCTTTGTTGCTATTATTTTTTCTTTTGGTTGCTTGCTGACATATAAGGAAGTTGAAAATTGAAGGTTTTTAGAGGGATATCGTCAGAAGAACTTTGGCCCATAAATCCACTCTAGGTTTACTAATTAACTTCAATATATTATTCTTCTATTTCAGCTTTCTCTAAAATGCAAAGACCGTAACTCTGGTGTATTTGTTATACTGCAATTTCTGTTGAGTATTTATACCCACGGAACAGAAATATGAGCAATCATGATTTTGTGTTTGATTAATGATTGGAACCAGCTGTGTTACTAATCTATTCTCATACCTTTTCCATTTCCATACCAGATGAGAGTAGTTTCTTTGGTAAGTCAGATGAGAGTAGTTGACCATACAACTAAATAATTTTCCTAGGCTGATAGCAACTTCTTATCATTTCTGTTGGAGATTTTGAAGCTGCATGCCACTTGCAGTTGAGTGACTTATGTTTTGTCCATGGTTGGTTACAACTTACAACTATCTTAATCTACTGCTGTGGACTTCCATCTGGGACTCAAGATATGCTATGATTTAGATTCTTTGTTTGCAAGAGTGAAGTATTCTGTTATTTTCTTGTAGTTATGCTCCAGGGTGCGAAAAATGGAATTGAAGTCTTGATTCCTTGTACGTTTAATAAACAAATTGGAGCAGAGGAATCGGATTGCACTATACATTTTTGAAATTCCCACTTCTACATCCTTAGCAAGATCTCAAATAGGATCCCTGAGACCTTATTGTTATCCTGGCACTACATTATGGGATTTCTATATGATTCTTTAGCTTGCAGGGTTTCTAGTGTTGCAAAAAATAAGTTTTTTACATAAATTTTTGTTGAACCAGTGTATTTACCTTTAAAGTGTTGATGCATGGTATGGTTTCTATTTTCATCTAGAGAGCAATACGATTTATGTGATTGTGCTTGATAAGAATATTGTAGTCAAATGGGTAAAGCATTATTTGAAGGGGCAAGCCTTCCTTCCAATTTGATGACCTTAGAATTCATTCTCATGCATCCTGGGAATGCTTTCAATCTTGGAGTGCATGCAAGGATAGCATATGTCTTCTGATATTGGACCTATATCCATCTAAATGGTGTTGCTGGACTTCTTCAGTATGCTTGCATCCGAAATTTAGTGATAGAACTATAGAAATAGTGTATCCATTCTTATGTCACAAATCACAACAAGCTTTTACAGCTATCAAATGCTTTGTTAAGTTTGTAATGGTCGAGTTCACCTGATTGAATTTGAATCATTTTAGAAGGTCTCATTTTATCTTGTGGAATTGAAAATCTTCTTGATGAGGGAACTACTAAGGGAGTTTGTATGAGCATATGCCATGATGCATTGAACGGTAATTAGCTGAACATAAGTAATGAAAGATGGTAGTTATCCATGTCGGAAATGAGAGGAATTACTCATGTCCGATGTTTTAGTGATTTTTACATTCCTATATTGATATTTCTATTTTTGATATATTTAGAAAACAAAGATAAAGTTAATTTTTTCCCGAGACCGCTAACTTAGATTGGGATCATAGTGGTGATGCTTTATCACTAGTCTCTTCTTTTGTTTAGTTATTGTATGTTTCAGTTAGATCATGGTGAGGACTTTTGCTTAGAGGCCATCACAGTGGTTTAATGCTGTAATTTTGTATTTAATTGTTCAATATTGATCTTTCATGCCAGGCAGTAATCGTTTATGCATTCTTTGTTTCCTGCTTATAGTAATAATGATTCCCTGCCTCTTCATCATCTAGATCTATTGCATAATTTATGTCTATCATCATTTCTTTCATTGCAGTTGTGCAATCGCTTTAAAATATCTACATATATAGTGTTCGTGTTTCTTAGAACCATTTCTTAACAGCATTCTTGATGTTGATGTTGTGTTTTATTTTCACAGATTTAGGATTTTGTCTTGTTATCCAGTAAGACATCCTCTGAATTTTTCTAAACCAATTTAGCAATCCGCAATGATAATCTGAAGCGTAGGCAGGAAGCTGCGAGAGGCCAATGTCAGTGGCCAATAGTCTATGATGGTGGATAATTAGAGTGGAAAAATAATTGTTAAGAATCAGTTTAAAGAATAGTGTTCGATTTATTTATTTATTTGGATATCAAAATATAACGTCAAGCATAAAACTAGTTCAATACATCAACATTAACCCAGAAACAAGTCACCATCTGCAAACCTGAACTAACATTTGTATCAACAAAATTGGGAGTACCGTACTCTCCAACGGACACGAACTCCGGAAGGTCTTGATCAAAACTACATGCTCGCAAACTGCCATACCCTCCTTCGTAAGGTTATCCGCTGCCTTGTTCTCCTCTTTGGCCACCCGACAAACCATGATAGAATTAAACTCCTTTGCAAGTTCGTTGCACGAGATTAGTTCATTTGAACATAAACTCCAGTCGATCTAATCTTCTATTATCCAGTCTTCTGCTATCAAGGAGCCTATTTCAAATATTATCATATCCCAACCATTCTCCTTAGCCATCTTCATCCCAAGATATATAGCCCAAACTTTCGCTTCAACTAGAGAAGTGCTTGCAATCTGTTTATAAACCCCCCCTAAAACTTTTCCTTCATGATTTCTACAAATTCCCCCAATCCCTTCGCTGCAACAGTACCATCACAATTAAATTTTAACCATCCCTCCGGTTTTTGTCCTTTAGCCATATGCTCCTTTCTATACCTTTTTTTTTTCTACGTTGATTCTTCTTCTTCTCATATTGCACCACCATTCAAATGCTTCAGCATTGATCCTCCCATTATCCCATCCAGATTCGCTCCTTGGAAGATCCTTCTGTTACGTTTCTTCCAAATTGCTCTGATGGCAAATAGACAAATCACTTTGCTTGGCACCTGACTTTTGCTCCAATCTATCTTCTTAATATCTCCTCTCCTTTTAATCTACCTTCTCATGCCCTCTATACCCAATGAATTTTCCTCTTATTTTTTGAGAATCCCCATTTAAAATTTTTATATATCTTTTCCAAATCCACTATGGTCTCACTGGATAATCCAATGTTGAAGAGATTAATATTTTTCTTCCTGTTAGACCCAACAACTTTGTCTTCCATCTTACCAATTTCCTTCTTACCTTTCTCCACAACAAGATTTAGGTCCCTTTGTTTCGATCTACCCCCTTCTTTTATAGGTATTCCTAGATATTTTTCAGTATTTGCATTCATTCTAACTCCCACTAAACCACATATTTTCTCCTTTATCTCCCCTTAGAATTCCTTGAGAACATAATATAGCATGTACTGTAATTTACTTTTAGTCCTAACCTTTATTATCCTTGCATTCCCTAGAGAAGCTTCCCCTATTAAAATTATGTCGTTCGCAAAGAACATATGAGAGAAGGAATCATTAGAGCCCTTAAATCTTATAAGTTTCCACAGATTTTCCTTAACTAGGGTATGAATTATTCTATCGAGCATCTCCATGATTAGTATAAATAGATAGGGTGATAATGGGTCTCCCTGTTTTAATCTTCTACCAACCTCTTCACTCTTAAGCATTGATCCATTAAGTGTCACTTGAAAGCTATTTGTCACTAAGTTTGAACTTATGAGGTCTACCCATTTCATTGGAAACTATTAAGAGTATACATTATGAAATCCTATTCTAGTCTATCATAAGTTTTCTCTAAATCAATTTTCATAATCATCAATTTCTTTGCTTCTTCCTTTTAATTCAAAGAGTGTAGCAACTCTTGAAATATTATAATATTATCCTTAGTGGCGCTCCCTGGTGAAAATGTTGCTTGCTTTAGACTTATTATATTATTCAAGAAATGCCTTGGCCTATTCACAAGAATTTTACCAATCACTTTATAAATGTTTGTACAGAGACTTATTGGCCTAAACTTTGATATTCTATTAGCACCAATAACCTTTAGAATCAGGACAATCAATATCTTATTAATTTCAGCTGGCACTAAGTCCCCAGCAATGTCCTAGTACTCCCTGTAGAAATAGGTATGGAAATCATCTATATTAGGAGTTTTATGATTTCCTAAGGACCAGATAGCCTTTCTGATTTCTTCTCTTATCACTTCCATATTCATTACCCTCTTAGCTTCTTCATTAAGCCCTTCTTGTTCGCACATCCATTGTAGAGGTCCCTTCTACATGACTCCCTTTCAATTCTAAAAAGATTCCGAAAATGATTGTATATCAATTTTTTCGAATTCCCTATATTAGATATCCATTGATTCATCTCATTAAACAAACTCGAGATAATAGTTTTTGACCTCCTAGCAATAGTACTCGCATAAAAAAAATTTGTATTTCTTTTCCCTCCATAATCTAATTAGCTCTTGATTTTGCTGCTCATAATGTCTCTTCATAATTTAAAACTCTCTCCATTTCTTTAAGGAATAAAGATTTCCTATATAGCAGCAATTGTGAGGGATTGATTTTAATATCTCTCACAACTTTTTCCTATTATTCTGATATTTCGTTTTTCCTCACATGTATAATGCCCAAGACTTCCTTATTTTACTGTTTCAATTTATTTATTAAATCTTCTATGTTATCAACCAAATTTTTATCCATTGAATTTCAATTTTCTTTCACAACCGACCTAAAACCTAGATGATCCAACCATATAGGCTAGAATCTAAAGGGCCTAGATAAAATCTCGAACCCATATGAATTAGTTTAAATTCTATTATTCTATTCCACATTCTCTACAATCTTGTCCACATAACTTTATGCCCTAGATTAGGCCTCGTGACTTTCCTAGTCAATGTATTTTTCCATGGTGCATAAAGGAATTCCTTTCCCGTTCTTAAAAAGGAAATATAACATACTCCTGGTTTAGCCTGTTCATTCAAGGCTCTTTCTTCCTCTTTGGCTGAATCTTGATCATGTTCCATGTCCTTGAAACCGGAAGATTCCTCCAAACAGTTATTTTCATATGCTTTTGGTATGATCGTAAGGATCGTCTCCTTAAAATACAATATTCCCACGGTCTTCTACGAGTTGGTTTTTCCTTTGTTTTCTATGTAAAAAGGCATTGGTTGATTTGAATATTCTTTCGGAGTAGATGTTAGGCGCTTTCTACTACGGTATTGTATATCACTTTCAGCATCTTTGTTCCTCTCTTGAAAGGAGGACGAAGGGAAATCCATAGAGTGCTTAGATCAGACGCTCCTTTAGGCTCCAAAAAGAAAAAAAAAAAAAAGAAAAAGAAAATATTGCATGTTCTTAGAAGGTTCGAGAAATATGGCTTTTTATTATTACAATCTCCTGCAAAATCTTCTATTAGTCTTATGAGTCTTAGCATCTTTTTTTAGTCAATTGAAGAACTTGCTAATATCATCGCAGTCAGGCGTGCTAAGTGATTTTAGTGAATATAACCGCTTAGGATCTAATCATTATAGATGCCACATCGTATCATATGCGAGACAAGTTCTCTAGAAATAACCAATCGTTCACATTGGAATTCGATAAGTTTTCTATGGTTCAAGTATGTTGTTTTAATTCTTCATGTTTATGTCGATATTCAATCAAGTTTGTTATGAGTTATTTAAGTAGTGCCTACTTTATAACGTCAAACTTAATAAGTTTTCTACAGTAAGGAGATACGAATAGAAGGATTTATTTGTTGAAATTAAAGCTTTCTAGCCATCTAATATCATTATTTTAATTTCTAAAGGTTGTAGATGGTGATGACTTGCAGCGTTGCATTAAGTGATGATAGAAAGCTGTGGTAGGCTACAATTGGTGGTTGTTAACAACATCGAAATTGCTAATTGAAGAAGAGAAAAACGATTTCTTCTTTTTAAAAATAGAAACTTATTTTTCTTATTTTTATTGATTTCCTTTATAGCTAACCACCTTCATTCGTCTTGCTAAGAATTTCGCCTCCTACCATTAGTCATTACAAAATTAATAATTATAACCTTTTGAAATTATTATGGCAATACTTAAAAATTCTAATTTCTAAGGTTTTCACTACAACAAAAAGCGTTAAAGTTTGGAAATGCATTTTCCAGGGGATAAAACATACCCTCAACTTCGTATAAAGTTTGGATGTCTAAGTAAAGGTTTTGGAAAATAAAAGTAGGGGATGAAAATGTAAATACAATCCTTGACTTGTGATCAGATACAAATAGATCTATTAAATATTCAAAATGTGACTTTATCTCTTAAAAGCTTTTAAAAATATGCAAATAACCTTTAAAACCATTATTGAAATTTCACAACCAATGTCAATGGCACAATAAATAAAGTTAGTTTGGAGTATTTAGTGTATTTTCAAAACTCATCAAGGAGGTGAAGTTATGTTAGAGATTTATATACACTTATCAATAGTTTGAGGCGTGTTATTGCAATTTGTCCTGCAAGTAATCCCACTTGGCATTTGTTGTATACCATATATTATATAAAATGGATTAGAAACAATCTATTTTTGAACTAACTAATGCGCGTATTATTTCTTATCCGGAGATCCTTAGAAAGTTCAAATGTAGCCATATAATTCAAGTTTTAGTTAAGATACAGTTTGCGTTTTTTTCCAAAAATGGTATTTGTTGACAAGTTACTTTGGACATGGGCTTCTCAAGCCTTGTTGAATCCGATGCGTGTTATGGCTTAGGGCACACTCTTGTGGGCCTAAACCCTAAGCCTGTATTGACCGAGTTTAATAAGCTCTACAGCGACTAAAATGTGCAAGATAAAGATCAATTAGTATGAAATAACTATGTCTAGAATAAGCGAGATACGTCAGATACAATGAACCCCTAGACTTGCGGGAGAAGATATCTCCTATACTTGTCGGAGAAGATATCTCCTATACTTGTCAGATATCTCCCACCAATTGACCACTCTACTTTATTATAAATATCGAATCACTACTTAATAGTAAATCTCTATAAACTTTGTACATCAAGCTTGCAGATTATTCCAAATTGCTTTCTACTCCCAAAAACCTCATTGCTAACTTAAGTATCGGAGTAGCTATATTGGACAAACCCTCGATATTCCCTCACAATGTGTTGTTTTGTAGGCCTTTTACATACAGAGCCCTAATACCTACTGGTAAGAACTCAGAGACGACAGTATTGAATATATCTGTATTTTGGTGTGTGCAAGTTCCTCTAACTTTAAGCTCTTAATCTTGTGATTAACAATTTGAGGTCTATTTTTAATCATTTACCAACAAGAACCTTTTTCTTTCTTTCTTTCCTTCTTCCTTTTTTTTTTAATTAATTGGAGAAATGTCAATAAAACTTACTCTCATGATCGGTCTCTCTTTAAGGCAACTCCAAACCTCCAATGAAGTTTTCTATTCTCCAAGTGAAATGTCAAGTTGCCTTAGTCATGAGTTCTTCTCAATAATTTAGAGATTTAGTCTAGGATTGTGAGATAGAGTTTGCCAATCCTAACACAATATAATAAACGATTCAAATTGGTCTTATCACCAAAGTACACTTATAAAAACGTAATCTCAAAATTATATAAAAAATTTTATTTATTTCAAACATGTTTTTGAAGAAGAAATGGGATAAATATATTGATGCAACATAAAATAAACTAATTATTTATTGTATAATTTGTTTTGTGTTTTTTAAAATATAAGCAAATTAGATAGAAAAAGATAGCGCCACTTGGATTCCATAAGGAGATTTGACAGATACATATATATTTTTAAGTGCTGAAATGTATTCAAAAAGAGCTATAAATGCCTTGCTCTACTAGGAAGCAAAGACTTAATCTAGTTTAATTAAATTAGGAAGTTTTGAGAAGAACGATTTGATTCCGACAAATAACCTTTTAGAAGATTAAAGCAATATGAACACGGTGAAGAAGTGGTCATTAACTTAATATTGTTGTTGGGTGACAATTGCAAATACAACCCTAATATTATTGGTTAGGTACGAATAAAGTTCCATAAGTTCCTAAAGTATGGTTCGAAATTCCTATAACTTTTAAAATATACATATATCTAAGATTTTGCTAGAAAAATCTAAATCATTATTAAAGAACCATAAATGGTAACAATTTGGAGGTTTTAATGACGGTTTGAGATAAGAGGCATAATATCAATAGTTATAAGGTGAAAGCATACTTTAAGGATATAATGATACGTCTGTACTTGATAAATAATTTTAGACTGAATTTGAGATACTCGGTTATCATTACTGCTGAAAGTACATGTGAAGTACTGCACAATGGGTTGGAAAAAAAAAAAGAAAAAGAAAAATAAATCTAGATCCTTGGGTTATATATATATATATAAAATTTCCCCAGATGTTTCATATGGAAGTCATGTTGTGATTTGTGAGTTTTTCTTGGAGCAGTTACATATTGATAGGCTCCATGTACATGTTACCTAATCTATAAACCACTAACGTTGAGGCAGACATCAATGTTGAGTAAATTATTGAACCCATGAAGAAATTATTGGTAGAGAAAGTATTAATTATGTACATTTTTGTCGGTACAAAGGCAGTAGATGAGGACATGAATGCGTATATATTGCATTTGTCTCCACTCATTATTTATGAAATACGTTTTATATATAATGGGTCCATCACCTAAAAGTTTATCACTCCTATAATTAAAATAACAAGACACAATAACGCTGGCGATGGAAATACAAAAATAATTCTGTCGTCTCTCCATAATATATCTCCAACACTTTTGTGGATACTTTTTGGTTAAAGCCACGATGATTTTCATCCTATAAAACTTATGTCGCATTCTTATTGTGAAATGTAGGCGACAGAAGAGAATTAAATTGGCGGTTCTAGTCCCAAATCGGGGGATGTGATTAGGGTTTTAAGCAAATTGATCGGTATATGAATGCACAAGCATCTATTTTTTCTTTTCCCAGTCTTCGCAGTCTGGTCTCTTTTGTTTATATCATTAGAAAAATCTTCAACGCTCACAATCTTTTATTTCAGTCATAAACCTACTTTTTTTTTTTTCCCTATGTGAATTATTAATGTTTGAAAAGAAGTCATTTTTTAAGGATCATCATTTTTTCATTAACTTTTGACATGTGACATAATGTAATTGGTCTTAGTTATTGATCTAGGTAAATAATGTAATTAAAAAAAAAGTGGATCACGCCCAATTAGCAAAGTGTTGGCTACCCTAAGATTAGGGTTGGTTAATAGTCACTTGTTGAGGTCAAGCGGCCCCCTCTAGGCAACCATCGATCAACCTTAGCTTTAGGGGGTTGTAAGCTTTTTTTTTTTTTTTTGGTTTTTGGAAATATTGGATTTTCTCCTATTTAATTTTTCACTCATTTTTTACATTTTGATTTTTAATTAATTTTAACAGTACATATTTAACTATTTTATTTATTTAATCAATATTTTGAATGGGCTTTTTATTTATTTTTGCAAATCTTTTAAACTATTATTTTACTTTTCAATTTTTAATTACTTCTATTTTTAATATTTTATTCTATTATTTATTCAATAGAAGTATGTAGATGACCAATAAAATGTGTCACATATCATATATGGATAGAAAACTTAACACTATTAAGAAGAAAAGTCATTTGCATCTATTTACAAATGCTGGGGACTATATATGCAAGAAAAGAAAATAAAAAAAGTTTAGGATCAAAATAAGAGATAGTGAAATATTGAGCAATAAAAATGAACTTTCCCATATCATTTCATATTAGGGTATGCTTTTCATAAAACAATTCAAAAAAGGCTTCTATCCATGTTTTGTAAGGTTTCACGATCCATGTTCCATGATTTTTTTTTTTTTTTTTTGGTAGTAGTTTTTGAGTGTGATAAAAGGGTTTCTATTCTAATTATGTATGATTCTTTTTTTTTTCTTCTAAACTTCATTTGAAAATGAACCTAAAAATTAGACCTTGAAATAGAAAATTAGGAAAAACGCAAATTGTATATTATAGCTTTTTCTTTAATGGAAGTAGAAATATATTTCAAGGAACTTAGAAGTTACAATTTTGGTTATGATCATATACCATTTTTGTTTTGGTTATTTTTCTATTTTAAGGTTCTAGTGGGTTCTTTGACCATAACCAAAATGTAAAATCAAAATCCATGATGCTAGAAAATTATCTCATATTAGTTGCATCACTAATTTATTCCCTCTATTTGCAATAGCATCCTACTTCACTATCACGATTCATTCGAAGCTTTGAATGTCTCTACCCTCTTGGTTTTGTAATTGACAATGTCGTATCCATAATGAATATGACATTAACTATTTAATTTTGGATAATCTACTCTTAATAAGTGACAAACATACAATGGCTTACCTATTCAAAATAGTTATTGAATTGAGTACTAGCACAAACAATAAATAACAATTTATTGGATTTTTCTATAGTTTTGTCCTTATTTTTTTTATATAATTAGTACTGCTATTTATCTCACTCATAATTTACACTTCTTTAAATCTTAACTATTGAATAAATTTAAATTCAATGGTTTATATTTTAAAACATTTGAATGAATAGTGAGATGGAGGATGGGATCAATCTAGTTAAAATGATGGATGGCATGATAAAATCTCCTTAATTTATCGGGCATTTTTAGGTTGATTAGTCTAGTGCTATACAAATAACCATATACAACAATATACCACTTGAAACTTTCAAAAATTCTGACTCTAATGGAAAACTTGTGATCATGTACAAAAATTGATATATGTCCCTAAATATAATTAAATATCTCATTAGTAACTCGAAAAATGAAAAAATGGATATGAGCAATTGATCATAGAGTAAAGTAATTAACTAAGATCCTCCCTTGATCCAATGTGGTTAACCATCTAAGAAACTGAGTTGATTGTAATTTTAAGGTAGTTAACCTTACTATGATATGGTTAATCGTCTAGGTGGTGTTTCTATAATTTTCATCCTTGAAAATTGGGGATTATCGATATATATGAGTGGAATTTGAATAATTTTTGTTTATTTTTCTCATGTTTTCTCAATTTATAAATTAATGGTTAAGATCATCTAAAATTTTAAAATATCTCATAATGTGATTATCTTCATTATTATCTTAATCATTAATTATATATGATAGTATCATAAAGAGATAAATTAAAAGAGATTGAGGAAAATTAAATTGAGAGATTCATTTCCATAGTTGTGATACTTCACTTATTATTACTAGTAGTTTGTAAGAGTAAATGTAGATAAAAAGTATCACATATATTGTAGATTTCACGAGCGGATCATAATATATATTATGTATACACACATACATATATAATATATATTAGAAAAACAACTAATACGCATTATATTATTATTTATCCATATCTATTTTTTATTAGCCAAAAAGGTGCATCATATTGAAATGATTTTATTTATTGATTACACTCTTTCCTTATCTAATTAAATGTAAGGTACCTTACTCACCTCTATAATATGAGAAACAAAAACATAATCATATTAAGCGTGGACCTTATACACCTATACCTCTCGAATAAATTAAATTTCTTTTAAAAGAAAGGAACATTTGGGTTTGTTTTTAGGTGATGACATCGATCGGATGTTGACCAATTAAAAAAGAAGATAATACCAAACAAATCCATCTCAAGAACAAGATATAATAAGCAAGTTGGTAATCCCATTGGCTGTTCCGCATTATTCTAATGTTTTGGTTGAAATGGCATGAACTGAACTTTAACACACAACTCCTTTTCATATTCTCTCTCTTCACTCTAAAAGATTAATATAATATAGCAAGATGTCAAAAGTAAACAATTCCTCTTTGGCTACGTACACAAAAAATAAAGACCTAGATAACCTCCTTGTGGCTACTTCCTTGTCTTGCCCTGTCTTTCTAACCATATGTTTTTTTGATTTTTTAATGAAGTGAAACCTTGTCTCATCCCATATTTGAAATCTTAATTTATCTGTCATTAAATTTTTCCAACCCAAAAAGAACAACAAAGTACTTGGATCCTGAAGAGGCAAATTATGAGCACCAATGAGAAAGCATAGGCGGTTATTAATGAAAGAGAGAGAGAGAGAGAGAGTGGAGTAGGAGTCAGTTGATTCTGGGGGGTTCCATCGACCCACTTTCTATTCATTTTTTAAATATTTTTGGAACTTTTATATAGATTTGCATATTTCCTTGCTTGGAAAACTTAGGAATGCATTTGAACATGTTTAGGATCCATCTTTTAAAATCCGAATCCAAACCCGCTGACATATCATGTTTTCAAAATTTGATCCAGATATCATAGAGTATCTTAATTTGTTTTCGGAATTAACTTGAGTAATATCATTCTAGGATATGTGGTACCACCTAGATAAGTTAATCCAATTTAATCAAAATGTACCAAAATTAATATTTTTTATGAAAAAAGATAAAGATTCTTAAAAATTGAATGATTTGAGCTTATGCTGAGGGGGATCTATTTATATAACATCAGGTTCAAGTTGTTGAAGATTTAAGCTTTTTTCTTTTTTCAAAGCTTAATCCAATGTAGTATATATGAAAATTAAATTGAAAACTATCATGAACCTATATAAAACCATATATCAGGTATCATTGTGTTAAAATACCCTATAAGACCCAACCTTGTATCCTTAATGACACTTAGGAGACTATTAAGGATATTTTACATTTTAGAGTCCTTTCCTCATGGTTAATCAGTAAATTATCTCACAAAAGAAAGGAAAAAAATAACAAAAAACAAAAACAAAGAACTTAACAATTATAAAAACTCACAAGGTATAGATAGGTATATAATCGCAGAATTATGAAATGTTTATACTTTAGATATCGTTAAAAAGACTTTGGATTTGTCAAATAATCCACTCTTGAAGGCATGCCTTATTAATTTAAAAATAACCAAAAGTTTGAAGTATACATTAAAACCTACCATATTTTAGATGCATCTCCTATTAATATTTTAACACATAAAACTTTGAGATTTATACGTAGAAAAAGAAACTTGTGATTAATTTATTTTTCTTTATACTAAAATAAAAGAAACGAATGAAAAATATATCTAATCTTCTATAAAATTCATTATTCTATCTATCTTTTTTTATCTTTCTATAATTTCAGTAGTTGACAGATGAAATGAATTATCCTTATTACTTTATATAATAATTAATTACTTCTTTATAAAAAAAACAAAACAAAACTCTTTGTCAAACCCCACACACCAAAGGTGTTAGCATGAGACAGGACTGCAAGACAAGATTTTCTGTACTATGGGCGGTATTTCAATATCTCGTAATTATCATCCCTTTACTCCTAGTCCCAGTATATATAACACAATACTTAAATCAACAGCATGAGAAAGTCAATAAGCTATTCATATCTCATATCCCTTCACAGAGAGAGAGAAAAAATAAAATTAAAAAAAAAAAGGACAAGCAGCTATTAGATACATATACCCCATGAAAGCATACACACACACATAAGTTATACTTTAACGAAAAGTAGCAAGAGAAAAAAGAGCTCCTCCTCGTTCCCTCAGGTGCATACTTCACACCACTCAATTACATAATCTTTCGTTTTTTTTTTTTCCTAGAAAAAACATCTCAGAAGTTTTATCCATCATGTTCTTTTTTTGTTTATAACAGTTTTAAGCTCCTATGTTTGTTAATTTATTTTTTGGTTATTTTCATGGTATCTGACTTTTTTCTTTTTTTTTTTTTTCCCTTTATGGTTTTTTCAGTTCATGTAAAGAGAAGTATGAAAAAGGCTTGAATTGTGAAGAAGTGTTCTTTTACGTTAGTTTGATATGGCAAGCCATAGGATTGGAGAGACTGCCACTGGTTTATCAAACGCAGGACCTTCTAGTCACCATCTTTCTTTTCTGGGAACAAATGCTCCTCATAGCATGATCATGTACATAAGAAAATTCAACTATATCCTGTTTTATTATTATTGATTTAGTGAAAGAAATTATTTTTTACCTTTGTTTTGTTTATTGGTTCTAATTATTTGTGACCATTTTTTTAAAAATAAATTTTCAGTAATCAGGAAGGACCTTCTTTTGAATTTGGAGGGTTGGAAGAAGCTATAGTTTTGCAAGGAGTTAAGTTCCGAAATGATGACGTTAAACCAAGTAAGTTTCTTAATATTTATTCAAAAGATTACCATTTCCAGTACTTTTAAGTTATTTTATATCAGAAATTAATCTTTTTCTTATTTTTTTTCCCCTTTTGACATGTCACTTTTGATATTTTTCTTGAAGACTTGAAGAAATAATTTAATTTTGGGTCATTATAATTCACAATCGATTGTGGAATCTCTGAATAAAATTGGGTATTGCTTCTAAAATTGTATAGTTGCAGCTTTTGTTGCAGGAGGAGGCAGGCCATCAGCTACACTGGAAATGTTTCCTTCATGGCCAATGAGATCCGAGCACACACCCAGAGTACTATTCCTAACACCTTTTACCTTTGACCATATACATTTACCTTGCCTGCAATATGGGTTCTGACAAAAGGATGCATTATCTTAATATTTTTCTTATCATAGAGTTAATTTGTTTTTTTTTTTTTTTAACATTTTACAGTAATTAACATTGCCCAGAAAACTCATACTTACAGCTTTATTTATTATATATGAAACCATGTCTTTAACAGAATGGGGATATGGTATTCATTATTCGCATATGCTAATAAGACGCTTAAAGAATGGAAATAATATATCTTTTTATCATTATATTCACTTTGCGTAATCCGTTTTAGACTTCTTCTTCTTCTTCTTCTTCGTATAGGAAAAACTTACAAACGGGTCCCTTTTAAAAAAGGAGGATCATCTCATGTAATCAATATTGAGATAATTAAGTTTTGGATATTTAATTATCATATTTTTTATTATTCATAAATTGTACTGATTGAGAAAGATTGTGTGTTTTCTAGGGAAGCTCAAAATCTGGAGGTGAGAGTACGGATGATTCCGGGTCAGCAGTGAACACCAACAGCAACAATAACAATCTTCCAAGAAAAGTTCATCATCAAAATGAACAACCTGAATCTCCTATAAGCAAATTAGCTTCTTCTAAAGAAAATCATCGGTCACTACTCCAACAACAAATGACAAGTGATACCTCTAGAACTTCGGGACTTTCACAAAATCAAGCAAAACCTACCCAAGAAAACAAGGTTCGCATTTTCATTTATCCATAAATATACAGATATATATACATATATGTGAGGCCATAATTTAGACACCCGTGGGATGAGTCATGAATTGCATAAGATTAAGTTATTTTATCTAACCTTGCATTTTGCTAACTTCAAATTATTAGGAATAAATTTATGTTAAGATAGTTTTCATTTAGATGTCCATATTAAAGCTAGATGTTAGGAACTAGATTTGGGTTAGTGATTGGTCTAGAATTAGGTGTATAAAAAGGTGCGATTACCTTTGTATGAGTTTACTTTCCAACAATGGTCTATTTATGGTTCTTGTTAAGATGAACTAATTATTTGATAACCTTAACATCTTTTAACTTAGCTTAAAACTAACAAACACTCTCATCAACTAAATATGATGCCTAACTATATTAAGTAATACCTAATATATACATATATTTTTTGTATTTTCCTTATTTTTTTCTATCGTTACATTACAATCGATAGGATTGATTTTATATTTATTGGGTCCTTTCTGGGTTGGTAAAATTAATTATAAGTCAATAAGTGGTGTTTTCCATCCACAATGAAAAGGTAATTCATATAATTTTCAAAATTTAATTTTAGAGTGGGGGCAAGGATAAGTAACATCTGATAATGGGGCAAACATAAGATATCTTCTTGTATAACTGCTCGATCAGGGCTTGTCGTCTTTGCCTTTGTCTACGTGTTGCATGGAGTTCTTGGAGGACACAAGCACAGATCCCAACAACTCTCAACAAAATCAAAACAAACTATCGTCCGGAATGATGAAGACTCCCGTCTTTGTTTGTTTCTGGTTCCCAAACCAAAGGAAATAGCTAGTACAAAACAGAAAAAAATGAATATTCTAAGAGTTAATCCATCAGTATATGTGAGAATTATTCATAATTACAATTAAGAACATTAGCATTAATATTCCAGGTGAATTCTACCTGCTTAGTGCAGCATCTTAACTAGTGACTCGATCCATCCGTTAAGATTGCTAGCATTTAAATATACTATTATTGTCTTATGACGAGCTTTGGAGAGGAAATTAGGTTTATTGGGTTTCCAAAAGCAACGGGATGCGAAAACGGATTTAGAAAAAGGTGAAAAAGGTAGAAATATATGGATATATAGATCTAGAGTAGATGGAAGTCTATTTACATCTTGTTACCATTGTTTCATAAATATATAATTTATATAGATGTCCATGATAACTTGATAAAATGAAAAGCCTTTCAGGCGCACTATCATGATGATATTTGCTAACCTTCACACTAGTTAATTTGCTATGTCATATGTACCTATTAATTTCGTTTTGAATTTTTGCTTATGAATTCAAATTGCTTTTGTTTTGCAGAAGAAAGAAGCTGGTCGTTCAACATCGGATAAGCAACTTGATGTAAAGGTTAAATATTTTCCCACTTAAGAATGCGTTTGTTTTGGTAAAATGTTTTCAAATTGTTTATTATGGTGTAATATCTATGGTTGTCAAATTTTATTGTAATAATGGATTAAAATTATTTGTAGATATTGCCATAAGTGGTGATTGAAAAATATTAGTGGAAAATATAATTTCCCTCTCCTCCCCCAATCATCACTCACCACTTACCACTAGCCAATTACTATAATATATTCAATAGTGCATGTTTGAAACATAGGTAAGTTTTTTACAAAACAAATGCATCTTAATTATAAAATGGAATATATAATAGTAATATTTTTTTATAAATGCAGACATTGAGGCGTTTAGCACAAAATAGAGAAGCAGCTAGAAAGAGCCGACTCAGAAAAAAGGTAAGGGCTCTTCTCATATATATATATATATATATTCTAAAAGGAGGATTGAATAAAAAACTATTCTAATGAGAGACCAATAATGATATTATCATGATACAACGGTTTTGACTGCATATGATGATTTTTAAAACTATAAAGTGAGGGATTATACTTTATCTTTGCTATTGTTATACCAAAAGTTAGAAATTTTATTACAAATTAGTCCGATAATTTCGCTATTTGCATGTTACTTTTATTTAAAATTCTTTTTATCTGGCCAATTTTTTTAGTACAACTTTACGAGAGGTGGAAATCGAACCCAGTCAAATTTCTACTTTGAGATTAATATATGCTAATATTCCATTTCATTTTTGTTGCTGGTGAAATATAGGCATATGTTCAGCAACTAGAATCAAGCAGAATTAAGCTTACACAGTTGGAACAAGAGCTACAACGTGCACGCTCTCAGGTCCTAATTTCATGTTACCTTAAATTTCGTGACACGTTTCGTGTATATTTATAGAAGTTAAATTAGCGTATCTTTAAATTTACGTTTTATCTATTTTTCCCTTTGCTTTTTGAAATTCTTCAACAGGGAATTTTCTTGAGCGGTGGTTGTGGTTATGGTGGTGTTGATGGCAATATTAGCTCCGGTAATAATCCCTTCCTTCAGAAATATAATCTCTATTTATTATTCCAAAACTTCTTTTTTCTTTCCATTCACCAATAATAATAATAATAATAACAAAATTAAAAAGGTGGTTTTCTTTGGTTTTGCATACGGTGGTAAATAATAATGAAAAATGTACGATTCGGGGCCTAAAATGACTCAATAATCATAAATATTTTTTAATGTTCAATTCAGTTTTAAATCTTTTTAAAAGCTTGTGAATAGTTTAGTTTTGCAAATGCGGCTTGCTATGTGCCATTGTATGCTTTGAGAAGTTACATTTACAAAATCAACTCAATATAATCACAGCCTTTGATAAGGTTTAGTTTAATTGATTAAAGAATCTGGAATGCTAAACAGCATTGATTGATTTGACCAAAAAATTTATAGGATTAAATTTACAATTAATTTATATAATAGTTAGCCTCTCCTTAGATTATATCATGAATTCCCCTTAAATTTAAAACTATCATTTTCACCTGTTGTGATATCGCTTTTACTCTTGAAGATATTTACACTAATGATATGATCTATATCAAACATTCTTTGTCTATTCATTATTCCTGTCGAGTTCAAATAAAAAATAGAGGCAGCAATTGAAATTTATGCATCGTTGAATGATATAAGAGTGTTGCGTTCTTCACTTTATTTTTGATTTTTTTTTTTTTAAAAAAAAACTCGTTATTGATGAGAGAAAAAGTAAAATATTGAACTTTTCTAAGGAGTTATTTTGGAAAGATTGGAAGTTAACTCGTGTCACATTTTGCCCTAGGAAACGTGTAGTAGTTGCTATAGACTTGGTTAATTCAGATTTGAATATTGACTATCTACTTCGGAAAAATTAAAAAAAAAAAACGAATGAAGAAAAAAAAAAAAAAACATTATCGACAATCTTCTATATTACATATTTATGTTATCGACAAGCCCATATATTCAAAGCCACTTGAACAGTGGTCGATACTTTGTTTAACCACTTCACGAATTCCCATTTCCCAAGAACCTTTTTCTTATTTATCAAGCATATCTTTCACACGGGAAATTCTCGTGTGTGAATAATCCATGTTCAGGTTTGAAATACTAGTCAATCAATGAGTTTATGAAATGAGTTTTTATCTTTAATATACTGCAAAATGTAAAGCTAGTGAAAAATATGTAAAAACTTTTGTTAATCCTTCACAAGTATTTTGAAGTATTTATTAATATTTTTCTTATAATAATTAAAATATATTCTTTATTCTCTTCCTTTCCTCTTATGTGCGTAACTTGTTCTATATAATAATCTTAAAGGTTATCTACTTGTATTATATAATCGCTATGTTCAAATCATCCTTTAAATAATTCAAAGTTTTAAATAGTTTATAACAGGACTAAAACTATAAATAAAGAATGAACTTATATATCGATTAGAAAGTATTAAAGAGGGTGTTTCAAACGTATAACAAATTGTTTGAAACTTACATGTAAGATTTATAAAATGCCTCTCTGGCATTCATCAACGAGACCAATTTCTTATAAAGCTTTGAGTTTGAGGAACACACACACAAATTCATACATCAAATTAAATGGGCCCGATATGATCAACTTTTGAATTGGTAGATCATGTAAATTTTTGTTTTTAATTATTCATCTAATTAAAATTAGTAATAGGAAAATATTAATTAAAAGAAGAATTATTTTATGTAAGCTCTCTTGTTGTTCTTATTTTAATTCTTTTAATCGTTTTGGCATAGTTTTTAAAATAATATTTTCTATTTAAAAATGAATCTTTATTTGCAACGATAAAATGTTTTAGGAGCTGCAATATTTGACATGGAATACACAAGGTGGTTGGAAGATGACCAAAGGCACATTTCGGAGCTCCGGCATTGCTTGCAATCGCATATATCCGATGGTGACCTGAGATTGATAGTAGATGGGTATATGTCCCATTACGATGAAATCTTCCGACTAAAAGCCGCTGCCGCGAAGTCCGACGTCTTCCACCTCCTCACCGGGATGTGGGCTTCCCCCATAGAGCGTTGCTTCTTATGGATGGGCGGTTTTCGACCCTCCGATCTCATCAAGGTTATAGTTTATCTAGTGATAATTATTATTTTTTTTTTTTTGTACCTTTAATTTTGAAGGCTTTATAATTATTTTCTCGTAATTTTTTTGATTTTTTCAATGGATATACGTATAATTTCATTTAATCGACAGATGTTAACAACTCAACTAGATCCGTGGACAGAACAACAACTTATGGGAATATACAGCCTCCAGCAATCATCTCAACAGGCGGAGGAGGCTCTCTCACAAGGCCTAGAAGAGCTCCACCAGTCTCTCATCGACACCGTGGCCGGCGGTGGTCCCATTGTCGATGGCATGCAACAAATGGCCGTTGCCTTGGGCAAGCTAGCAAATCTTGAAGGCTTCGTTTGTCAGGTACATACTATATAGTAACACTTCTTGATATAATCTTTGCTTTACCCTCGTGTGTATCTATACATGTATATATTATTAAAGCCTTTAGGGCTTAAGTAATATATAACTTTAAAATTACCTATTTATTCTTTACTTAATATTATTTAACAAAAAAAAAATAAGATTAAAATAATATATTAAAATTATAAATAATAGATAAATATAACACTTTTCTTTTTTTTTTTTCTCTTTCCTCTCAATTCTCCTTTCTCTCTCTCCTATTAGTCTCTCCCAATCCTAATATTATTCATCCCCAACATTCACTTTCTTCTCTCTCTCTCTCCTCTCCATACTTTCCAATATCATCTTAACTTCAGATATTTTATATCTTATCTCACAAATTGTAAATAGTTTTACATATATCAAGATCTTTATACTTTTTTTTTTATTTGATCTAAATTTTATATATTATTAAAACCTTAATATAAATTTTTACAATAGACATATATAAGTTTTTTTAATATATTTTTTCAAATAGTTAATCTTTAGTTTCATAACTATTTTATATTTTAAAATATATTCATCAATTCACGTTCGCTGAATCTACAGTAAAATTGTCGATTTGGTTTATATTTAGCGACACATTCTAAATACAAGCCTTCTTTTGGACTTAAGGTCTGGTTGAACTGTACCTAAAAATGTTGACATATAAATAATTGAAAAATTTAGATATCTAAGTACTAAAATTTTTGTACAGTATTTACTTATTTTTATCAACAGAAGCTACTTGTGATTGAGAAAGAGAAAAAAAAAAAAATGGGATAGATTATATTGTATATGAAGAAAGATACGAGTGAATTATCTTAAAAGTTTACTTCACATTAAAATAACCAATTGAAAGTTTGCAGAGATTTAATTGGGGTTAAAGCAAATATATTTGGAAATTGTAAACAACAATTTGACCGACAATATCTGCACGAAAAGAAATAAACAGAACTACGTAAATTTATTGGACGGCAGCTCCGAAAGACATAATAGTATTTATTTATTGTGAAAACATTAAGTAGTGGACAGTAAAAATATATTGATAAATTTCTAAGAAAGTATTCAAAGTAATTAATAAAAATGATTAAAATATATTGTACTTATAAGATATATTTGTAAAAAATATAAAATAGTTATGAAACTATATGTTAATTATTTTAAAAAATATATTAAAAAAGCTTCTATATGTCTTTTATAAAAATTTATACTAGGTAAAATTTAGATTAAACAAAAAGAAAGTATAGAGACTTTTATATGTATAAAACTATTTACAGTTTATGGGACAGTGATGTCGAAAAATTGGAGTTATGATACTATAGGAAAATATGAAAATGAGAATGAGAGAAAGAGAGAGAAGAAAGTAGAAGTTGAGGATGGTACACAAAGCATAATTTTGAGAGTGGAAGAGACTAATGGGGGAGATAAAGGAGGATTGAGAGGAAAGAGAAAAAAAAAAAATGGTATAGTTATCTACTATTTATAATTTTAATATATTATTTTAATATTAGTTTTTTGTAAATAATATTACATAAAAGATAAATAAATAACTTTAGGAGTAATGGTTACTTAAGTTCTAAGGAGTTTTAATAATATAGATATATATATTTATTGGCATCCCATATATTTGTACAAATTTTTTATTAAGAATGATCTTTCTTTTATATGTGAATTGAAATAGATATACACTAACCATATGTTTGGTTCGTAGGATATAACATAATAAGAATAGAATTGTAAGTCTTAAGGAAAGGAATAGAAAAACAATAATTATTCCTTATAACTAATTTGAAAATTCATGAATAGATATGGAAGTATACTCCAAATATATATATATATATATATATATATATTTCCTTTAACAAGTAAAGAGATTATAATTTCTCATTTCACAGTAACAGTAATCATGTATAATTGTAATTTTGATAATCAAAGATTAAAATAGATTCATATAGGAGAAATAGTTATTTTATTCTACACTTATGATATTGATCAAAAGTGTCATAAATATATGACTTATCTCAAAACAATCTATTCATTTACTAGTGAGTTAATTAACATTTAAATTTGCTACCCCTTTAAACTTTTAGAGCTACATCAATATTTCCAATTTTTTAAAATTGTTTACTTATCCTATGGATATGAATTGGGCATACCATACTTTGCGAAAGTTTTAGTAGATGTCCGTATAAATACAAAACTAACATGGGAGTGTGTATATATTTAATAAACTTATGAGGGGGTTCAATACTATAGAAGGGAGTGCAATTATATTATTAAAATATTGGGATAATCTATATGATTAGAAAATTTTTTAAGTGTAGTTGACATCATTTATTTTTGTCAACATATGCTCTCGACATTTGTTAATATATTAGATGCCGTTTCAAGCTCTTCAATTAAACAAGATGCCAATTAGTTTATCCAAAGTCCATATGATTGTATTTTAATTACGCTAACCACTTAATTACTTTATTAATTTATTTAAATTTTCTTATATCATATTAACTACAGTCTTAACTTTCCGCCGAAACTCTATATATCGTACGTTTTAAGGATCAAGATCCTAGTGCTCGTGTCCCGTGACTTCAGCATGACAATAGCATCCTGATTGACTTTCCCATAAGAAAATATTTTATAAATATGATGATCAACATATATATATATATGTGTGTGTTTGGCTGGTAAGAAGTAAGAACTAACAAACATTTAGATATACCGGATTAGGTCATCTCAAAAGGTCGAAAGTGGTTTTGCCCCCTTGCATTTTGCATTCTATTTTTTAATGCTTAGTATTTAACGAAACGATGACCCAAAAAAAAAAAAAAAATTGTAATCTCAATGTATACATTTTCCTAAAATTTAACACTTTGAAGTTGACTTGTTAAACCTCGCATGCTGGAAGTATGATATATATATATATATATACACACACACATTTATTTATTTATTTCCATTTGCAAAATCAATGGAAAAAGAAACTTAACTGAATATTCTCTTTTTCCAGAAATAACTCAAGAAGCAGTTGATTAGTCGTAAGAGGTAGCGAAAATCTAAAAATGATCAAAACTATAAAATATTCCAATCTAAAATACTATGTTTACAATTCTTTGAAATATTGGTATTGAAGAATTTTTCCTCCAATTCATTATTAAATTAGTCTTTTGCATAAATGTATAGCTGTAGTTATTTTTAAACGCCCCTTATTGGTCAATAATAATAATAATAACCCCCCTTATCTAATTTGAGGGTTATTTTTTTTCCTTACATATAGTTAATGTTTTGTCGGTCAGTACTGGCCAAATTGGCGGAATCGACCTCAAAAAATAATGATAATTGTTACTCATAAAAAAAGATTGATTTGAAACCATATTAGATGAAAATTTTCCCGGTAGTAACGTTTTCTAAGGATTATAGTGTGGAACTTTTGAAATTCAGGAATGTTTCTTTATAATTTTGATAGTTTTTAAAGGGTGTGGTGTAATCTACCAAAAAAATAAAACTATTTTCAAATTTTTTTTCCCGTTTTCCATTCTAGCTAGGTATTTAAGTTTTTAAAAAAGTTATAATAGGTTTGTTGAGATCAACATAGTTTAACTATTTTTCATTATTAAGTTGTCCTGGTAAAATATTCCTACATACATCCCGTGTGTGCCTTGTATTGATTGTCTGGAACTTATATTATATATCAGAGCTACTTTAAATTTTACGGATTTTACAGGTTTAATGGCTCGCTCTATCCGGTTGATGGAAACACATCAAGAGGGGTAAATGAATTAATCGGTTCAAAAACTATTCCATCACAGCTTAATATTTATTTGAGCGTAGTAAATGAGCTTGAGTTACCTCACTAGTTTATAAAACTAAGATTGAGCATAAACGTATTATTACAATGAATTCTTGAACCCAATTGAGTATAAATCAAGCTTAATTGTATATCAATTTTACTTGAAATAATCAAATTTAAGCTTTATTAAAATAATTGTAAATTATTTTGAATAATTGAACTAAACAAGTTTAGTTGAGCAAAATTCTAACTTATTAGATAGCACTTCTAGTTCTCAGGGCTAGTCTCTTATTTTGCTTCATTTGTATCTCTAATCATATTTAAATTGTTAGATTGTGTTTTTAATTAAGTTTCAGTGCTAATTGGCTCATTTCGCTTTATATATATATCCCTAATCATACTTAAAGAGAAAAAGTGGGTTTATAATTGATTCTTAAGAAACTAAAAGAACTATCATTCAACAAGAACGTGTAGGGAAAAATAAAAAATAAAAAAAAGTTACTAAAATGGATAAGAAGAAAGGAAAATTGGAGAAGATCCCATTATTTAAGAGCATGATTGCAGTTGTTGTCCGCATCCAAGGACAATACGACTTTCGATTTTCAAACCCTTTTGAAATATCGTTTGATAATTGTAGCCATATGCGTGCCCTTTGATGTCCCAACCACTCTTAGAATTAATCAAAATTTTCACAATCATTCAATTGAATTATTCCTTTTTAAAATATTCGTCTGCTTTCCCCATTTAATAATTCAACTTTTGAAAAAGAAAGTATTCCCTAATTTTGTGTAACTACATAATAACGCAGGCAGATAACTTGAGACAGCAAACCTTGCACCAGTTGCGGCGGATATTGACGATCCGGCAGGCAGCGCGGTGCTTTCTTGTCATCGGAGAATATCACAGTCGACTCCGAGCTTTGAGCTGGTTATGGGCATCTCATCCACGAGAGTAAGACAGACCATTACATACTAATATATATATATATATATTCTAAGAGAAAATATATCGAGTCTATCGGGTCTTATGATATGAAATAAAGATTACTTTTTTTTTTTTTATTTAAAATTTTACTGATTAATATGCATTAAACAATAATTGTGGCAGGACCATGTATGGTGAAGATAATTCGGGCCAAACATCAACCAACTTTCAAGTCGATCAAGTTCAAGCAACTCAAAATCACTTCCTTCATTTTGATTGAGATCCACCTTTAATTTCTTCTTCTTTTGCTTGCGTATCGTGCAACTACATTTGTACGAGGACTGTGTTATTCTAGAGGACGTAGGATTTTCCTAGGTAGTAACTGGATATTAAATTATCTTCTTCTTCTCTTTTTTTTTTTTTTTTTTTTCCTCCTCTTTTTCATCATCTTGATTTATATTGTAAATGATCATCAGTTTTAGTTTAAGTAAGATGTAGCTTGTAGCCATGCTTGAAAACAGAGGAAACTATGAAAATTTATACAGTGAAATCTTTTTATTTCACCCCCTCCCCTATTTAGTTACTTGGCTCGTAGGCTGTCTACTTAGATGTAATTGTGAGAAGAAGATTTAATAAGAATCTCATTTTTTTTTTTTAGTTTTTTAATCGTTTATACAAAACAAAAGAAGATATAAACAGAAATAAATTAATTGAGGAAAACTTTCGATATACAACATATATATATATTCATGGGGTTTTAAAAAGGTGCAGGGAATCGTAAACGAGTGGCAATATGTGAAGTGTGGAATCTCAGAATGGATGCGCACTTAGTTAGGTGGTTTTCATAAAGGCATGCTTGATCACTTTCTTTTTTCCTATTCGGTGCCATCTACCAAGGTAACTGAAGTATGCATATATGGAAAACGTGAAGGGTGCTCTTGGGATATTTACTGAGAAGTCAAAATCAGAAAATTTCTACCTACAATGCACATATGTTTTCTTTTATTAAATTGTCTAGTTAATATTAAAAAATGTTTGGCAAAAAGAAAAAAAGTTGAAAAATGTTAAGAAGTATTTTTTAAAAAAGTTTTTAACAATATCTCTAAGACTCCCATTAACAAAAACATAAACAGAAATATATCCTTTTCGCAATAGTAAATTAATATGTCATGAAAAGGTAGACTTTTCAACTTTTTCTTTTCCCAGTTTTACAAAAAGAATTAATTAAGTTCTCTCTCTCTTTCTTTCTTTATTATTTTATTTTACTTTATTTTTTTTCTGGCGAACCATGGAATTTCTTAAAGGATATAACATAAATTGAGTTGGGCTTCATCTCAAATTAGGAGCCCATTCACAACTTTAAAAGCCGAGACGCATCCTTGCTCCATCGAGAGTTTGTCCCTAATTGGAAGCCCATCCACAAAGTCTAACGATCAGTATGCACTCTTTGCTCTTCGGTAGACCTATATCACCGAGCAACTTCTACGGTTTCACCGATATTTTTTTATAAAAATAGTTACATTCTTCGTCACATTATTAGTTTAATATCTATTAAATCTGAGCAATTAAAACCACTGATCTAGATTTATAGGATATAAAATTGAAGGTTGAATGAAAGCGACACCGAATAAAAAATTTTTTTTATTTATTTATTTTTTTGGGGCCAAACCAATTCATAAATGAGTTTAGTTTGTCAAAACTCAGGTCAATAAATGAAACTAGCAAATGCAGTAGCCGCGTTGCAAGTACCAACATTAAATTCTACTTCATAATGAAATTTGAAGTATAAAATAAATACTGAAATAAGGTATATGTAAGATAATTCTTTATATAGTGGAGTAATTTGATATTTTAATTTCAAAGCTATTGACCTTTTTTTTTTTTTCTATTTTGGAATTTTTGATTGCCCATATAAGGTTAAGTTGCAATGATTATTTAGTAGCATAGATTACTACAAATTATGTAAAAACAATATTGTAATACGATATAAAAAGGATTAGAAGCTTCACCTCTAGTCCTTCCACATTAGTTTCTTGAATGGGCCAACTTACACCTAGCTTAAATTAAGTAAAATTTTCTTTTGTTAGGAGTTGTGGAATTGGAGTAATAATAGGACACTTTGAAAAAACGGATAAAGCTTTAATTTTGGATGCCACATAACTAACATCACTATTACACTTATTATATAATGAGGCTTGACATATTATATGTACGTTATTTCATATTAGGGAAAGGTTTTATCAAATGTTTTATGCATTATATCATTTTAGATATTTTTAACTCCAACACTACATAGTATTAGTTATTTCTTCTCCTCTTTTGGTTTCATAAATGAAATACCTAAATTATTTAGAAAGCAATACTGAAAAACAATACAATTAGCATAATGAACAAACATACATACATCAATATAATAAAATTTAGAATATAATACAATTACTAAATAAAATTATATTCACAATTGATGGCTTAAGAAGGAAAAAAGGTTTATATGTAGTCTAGATCAAACCATTCACAATCTTGAATGTAATTTGATTTAATAATTATATTATATTCTAAATTTTATTATATTGATGTACCTAATGAATAAGAAAAGCTAGATTGCTATACATAGAAGAGAATGGAGTATATATACAATTAAAATATTAAATTGTATTAGCAATTTGATGTAATTAATGCTTTATACTATATAAGAAAAAGTAATAATGTTAAATATCATAAGTATGCTAGGAAATGCTAAGCTGCATCAAGTTATTTTAGGTGTCCACTACTCAAAATATAATATCATGACTATAATATGGAGTTATAGACCTTATTGGTTCTATCATTAATTATATTGTATGGTCCATGAAATAGTAAGTTTTAAAGGAGTTAAATAAAAAAGTGCTTCTTTTACACAAAAAAGAAAAAATAAAATGAAAACCTTTTTTTCTTATATAAATATTCATTAAAAAAAATAGCATGTGCAAAGAATTCATAGACAACAAAGAATCAAGAATAGAAAAATGGTTTCATAAATTTATAGCCTAAAATTCTCTGTATTGTTTTGATAGTTCAACCATAATACACATAAGTTTATGGTTTTAATAAAAAAAAAAGTCGCAAAACGTACATTATTAGAAAGAGACTTAATGCATAAGAAGATAAACAGTTTCTTATTTCACCAATCTTACTTATATGACATGAAAATTCACATAGTCTCTCTCCCTTACAAATGTAAGATTAGAGAATTGTAACATGAGACAACTAACCAAGAGAGTTATTAGAGTAAAGTCAACAATAAATAAGTGCAAATAAAATATTAATTTGTAACTGTTTTCCTTTTCTTACCTTCTTCAATTTTCATGAATTTTGCCAACTTTAACATTCATCTCAACTTGAGTCACTATATGCCCACTTTTCCTCGTAATCTTTATGCCTATCTCAATAGAATTGTAAATGAAAAATGAAAGCAAGGACTTTCACAAAATAGGATTAATGCAATGATATTGCACTTATAGTTTAACGAACCTATGGAGGCTGGCATGTTGAGTTAACAATATTTAAAAGCAAATTTCCATCCAAAACATCAATGAAAGGACATATCAATATAAGATAATGAACTTTAAGAGGAACTAAAACAGTGTATTGATTATATTTTTAAAATTATGGTTTCCTACCATGTTTAGTATTCAAAGAAATTAGTATTTTTATATGGTTTAGTTTTTTCTACGGGAATATTACATTTGAAAGGCTAATAATTTCTAAGTAAATGGATTGAGATTTCAAAATCAACACCAAATTTATCATTAATATCGAAATGAATATCTAATGGCCATAAAACTAATTATTGGAATGAATATCTAACGGATGAATGAAATTACAGTTAACATTCAACTATTATGGAAAATAAAGCAGACATAGCTTTAAACTTTAGTGTTTATATTGATAAAAATTACGAATATTTGAACCACATACTAACGAATTGTTAATCACACCATAGTATCAATACAAATTGATCAAATAAAAAATTTTTGCAAAAGCATAATTATTATGCTAGAATAGTGATTTTGTATAGAACTAATATGTATATTATTAGGAAAAAAATAATTAAATAAATAACATAGTAGGCTGCAAACAAATATTAGGCATTGGATAGAGAAGCAATTTTCAAAATGGCATATCGATTATTCAAAAAAATAATTAAATAAATAACAAAGTGGGTCACAAACAAAATTAGGCATAAAATAGAGAAGCAATTCAAGAAATGGCATTAAGGAAAAATACCAAGAAAAAAATTGATGTGTTGATTGTGACTAAGATCTTTTGTCATATAAACGCATGATCTTGTCATCTTTGTGGATTTTACTTGCAAGTATGAAAATTGCTAATCCAATCCACATTTTGTCGATGGAAATTAAGGAAAAAAGAGAACTTTAAACTTGTTTTGAACTTGGAGAGAATATGATAAAAATGGAAAAGAAAAATCAATCGACGTATTTTGACTACATAGGATTTTATTATTATTTGAAGCAACAAAACCCATTCATGGATTTCCCATGCAAGCATAAAAGGGGTCATTTCGATTGACATTTGATTGGTAAAAATTGAGAAAAAAACATGAGAAATTTGAACTTGAAGAGAATATGAGGAAATTGGAAAAAGAAAAACCAACCTTGACATATTCTAATTTTATAGGGTTTCATCATTGTTTGTAACAACAAAGCCCAAGAGAATGACAATAAATCCTATTTTCCCTTAGAGAAAAAAACTTAGCACTACAAAGTAGAAACCCGTAAATTAATTAAGAGATTCCAAATTGAGTTTTGTAAATGGATTCTAAAGCTTTTGAAGGATTTGTGGTTTTTGGTGGATTGGGATAGAAAAGACTGAAGAGATGCAGTAGGGATGGAGATTTTGGAAAGTGGAAAATCAACCTTGTGTTATTTTTGGGATGTGAAAATGTGAGTGTGATGAAAGATGAGAATGAAGAAAGAGTGAGAGAGAAGGAGGAGAAAAACTGGATATAAGAACAAGTAGTGGGTATTGACATAATTGCAAACTTCTAAATAAAGCATTATGGAAATTGTAATATATAATTGATATTGACAAATGTACCCTTGTTAAATTATATGATACTTAATATAAGAGTTAGAAAAAATTGAAAAAAATACTTGCTTTAGAGGATTTAATTGTAATTACAATATGGATGGTTACTTAAGGCTCAATTTACTTTAATAATATAGATCCAAGAGATTTCCTTGTGAGAAAACATGACTTTTTCGTGACTACTCAACCTCTCTCGTTCATCCAAATTGAAAAAAACGCTTCAAACCTCTGCCTAATGAATTTGTATCTATCACAAGAGGATTTGGCTGAAGGTTTGTGATCAATTACTATCGCACATCAAGCTGGATCGCCTAAATCAGGACAGAATTTGCCCCCTCAAACATATAAAGATAAGTTGCTTTCATTATCCATGGCATACTATGAATCATTTTTCTCTGCCTCGGAGAATGAATCTATGGACAATGATTCTGATCAATTACTGCAGGAACATGTTGAGACTATTGATGGATCTTGCGAGAGTAGAATCTAGCGCTAATTCAGCCCTGGAAGACGTCCTTCATTGTGAAATTAATGGGACTCACGATGGGATACAAACAATTGTATCAACGTTTTCAAGGTTTCTGGTTTTTTTGTTAAATCATTTTCAATTATCAGTATTGGATATGGTTACTTTATCATCTCTTTTGCATCAACTGAGGATATGCACTAAGTCATAAAACATAGCCCTTGGTTTCGTAATGGTAGACTCCTATTCATTCGTAAATGGAACCGGACTTTCAGCCTTCAAAGGCAAAAAACGATTCTGTGGCTGTATGGTTAAGGATAAACGAATTGCCCATGGAATATTATTCAAAACAATCTCTTCTTCGAATAGGCAAATTAAGATAGACATGTACACAATGAATTTGGACAGAGGGAGATTCGCGAGGATGTGTTTTCAATTAAATCTTCACAAACCATTAGTGCATACTTTGGTAATTAGCCAAAAACATTACGAGGTACAGTATGAGGGGATAAAGTAAGCTCTATCACAATTGTGGCCGCATTGATCGTGTGGCTATGCAATGACTTGAGAGGAATGAAGATCCGTTTGTAAATCGGCAAAGTGCCATGCAAACACAAAAACAGGTGCCTGCTCATATTGCACAAGATAAATCAATGGGCCTCAGGTAGATGCTGCTGAGACCCGGTGTAATATTCAAGTCAGAGAGGAATTAAACAATTCTGTGGTATTAGAATATTCTAAGTTGGCTGAGGGTGAATGGATTCTTGTTAAGGGGAAAAGGCCACATGGCAAGAGAAAGGTCAATAGTCCAGGACCTTCGCGGGTAGAGCCTAGCAATAAGTTGTCCATGCGAGAGCAATCAAAAGAGGTGGCATCCACGATTCTGAAGCAAAGGCTGACAGTGTTGACACACGCTAAAACTACAGAGCAAATGTTGAGCTATGTACTAGGTAAAGAAGGTAATGGACTTCATTTGGCGGCTGAAGGTAATCATCACTCCCTAAAATCCCCCTTTAACAAACACTAATGAGACCCAGCAACCTCACGCGCTTGGCATGTGTTAATATGTATTTTTATACGCTTAAATCTTTTTTAAATCTTATGATTTTATATAACTTATAACATTTTTATTGTTTTATTAGCAGAAAAATAATAAGTTACAGACGAGTTAAATTAATACAATAAATTGATGAAAAGTAAATTTAAGTTTGGATTTAAATAGTTTATATTATGTTGATATATTGTTCTATTTCAATCATAAACCATTTTAATAATTATATTTTTATGTTTATGATATGAAAAATATGTGAAACCGAAAAAGGTACACACAATCTATTACAAATATAAAAATATACAAGAAAAATATGTGAAACCGAGAAGTGTACACACAAATATAAAAATATACAAGAAGCGGAGGCCTGGTCCAGTTATATGTCGCAACCCGTGGTATTCAAGTAAATTTCATTCCTCGGCAAAATTTGGAACAAGGCTCACGTAGACCCATTCCACATGATTAATGCTTTCCATTCAATGATGGTTTCCGTCTGGAGAAATGGAAAATGGATATCAATGGGTTCTCAATGTGCAACAATACTTTCAATATTTAGCCATGGGACCCTCAATACATTTCATGAAGACCAATTGAAGACTAATGCACGTTATTTTTTTGTTGCTTCATGTCAAGAGATGTCAGGGAACAAGCTTCTCTAATTATTCTTCTATCACAAGGACCAATGCTCCATTTCTTAATTCAATACTCCTCTGTCTGTGCTTTTCAAATCTATGAGGTCATCTCCATGCCATTTTTGTCCATGCTACAATACTAGCCTTCATGCCATGTGTTAAAGCTCATGCATTTATCAAGAGGAAAGGTTTGGCAAGTCAACTTTCACTGTCTAAAGTCCATGCCTCTATTGAGTTACCAATTGAAAAACATTCATAGTCGCAACTGGGAGAGAATTTCGGAGGCATGGAAGAAAGGATATGAAAAGTTGTTGTAGGAGGATATTTTATTCTCCTCTCTTGGTTATAAAAGGAGGGTGATGCACATATGATGGAGTTTTTGGAAGAAGAATACAGAGAGTTCCGAGAGAGAATTACACATAGGGAGTTTCTGGTTTTTATTTTTATTTTTTTTCATTTTTTAATTTTTCTTTTTGTGTCGGCTGTTTTGAATCTATATCTATTGTTTTTACATATCATGTAGTAAATTTTTATTATGGGATTTTGACATGTTTGATTGTTTGATTAATATATGATTTTATTACATATTACTATTTAATTAGTTGTGACTCTTAATTATCATGTTTTCATTATTCATAATTTTATTACTTAGCCAATGATATTTTTATTATTAGAATCTGAAAAACTAGATAGTTTATATGAGATTGAACTAAAATTAATTTAATTATTGTCATGAATTAATACTCTTTAGATTAATTTTAGGATTTATGTATTTAATGTGATTGATATTAATTTTTATGACATAAAAATATATATGAATTTTAATATTAATTAGAGTAGTAATATTTGTATGAGAAAATTACTATTTAGCTAAAGATTATGGATAAACAACTCGAAAGAGACGTTTCTCTTATAGTTAGAACAATAATGACTTGAAAGAGAATTCTAATTAAAAATCAACTAATTAGTTTTAATATATTTTAAAAGCATATATTAATTAATCAGATGATAGTGTAGTTGAAATCTCATGTAATTAACTTAGTAAACTTTTTCTTTTGTTACTTTCTTGTTTTAGTTAAATTATTATTTTTTATTTTAACATCTTATTTTGATCGTTTAGCTAAAGAGATAACTGAAATAATTTAATAATTAGTTTTCAATTTTTATAAATATGATCTATTCTCATTGGTTCTTTTGATTACTACATGGTAGCCCAATACAATTGTTGGTATAACTTATTTGATACAAAAAGTGAGACCTCAAACACCAAACCCAAACCACGAGTGAACATCAAGAAATTAGCCCGAAGAGGAACTCGAAATGGACAAAAAAACAACACTCACCTTTAGAGTGAAATTTCTGGAGGGAACATCAAATCTACCATCCACGAAAGCCCACTATTGGCTATTTTGCCTAAAATGCAATCGCAAGTGGTACGGAGTGACAGTGCATCTACTTCATCCCAAACTGAGTTCCAATCGGGCTTATTCAATTCATCTTGTCCCTCCAAATACGCATCAAGGTCATAGAACCTTATGGCACATTGGAAGAGACCCAAGCAGGCCTGATGATAGCCTCACACATGAACTTCTCGGTGAAGTTCTCAATAGTGTTTCAAGATCAACAGACCGACCTCACGAAGATAATGGACTATTGGACACCAACTATTTAGGGGGTGCTCATCCTCATACTGCAACAATTCGAATTTCCAACATTCCCTGTACCAGTTACTCTCCTGCTCCAACACAACAAACCGAGGATGCTCTATTTTACGAATGACACCAAGGAGACGATGGCCTTCTTGCAAACCAAGAGGCCATCGGGAGTAGTGTACTTAGACATACTAGACAATCTTAGGTTGGAGGAAGGATCATTTTGCTATCGAGTAATCATGATGTCGAGTGATAGTGAGGAACCTACAGCTCAAAGGGCATTAAGACTGATCTTATGGAATGTTAGAGGAGCAAATGTGCCAAGGAAACAAGAGCAAATGTGCAGTAAGTTCGTGTTCTATGCCTGCTTCTTCACAAGACATGTTAAATTCTCCTGAGGTACATTCTTTTCTATTATCTGACCTTATAACTTGAATTTTGCAGTCACTTTGGTTTTCCACCATTTTCTTGAACTTCCAAAACACTTTAGCCAATTCTGACTTGAATTTTAAGAAAAAAATCCAACACATTCCTGTAAAATCATCAATAAAAGCAACGTAATATTGACTACCTGCTAATAATGGCGTTCTTTGAGGACCCGATACATCTGTGTAGATTAGTTGCAACTTGTGAGTGGCTCTCTACGACGACTTTGGGAATGATTTTCAATTTTTTTTACTATATTAATAAGCATGACATCTCAATAAGTGATCTCCAAGGGTTGGTAAGCCAACTATGAGCTCCCTTTCCTTTATAAGCTGCATCCTTTTCAAGTGACAATGACGAAGTTGCTTGTGCCATATCCTAATGTTGCTAACTTCCATGGAGAGCACAGCAAGTTCTTCTTTGATGGGATCAAAAGAAAAAAATTTTCTTTTCATTCTCACTTTGAGAATTTCCTGACTAGTGGCATCAAGTATGCAACAAAAGCTATCTTCAAAGATCACTTTAAAGCCTTTTTCAATCAATTGGCCTACACTCAACAAATTTTCATCAATTTCTAGTACGTAAAGAGCATCAGAAATACTCTTTGAGCCTACAATGCCTGTTATAGTGATTGTCCCTTTCCCTTTGATAGAGATGCATTCACCATTACCAATTTTGACTTTAGTAATGTCAGTTGGCCTCAATTCTTTGAAGACTTTCTTGTCATTGGTCATGTGGTTGGTACAACCATTGTCAATTAACTAACTTTCAAACGGACAACTCCTTACAAAACGAGACGCTACAAAAAGTTGATCTTCATCCTCTTATTCTACAACTTAGGCTTCAACCTCCTATTGCTAAGCTTTTTCTTTACAAATTATTGCTTCATGTCCCATTTAATTGCATTTGGAACATTTTGCATCAGGTCTCCTCCAACATTTGAATGGAGGGTGACCTTCCTTTCCACAGTGAAGGCAAGGGGGGTATTTACCCTTGAAGCTTCCTCTTTTACCTTTATTGTTACTTGAAGTAAGAACAAAAGAATTCCCCTCCTTGGTCTTTCTTCTTTTTCTTTTTTTCTTTTTTTTTTTTGTCAACTCCATGATGTTTTGCAAATAAGGCTCCTTCAGTATTGACATCTTGTCTCTTATGCCTTCTTTGCTCTTGTGCTTGTAAAGAATTAAGTAATTCCACTAAGGAAATCTTTGATATGTAACTGTTGCTTCATACCTCTCAAGTATTGTGACAAGGATCTTCTCTACAATCCTTGAATCAATAAATTCAGACCCGAGTAGTCTGACTTTGTTTGTAATTTCAAGAATTCTATCTGAATACTCTTTGATTGTTTCAGATTCCTTCATCTTTTGCAACTTGAAATTCCATATCAAATTTAAAACTTGCATTCCTTTGATCCTTTCATCTCCTGCATATTCTTCCTTGAGATAATCCCATATAGACTTGGCTATCTTACAGGACATTATTCTTATGAAGATTGTTGATGACACTACAACAAACAAGCATACTTTGGCCTTAGACTTTTTTGTCTTTTTCTCCTTATACGTTTTGATCTATGCTACAGTGGGATTGTCTAGAAGTGTAAGAACATCATGGTCTTCTTCCATTGCTTCCCAAGGATCCAAAGAATCCAAATATGCCTCCATATGAATTGCCCAAATTTGGTAATTTTCTCCATCGAACATCGGCGGAGCAATTGAGGAGAAACTAGCTTCAACTTCCATGATGTTTTCAAAAACTCACATATAGATCTCATAAGAAGAGAGCTCTAATACCAATTGTTGGTTTTAAGGAAAAAAAAAAAATATAATAGAGGAAGAATGATACGATCATGTAGCAAGTTTGGAAGAGAAAAATAGATGATGTTGTATGAAATGCACAATTAAATTATTTTTTTAGCAAGCTTCCATTATATAGAAGCTGAAATAGATAACTTAATGGTTGAGAATCAAGCCATGAACAACAACACACGTCTTAACAAACTAACCACTTCCTAAAGACTAGGATAAACTAAAATAAAATAGAAACATAAAACAACTACAATCCTAAAAAGTAGCTAACTAACATCATCCTTGAAACAAAACTTGATACAAAGGGGTCCTATAATCTATACGGGAGCTTAGTGCATGGTGTTTATGTTTGATTGCCAACTACAGAACATCATAGAGGGATGGTAGTTTTCTATAACTCAGCTTTCCTAAATATCCAACAAATAGATTAGAGCAGTTAGGAGTTAACTCTTATGATTTGGGTTCAGCCTTCTCTTTTTACTTGGATCTTTACTGTTGTTTATGCTAGTAGGCTACTGATAGATAGATTCATGTTATGGGACCAATTAAAATATTATGTCAATATATTTAATGGTAGGCCTTAGAGTGTAGTTAGAAACTTTAATGAAATGGCATCCTTAGATGAAAATTGGGGTAACGCTTTCTTTAATAGGAAGTGTATGGCTATATGTACTAATTGCATGAAGGAATGTGGAATGGATAATCTAGGATTTCTAAGGCTTAAGTATACCTGGACATATAGGAGGAAGTATACCTTGAGGCTTTAGTTAAGCATCTGCTTCAATGGTCTTCTGATCATGCAGCAATCCTTTTGGAAACACACCTTTAGGTTTTAGCCAATGTGGCTCGTACATCTAACTTTTAAAGATTTAGTTCAACAAGTTTGGATCAATAATTATAATTCTTATTTTAATGCTTCTAAAGGGTTTCAATTAGTAGCTAGGAAATGGAATATATAAGTTTTTGGAATATTGGCTAAAGAGAAAAAAATAAAAAATAAAAAAAGGACTATAGTACAACTAGTAGGAGTGGACAAAATTTTGGCTATAAGACTAACTCATTATTTAGTTGCTTTAGAGGAATAGTTGTGTAACTATATGTTAGAATTATCAATAAGAGAAGAGGTGTCATGGAAATCAAAAGCTTAAGTTGATTAGATAAAAAATTGATGTACTTAGGAGCTTAGTAATCACTAAGGTTTATCATAGGGAGTAGTACCTAAGTGGGTCCTTCGAAGTATTGAAGAAGATGGAATGAAAAAGATGTCAAACATAGTAGTTTATCTAAAGCTGCTTGAAGGATATGACGTACCAATGAATACAACACAACTTAACACTTCATCCAATATGACTCACAAGCTAATATTAAGGTCCACTTACCACTAATCTCGAGTTACTCAGCAATATTAGATAAGAGTGTAAATGAATTGTATTTAGGGAAAGGTATCTCACAAGAACAAGTATATTTAATATAAAAAAAAGATGTAAGATGCCTTGCAGCTATAGTAAAAGGACTATTTATAGTAAGTCCTTTAGGGGAACAATACTAATAAGAAAAATTACATAAAAGATAATGAAGAAAGATATTCCTAGTATGTACAAAGAAGGGTAAATATGACGAATTGGATACAAATTTTTTACTACTACTTAGTATCGGCAATAGGTCTGCCACTTCCGTTATTGCTGTTGGGTTAGTTGTTGGGCTTACTTCTATTGGACTTGGAGTTGGTCAAGGTAGTGCTACAAGCCAAGCTGTAGAAGGAAAAAGAAATACAGTACAATTGTAAGAAAAGTAACGGATAGGTAGCAGCTTGTCAATGAGTTTGTATAGGGGAATCTTAGGGCTTTATGGATTATTAGAACGGGTGTAGCTATTGTTGGGGGCTAGCACTTGGAGTTGCTGAGATGAATAAAGGTTATTATTGTTCGGTAGGCCGAATGAGTAAAACTTAGCATGTAGGGGACCTAGCTTCGGTATTAAGCAAGTTAGCCTTAGCACTAGGCAAGTCAATGAATGGGTAGGGGCCTGTATAGAGTAGAGTATATTTGAGTTAGGAATTAAAAGAGTTTGCCTACAGTTCTTTCGCATACTAGTGCTCGTCCTCAGTGGGTTGATGAGAGCTAATCCTTTCAGCGAGAGACTGTAGGCCTCAAAGATGGGCGCAAGTGAGGGGTCTAGAGGTTGGCAATCTATCAGTTCCTCAAGGTTGTTGAAGATTTGTCATCAAATCATGGTCTTCTTCTTCTTCAGGTACATAAGGCATTAGGTCAGTGATGTTGAAAGTAGAAGATACTTTATATCTTTCGAGTAACTTAAGCTCATAGGTGTTGTCATTAACAAGTCGAAGGGTCTTAAAAGGTCCATCCGACTTAGGAGATATATTGTTTATCCTCTTCCTTAGAAATTAGTCCTTGTTAAGGTAGATCCAAACAAGGTCTCTTGTATTGTAAATGACTCGTCATCTTCCTTAGCTACCCTATTCTCTCTATCGAGCTACAATCTTAGCTAGTTGCTTAGTAACCTTCTGATGTAATTTCTCAAACTCCTCAGTGTGCTACAAGCCTAATTAACTTTCTCCTTAGGGGGTTGGGCTGATAACCATGTCCAAGGGTAAGTTCGGATTAAGTTCGTTATGACCTCAAAAGATGACCTTCCTATCGAGTTATGAGTAGAGTGGTTGTAAGCAAACTATGATAGGTAGGCATAGATTGCAATCATGTAGATTCTTTTCAACAATAGCTCAAAGGACGTTGCTCACTATTTTGTTTACGACTTATGTTTAGCTGTCTATCTGTAGGTAGTAAGAAGTACTGAACATAAGTTTAGTGTCGAGCTTCTTCCATAGGGTTTTCTAGAATAAGCTCTTGAACTTTGAATCATGATTAGATACAATATTCCTTGGTACTTTATGCAGCTGCATAATCTCCTACAAAAATAGGTTAGCAATAAATAAAGCATCATTGGTTTTGTAAGAGGGGATAAAGTGGCTCATCTTATTGAACTGATTGACTACCACCATAATAGAATTATGTCTCCACGGTGTTCTAGGTAGGCCAAGTATGAAATCCATGCTTAGATTGATCAATGGCTATTATAGTATGGATAGAGATGTATACTCTCCATATGACTCCTTTCTTCCCTTGGCATCTTTGCACTGCTTGCAATGTCAAGAATTTTACGCACATTCTTCATCATCTCAAGCCAATAGAAATGTTCTTTCAACAATTCAGTCGTTCTCTTCTCACAAAAGTATATGGCTAAGCCTCTAGTATGGGCTTCTCAGAAAAGTAGTTCCTTAGCAGACCCACTCGGTACACAAATTTTTCTTTCCTTCATCATAAATCCTTGACTCCAATAGAAACTATCCACCACTCCTCCGGCATTACACTTGGCTACTAAGGGTCCTAAGTATATGTCATGCTCATATTGATCAAGAAGGGTACTGAACCTAAGTATTTTAGCCTACAATGTGGTAATAAGAACATGTCAACAAGAAAGTGCATTAGCGATGGTGTTGGTACTCCTCTTCTTGTATCAAATGACATAGCAGAAAGTTTCTAGGTATTTGACTCACTTAGCATGGCGTCGGGAAAGTTTTTTTTGTCCATTGAGATGTTTGAGAGATTCATGGTTCGTATAGATGATGAACTCTCTTGGCAGTATGTAGTGTTGCCAGTTTTGAAGTGCTCAGATAAGGGCATAGAACTCCTTATCATACGCCAAGTAATTCAGTATGATACCTTTGAGTTTCTTGTTGAAGTATGCAATTCGTTGGTGCTCTTACTTAAGAATAGCTCCAATGTTGACTATAGATGTGTCATACTCTAGTTCAAAAACTTTCTCGAACTTAGCTGGATGTATACTAGGGTAGAATTTAACTTGGACTTAATCTCATCAAAGCTTCTCTAAGCTTTCTCGAACCATTTAAATTCAAAGTTTTTGTTGGTCAGCTTGGTCAGTGGGGCAGTTATGGAACTAAAGTTCTGGATGAATCTTTGATAAAATGAAGCTAGACCATGAAAACTCCATACTTCAGTAGAATTAGTCGGCGATTACCGTTTGAGAATAGCTTAGATTTTCTCATCTTTAACTCTAATACCTCCTTCAAAAACAACATAATCAAGGAATACTACCTCACAATGACAAAATACACATTTCTTTAAATTATTGAATAAGTGTTCGGTACGAAGGATATCAAACATAGACATCAAGTGTACAATATGAGAGATGAGGTTGGCACTATTTACTAGAATATTATCAAAGTAGACAACAACATACTTACTAATTAATGTTCTCAAAATATAGTTCATGAGCTGCATAAAAGTACTTAGTGCATTTGTTAGCCCAAACGATATCACCATCCATTCGAATAGATCATCTATTGTTTTAAAAGCAGTCTTCCATTTGTCTCTAGGTCTTATTTGTATCTGGTTGTAGCTACTCTTCAAGTTAATCTTCAAAAAGACTTGAGCACCATGCAACTTATCAAGGATATTATCTAATCGAGGGATTGGATGCCGATACTTTATAGTGATTTTATTGATTACTCGTTTATCAATACATATTTTCCATGAGCTATCCTTTTTTGGCACCAAGATGGCTGGCATGACACAAGGGCTCATGCTCTCTTGGACATATCCACAATCAATCAACTTATCAACTTGTTTCTTCAACTTAGTTGCTTACTCAAGATTGAGCCTATAGGCAGGTTGGTTAGGTAGAGTAGCTCCAGGTTGGAGGTTAATTTAACGTTCTATTCCTTTAATAGGTGGTAATCTTCTCAATATTTCGGTAAGAAACAAGTCGGCATACTTTTGAAGTAATGTTTACACCTCAATAGGTAAGGCTTTGACTTCTCTTAACTTTAGAAGTTTCTTGACTAATAGGAGTACATACTTTTTTGTCTTGATATTTCTAGAAAATTAGGCTTGAGAAATCACTGGGGATTTCCTTTGTAGTAATATGGAAATCTTCTCTTGTGACTCTTGAACTTCTTTAGGGCACATTGGAGTTAATATAACCTTTTTTTCCATTCTTTTGGAACATATAGGTATTCCTATATCCATCATGCAGTACCTTTAAATAAAATAGCTAAGGTTAGTTAAGTAATATGTGTGAGGCATACATGGGTAGAACGTTACATAACACCTCGTCTTTGTATCTGTCACTAACAATAATCGATACTTTAACTTGCTCTGCAATAGTTAGGCCTCCGTTCTCATTTAGCCAATGAATCTTATATGGCTTAGGGTGAAGGTGGGGGTAAGGGTGAAGGTAAGGGTAGGTTAGTAATTCCATGGCCTTGACCATTCCTTAAGCTATTACATTGGTATAACTCTCTCCATCAATGATTAACGCACATAGCTTGCCATTTACTTGGTACTTTGTACGGAAGAGGTTCTCTCTTTACTCATTCTTGTTAGAGACGAAGGTATTCAGAGATCGTCGTATGACCATATAGTATTTTGCTCCCATTTTAAGTAGGGTTATGGCATTTGAGTCTTCTTGAAATTCGCTCAACAGGTGATTAACATCTACCTCCTCCTTACCTTTACTAGCACTTTCCACTTTGAATTAGGGCTTATCTCCTTTAATGGTCATGACGCATCGGTTCCGGCACTGATTAGCCACGTGTTGAAAACCAAGACACTTAAAGCACTTAATCTCTCAAGTCTTTCTTCTTAAGCTCTGACCTTGGTCCTTCTTGACCTTAGGCTTCTTGGCTTTGCTCTTACCTTGGCCATTGTTAGGTTTGCTCGGCATCGAACCTCTGTATTCTACCTTGAACTGTATTGAGCTCAATCATATCTAGTTTGGCTTGGCATACCAATCCTACTCAGTAAGTTAGGTTAGCTGCTTGATGCTCCATTAAGCTAACTTCTCTTCTGCCTTTCTACTCTTTGGGCTGCTCGAATGGTTTTATCTAAACTTCTTAGTCTTTGTACCTCCACTATATTACTAATCTCAGTCTGCAGTCTAGAAATGAATCTTACTATTGTTTGTTGCTCGGGTTCATCAACATCACAGTAGATCATCAACAATTGAAACTCTTAGACATATTCATCAAGAGGTCGGCTATCTTATCTTAGGTTTTGGACACACCGAAAAGTGTCTTACTGATAGTACTTTAGAACAAATCTACTCCTTAGACATCTCTTCATCTCGTTCCATGTCTGGATTTCTTGTCGGGCTCTTTAGTGTAATTCTATAACTTCTTCCACCACATTGATATATACTTAGAAAATTCTAACGCAGCTACTCAAATATGAGTAATGTTTTCATAATCATAAAAGTTGAATATCTTTTCAATCTTCTCTTCCCAATCCAGGTAATCATTAGTACTACTAGACTCATTAAAGCTCAGAATCTACATCTTAAGATGCTTAGCTCCTCCCCTAGGAGTATAAAACTCATGTTCTTCTAACCTATCGTATTACTCTTCCTCCTCATATCCAACTTAAGTCTTCTTCTTACAACTCTATTGGCAGGTCGAGGTGGAGCTAGGTTTACATTAATAGTTTTGGGTGCTTGATTCTTACCCACTTATCTTCTCAACTTATCTTTAACTTCTCTGCCTTATTTAACAATAACTCTCTCTTGTGGCCTAATCTCTACTACCCTCTATACGGAAATAGCTAGATTGGCCATGATAGTAGTAAGGTTTTGTATTTGCTCGTTAGTAGTTCGTGGAATTTATTAAGTAACATAATCATGATCAAGAGCATCACTCTCAACATAATTAATCTCTTCTTGAGCATTATAATTTGACATTTCTTAATGAAAACTTCAGAAAGCTAACTATTCAAATGAGGATTCTTGCATAACTTTGACAATATGACTTCTTAAAGTGACTTAAGAACTTGCTTTGTTTTTTACTTTAGAAACAGAGTATAAGTAGAACAAACATTCGATAAGAAATACTTTAACACTAAGCCTTTGGTTATAGCCTTAAGCTTGGATACCAAAATTATATGATGTGCTTAGGAGCTCAATAATCAGTAAGGCTTACCATATGTAGCAATAACCAAGTAAGTCCTTTAAAGTATTGAAGAAGATGGAATGGAAAAGATGTTAAACACAATAGCATACGTGAAGTTGCTTAGAGGATATGATGCACCAACAAACATGACACGAGTTAATACTTCGCTCGATATGACTCACAAGCTAATGTTAAGGTTCACTTATCATTAATCTCGAGTTACTCGCTAAGATTAGATAAATTGTACTTGGAGAAGGATATCTCATAAGAATAAGTATATTCAATATAAAAAAAAAGATGTAAGATACCTTGCGGCTACAATAAAAGGACTATTTATATTAAGTCTTTTAGGACAATAATACAAATAAGGAAAATTACAGAAAAGACAATAAAGAAAGAGATTCTTAGTATGTATGAAAAAGGGTAGAATGACAAATGATAAAAAGGAATATAGTATAAATATTAGAAAAGTAACAAACATGTGGTAGCCTACATTGGTTTCATATAAGGGAATCTTAGGCGTTATGGATGCTCAAAGTAGGTGTAGTTGCTATCGGGGATTAGCACTTAGGGTTGTTGAGGTGAATAAAGGCTGCTAGTATTTGGTAGGCTGAATGAGTAGAGCTTGGTATGTAGGTGACATGACCTTAGCAATCAATAAGTCAGCTTTGGCACTAGGCAAGTTGGTGAATGAGAAGGGGTCCGTGTGGAGTAGAGTGTGTCTGAGCTGGGATTTTAGAGAATTCACTTACAGTTCTTCTACATATTGACACTCATCCTTGATAAGTTGACGAGAGATAATCTTTCTAGTAAGAGTTTATAAGCCTTGGAGATGGGTTCGAGTAAGGGGTCTAGAGGTCGGTAATTCATAAAAAATGGAGATCGTAATACAAAATATTATCATACCTCAGTTATCAATTGATGCACTGAGAATGAGATAGTTTGTTTAAAAGGCTCAGTTGGCCATTGGATTACAACTGAGGAGAATGTAAAAGTTCATGTTTGAAGTTTTTATAAGAAGTTATTCATTACTTAGTATGAGCAAAGCTATATTTATAATCCATTGCAATAGAATTGTTTTAGGATTAGTTGGTTAGCTAGGGGGGGTAGGTTTAGGGTTGGTGGTGGTGTGGAGTGCTAATAAAGGAGCAAGTTGAAGTATTGTTAAAGCTAATAACTGATAAAGAAATTGAAGAAGCTTTAAATTCCATGGATTCTTGGAAAGCGCCAAGAAGGAATGGACTATATGCCTTCTTCTATAAGTTGTGTTGGAGCATTGGAGGTGATTCATTCAAAAAGCTTACTAAGGATACCTTTAATAGTCTTTCTACATTAGAAACATTGTGCCAAACATTGTTGGTATTAATACCAAAACAATTAGGTACTTGTACACTATCTTAGTTTAGGCCGATTAGTTTATGTAATATGATTTATAAGTTATTTGCAAAAATTTTGGTGATAAGATTGCAACCTTTTCTTGATAGGCTAATATGTCTAATGGAAGGTAGCTTTATCCTAGGTCATTAGGCAATAGACCATATTTTCTTGATGAGAGAAATCATGCATGCGATTCATAGGAAGAAAGGGAAAACATGATATAGGATACTAAAAATAGACTTAGAAAAGGCATTTGATAGAATTGGGTGAAGCTTCCTTTGGTGGGCTCTTGAGTGCTTAGGATTTCCATTAGAATAGAGGAAACTAATAGCTGATTTCTTTTCTAATGCTAGTATTGAAGTTTTGATGAATGGCTCTATGCTCGAACCTTTTAGACCCTTTAGGGGAGTGTGGCAAGGTGATTCATTATCCCCTTTTGTTCATCTGGGATGGAATTTCTAAGTAGATTAATAAGTTAGAAGGTTAGAAATAAGCTTTGGCATCCTTTAAGATTAAGGTAGATAAAACTTCAATTTTCCCATTCATTGTATGTTGATGATATAATTTTGTTTGCTGAAGCTTCGAAATATATGGCTAGCATGGTAGTTGATGTGTTGCAACAGTTTGAACACTAGTTAGGCCTTGGGGTGAATTTCATGAAATCCATGATTCTATCTTCTCCTAATGTGGTAACTAATGTCAAACTTCAAATCATGGAGAGATTGAATTTTAGGGAAGTCACTAATTTAGGGAAGTATCTTGGATATCCAATTAGAGATGGATCCAAACCAAAAAGGAAAGATTTTGAGTTCCTCATTAATAATAATAATAATAATAAAACCGGTTGGTTGGACAGGTCGTCTATTGAGCATGGCAAGTAGAATAACGTTAGCAAACTCAATCTTGAATGTTATTCCTAGTTACTATATGTAGGTTGCTTAACTCCTTAGAAGCACTTTGAATTAGATTAAGCAAATAGTACAAAACTTCATTTATCAAGGGTAGATGGACAGTGGAGCCCAAAGTTAGATTAGTTAGAGCCAACTTGCTTTGCCAAAAGACTTAAGAGGTCTAAGGGTAGAAGACTCGCATATTAGAATCATATCAATGCATCTACATGGACTAAATTGTGTGATAAAAAAAATGTAGAAAGTACAAGTAGGAGATAGGCTTAGTGGATGCAGTGTGATCTCTCTAGTGTGGAATGAATTAGTATAAGCTTTCACATGGATAAAAGACCACAAAGTTGTGTTGTTGGTTAATGGGGCTTCAATAAAATTTTAAAATGATTGTTGGTCACAGAACATAATCTTGAGAAAGTTAATAGAAGGCCGACTACCGTATGCTAAGCATCTCATTGTTAGAGAAGCATGGAAGTCAAATCTAGCACGGAAGGACGATATAGTAGGGTTTGAACTCACTACAATATGGAAGAAAATTGTTAGACCTACTTTTTTGGTACTTAGTGAAGAGAGTAAAAGGGTTATTGCATTGAACTTGCATGTTGATTTGTTAATTAAAGAAGCTTATAGAGTGCTGAAGGGTAATTTAGTTATGAACAAGGAAAACAACAAATGGCTTTGGACTGTAATATTGAGTCTAAAAGTGAAGTTATTTATCTGTAAATCTTTAAACAATGACATTCCTATGGTAGTTAAAGTGAGTGCTAGATTTGTAACATGTTCCTATTAATTTCCTAAGGGATGTGGTCAAACAGAATCAATTGAGCATGCTTTATGACATTGTCCTAAGATTCAACATATCTATCATGATTTAAATCTTAGTGAGCTTGTGAGTCAACTTCATCATCTTTCATTTTATGAATGGATTCAACAACCTGTAAACCAAATGAGGAATACTAAAAGATAGGTAGAAATGCCTAAACAAGTATTATTTGCTTTTGCACTATGGACATTATGGTATGATGGAAATCTTGTTTGGAAAAAAACAAAGTGGCTTAGGTAGAGAGTTGGTGTTGCACATAAGGACTAAAGCTTTTGAATTTTAGGCCATCATAATATGAGATACATAGTTGTTAAAATCGTGAGTCAAATATATCATTCTATGAATTTACAATTTTATAATGATTCTCTTAGTTAAAATAGATATAAAATCATTTGGTTATACTTTTTTTTCTATAGAATTTGAAATTTGATGTATGCCTCTATAAGCTTGCGATTCTACCAATTTTTTATGATTCTATATAATTCTATCGATTTTGTATGTTCAAAGTAATAGTAGAATCACAATTTTGGCAACTATAGAAGACATACTATACTTAGGAAGATCTTGATGCAACTGATTAAGTGGTCACTTCTTATAGATGGGTTTGTGAAAATAAATACAAATGCCTTTATGTATAGCATAATGGAGTGCATAACAATATCAGTTGTCTTCCATGATCAATTTAGCTTTTAGATAGCAGGGTTCACAAAGAAACTTGGAAAACTAATATCCATACAGCTAAAATTTAAGCAATATAGGCTTGCATAGAATTGTACTTTGATTTAGTAGTTGCTGTTAAATTGTTTTACACCTCAATTAATGATAATTATTAATGGAAATTTGTTGATGTATTGCATTTATGTAAGGGCTTAACAATCCAATTTGAGGAAGTTTTTGTTATGTATCAACTAAGGGAAGCCAATAAGCTTGTAGATGCCTTGGCAAATTTTGGTTATTTCATGGAAGAAGAAGAAGTAGCTACTTTCCAACCCTTAAGCTGTTTACTCTAACTTTTAAAGGATGATATAAGTCTCCTTGTACATGGTAAGGAATATGTTGAACCTGACTGAGTAGAAAGTAAGTGTGTTATATTTTGTTTTCATACTGATATAATGTAAGTACTTAGATGTTATGATTATTAAGTAATGAAATATACCTAGTTTAACAAAAAAAAAAAAAAGATAGGTTAAAAAATGGACCAGAATTTGAACTTGGTGTATGTGTGTGTATATATATATATATATATATATATATTCAAGGTTCAAGACAAGCATCTAAACTCTTTCTTTAGGAATAATTGTGGTCTATTCACAATCTCGATTTCCCTAGTTGGTTGGTTAAGCTAATCATGGGTTGTATTACTTCAACCTCTCTTGAAGTTATTATAAATGGGAAATCTTTACCATCTCCCTATCCTTTAAGGGGAAATAGGCAAGGGGATCCTCTCTTTCTATACCTATTTATCTTATGCATGGAGTTTTTTAGTAGAATCATGGAAAAGGAGGTAGAAGAGGTTTATTGGATGCCTTTTGAGGTTAGTGGATCTCCTATTTCTTTATCATATGTTTTTTTTACTAATGATATCATCTTATGTGCAAAAGCAAACAAAAGGAATGCACAGACAATATAAAGAGTTCTTCATTCCTTTTCATCATTATCTGGTCTTCAAGAGAATTAAACAAAGTTAGGTGTTTTCTTTTCTAGAAATGTTTTAGATGCTATTAGTGAAAGTATTACATCTTAACTAGGCATAAGGTAAATATCATCTTTTGGGAAATACTTAGGTTTTCCTTTTGACAAAGGATTAAAGCCAACTGCAACATAACTGGACTTTATCATTGATAAGACATAAAGGAAAATTAAGTGGCTGGACTGGAAGGATAGGAACCTTATTATGGTGGGAAGACTTAATACAAATAAATAGACTTCCAATCTGTGTTATAACAAAGATTACTCAAATTATTAACAATTTTCTTTATTTTAGAGTTTTTAAAGAACATAAGGTTATTAGGTTAGTTAGGAGAAAATTGCTAAGCTAAAGGAAGAAGGAGGCATTGGTCTTCTCAATTTAACTATAAGATACCAAGCTTGCTCCTTCAAGAAATTCTTTAAATTTAAACTTAAGAAAATTTCCTTAGTAGCCCTATTGAATGCTAAGTATAAAGCTAACCAATGGATAATAGGTTTAATCCACCTAGGTCTCTTTCTGTCATTGCAAATGACATATCAGTTAGAGTAATGCAATTGAAACTTCCAATTCTATTCTGTTAGGAAATGGAAGACAAAAAAACTTATGGCACATGGGGCTTATTGAATGTTAAGTATAAAGCTAGCTAGTGGCGAATAGGTTCAATCCAGCTAAATCTCTTTCTTCTATTGCAAATGACATATCAATTGTTGTAATGCAATTCAAACTTCTAATTCTATTTTATTAGGAAATGGAAAACAAAAACACTTATGGCACATAAGGATGCCATTTGGCAAGTCATTATAGGGTATCTAAGCCACTCAACCTAGTAAGAACCTTATAAGGTCTAACCTTATAGGGTTTCGGGATAGGTTTTTAGAATGGAGTTAAAACCCTATAGGGTTTTAAGTTGGGTCGGGTTTTAAAACTTATAAGAAACTCGAGAAAACTCAAATGTGGTAAAAAAATTACATATATATATATATATATCAATTAAGTGTATCATCTTAATGGAAAATTATTAAAGCACTTACATCATCATCTAATAGGATTCGCTCGAATAATCATTTCAAGAAAATTTAACTAATTAAAGATGCTTTCCTTGTCTTCATGAAATAAACACAAATTATATTAATATAATTAGCATTCATTAATTTTTTAAGGGATATAAATATAAAGAAACAACTTACATTCATAATGTTATTCCATAGGATATCTGGTGTCATGGTAAGCTTTTGGTACACAATGAAGTTTACCAAGGTGCTTAATTGTGTGCCATTTCCTAGTAATATCAACTCTTCAATCTTCTCAAGTTTATGGTTTTTAGGTGTAGTAAGTTGAGTTGGGTTCTTAATGAGTTTTAAAAAGCCTTATAAGGACAATTTCAAGGAATAGGGTAAAAGTCCTATGAGGTTCTAGGAAGTCTTATAGGGTAACAAGTTTGGTTCGGGTTTTGTAAAACCCATCTCAAACTTATCTAGGTGGCATCTCTGATGGCATGACTTATGGCATAAAAAAGGGTATAGTTAAATCATTAATACAAGGTCTTTTGTGCTTTTAAGTGGAAAATCTCAAACCTTTATTTTTAAGCTCTTTTTGTCTTGCTACAATCTTCACTAGCTTCTTAGCAACCTTCTTATTAAGCCTCCAAAACTCTTTAGCCCACTCTATTCCTTGCAAACTATCCTCTTGGGTGGTTGGTTAAGTGATCATGTCTAGGGGTATGCTTAACTTGACTCCATAGACAACTTCAAATGGAGATTTTCCTATTGAACTGTAGATAGAGTGATTGTTGAGAAACTCAATAATTAGCAAGCGTAAGTCCCAATCACTTGAGTTCTTGCCCATGATAGCTTAGAGTAAGGCTCCTAATGTCCTATTAACTACCTTAGTCTAACCTTCGGTTTGGGAATGGTAAAAAGTACTGAATATCAACTCAGTGTTGAGTTTCCTCTATAGTGTCTTCTAAAAGAAGCCCATGAACTTTGAATCTCGATTTGATACTATACTTTGAGGAACTCCATGTAAGTATACAATTTCCAATAAAAGAAGGTTAACAATTGATAGAACATCACTAGATTTGTGGCAAGGAATGAAGTAGCCTATCTTATTGGACTAATCGACTAACATCATGATCAAATCATGCTTTCATGCTGTTTTAGGTAGTCTAAGCATGAAGTTCATGCTTAAGTAGGTTTAAGGCTTTAGGCATGGGTAGGAGTATATACTTTCCATAAGATTACTTTTTCATCATTCTTAACCAATAGAAATATTCTTTTAGTTGTTTGTAAGACCTCTTTTTTCCTTAGTGTCTGGTTAAGCCCTTAGTATGGGCTTCTTGGACTAGGAACTCTATAGTCGATCTTTTTGGAATGTACAGCTAACCTTTTATGAATAAATACCCTTAGTTTAAGTAGATTTCATCCACAGTGGATCATGATCTACATTTGGTTACAACGGTCCTAAAGTAGGCATCTTGCTCATATTACTCGAGAAGTGTTCCAAATCTAAGTATCTTAGCTTTTAAGGTTGTGATAAGTACATGTTCACATGATAAGGCCTCTACTACACCATTCAAGCTACCTTTCTTGTACTTAATCATGTAAAGGAGGTTTCTAAGAACTTGACGCACTTGGCATGATGTGCGGGCAATTTCTATTGACTTTGAAGGTACTTAATGGACACATGGTTTGTGTAAATAATAAACTCTCAAGGTAGTAGGTAATGTTGCCAAACTTAGAAAGCTTAGACAAGGGAGTAGAACTCCTTATCATAAGTAGAGTAGTTTAAGGCAACTCATAGAGCTTCTCATTGAAATAAGAAACAGGTCGCCACTCTTATATAAGTACTGCTCCAACTCTTACTATGGATGCATTATGCTAAAGCTCGAATGCATTGTCAAATTCCAACAGTGTTAACATAGGGCTAAGGTTAACTTGGTCATAATCTCTTCAAAACTTTTCTGAGCTCTCTCCATATACTTGAGTTTTGAGTTCTTCTTGGCTAACTTAGTTAATGGTGCGACAATGGTATTGAAATTGAGGATGAATCTCTTATAGAATGAGGCAAAACCATGGAAACTTCTTATATCAGTATCATAGCTTGGGTTCGACCATTCAATAACATTCTCTTTATCAATCTAGATGCCACCATCAAACATAACAAAACTAGGAACACTACTTCCATATGGTAGAATGTACACATCTTTAGATTTTTGTATAACTACTTAGCTTAGAGTATACTAAACATAACTCTTTAAGTGCTTGAAATGGGATAATAAGTTAGCATTGTATTCTAAGATGTTGTCGGAATAGATTATCACTCCTTGGCTAATTAGTATCCTGAAAACGTAGTTCATAAGCCTCATAAAAGTGCTTAATACATTCATCAGGCTAAATGGTATGACCAACTACTCATAGAGGCTGTTTTTAGTTTTGAACACTATCTTCTACTTATCATTAGGCCTTATGTGAATCTGTTGCCACTCTTTAGGTCAAGTCTTTACAAAGATGCTATGAAACTCGTTAAGCATGGCATCTAGCTAAGGTATAGGATATTGGTACTCGATGGTATTTGTAAGCTCCATAACCAGTTACTTATGGTTTCGATCGGCTAAAAAATCCAATTAAGCCTAAATTATAAGTAAAGTTAGAAATATTAGTAAAATGACCTTGTAAACTTGAATTTAAGAAAATAAGTAATAAAATAGGAGACTATAAAATTTTCAAATTTTAAGTATAATAATTGTTAATTATTGAAAAAGCGAAAAGTGTAATCTAATAACTAATAAATTACTAGAGATAGATTATATGTATACTAAAAATCATAGAATGACCTAAACAATAATTAAGAATGTTCACATGTACCCCACATGTATTTACGTGTAGATAAAAATATGCGAAATTACTTAAATTGGCTAAAAACTTATTAAATAATTAAAGAAAATTCATAATTAATGAAGAAAAAATAAAGAAAAATCAGAAAAAATAAGGAATGATCCAGATATAGGTTGTAGCAGCTGGGGAAAATAAGAAAAAAATTAGCCAATTAAATTAGAACAACACAAAAGGTAAATTGGAAGAAGACAAGGTAATTGTCTAATCAAATTAATACACAATAATTTTCTTAAAGCTCTATAAATAGCAAGAAAATTTCAAAAGCTCATTTGGTCAATTTGAAGAGTGAGAAAAATAGAGAGAGGCAAAATTGAGAGAAAATTAGGATTAGAAAAAAAAAAAAAAAGAAAACTGTGCAATTAGAGCCTTAGAGAAAAACCCACACTAGATGAGCACTTGGGAGTGGATGGCGGCCACTACTATTATACGGTGGTGGCAGCACCTAGACTGGCCGATAAGGCTACGGCGCCCGGAGCCACTTAGATCGGTGAGTTCGATTTTCAGCCTGATTTTGTATAATTTTATAAAAAATAGTAAATATTCTTAGAAAATTATGAATTTTGTTATTTTGAAATATTTTGTATTTAGTTTTTAAGAAAAATATTATTTTGATGAAAATATGTCCCGTGATATATGGTGCTTAAGAAATCATGCAAAATCGAGTATGTTTTGGTTTAGAAATAAATGACCTTAAGAGTGTAGTTTTGAGGTCAAAATTTTTGTATAGATTACTTAAATGATATAGAATAGTGCTAATGCCCATTTTCAAAAATTAATTTTCGAAATTTTTAGATAATTTTTAGGCCTTAAAATGAGGCATAAAATAGGTAATTTAGGGTTAATTAAGTAATTAAATAGTTAATTACTGATTTAGTGAATAATTATATGTTTTAGGATGTTGAAATCTGATGAAGTATGATACTTGTAGCATTTAGGGTGTTAAATGTAATTATTAGGTTAATTATGTAGTAAATAAGTAATAGGGAAAAATAGTACATTTTAAGTTAATTTTGTAAATTAGGGTAATTAGGTATAAAATCTGATTTAGGATGAATTTAGACATTTTGAAATAATAATTGATGTTGGGAGATGGTAATTAGAGTATTAGAAATATTAGATGTGTATTATATACATAATAGGTGATAATACATAATATGTAATTATTAGAAATATAATAAATAGAAGATATTAGAATAAACATTGATATTATATAAATAATAGAGATATATAATAAATCCGATAGAAATCTTGAATTTATGTAATTATATGAAAAATGTAAAAATTTCTCACATTAGAAGTGAATTCGGTACACTATTAAGGATTTAAGTGTACCGGGTATAATAAAATATTGATTAGGGGTAATTATGGTATTTAGGATATCTGGAAGTAAAGTGATTAATTTCACATTATGAGTTAAAACAAGTTTCCAAGGTTTAGTATAAAACAGTACTTAGAAATCAAATTAGAACCTAATTTAGAAATCGATACGAAAACTGAACCCAAACCTAACCCTAAACCTAGAATAATTGTAAAAGATTTGAGAATCTAGATAACTGGATATATTAAACCTTAAACAAAACATAATAATAAGCGTTATAGGATAAAACCAATCTATAATAGTTATAAGAAAAACGGAAACCACGTTTATGTTATAGGGATGATCAGCGATGGCTTGAGTGAGTTGGACCTCGAGTAAGTAAGCGAGGAGTTTAGGTAAGTTGGGATTAATACGTTGTTGTATTTTGGAGGCTTGAGATTATACTTGGTTATGCTTGTTAGATAATTGGTTGTGTGCATGTGCTTGATTATGAGTGATGCTATGATTTTAGTTGTTGTTTTGGCTTATATTGTATGATTTGTATGAAATGATTGATCACCCTAAATTGGACCTAATCAAATATACGACCTGTAATCATTATTGGACTTGCATGGCAACCTATTAGGGGAAACCTAGGATTCTCCGGCTAAATACCGACCCCTTTGAAAAGGATAGCATAGGATTGCATAATGGTGCCTTCTTCATCCTTAGTTGAACTAAGTGACAAGAGAGGAGGTCACGGCGAGGGTGAAGTCAATGGTTTAAAGGTAGTTGTGGGAGGAGTGGTGTCTCCATTGCACAAGCCTGGGTTCAGTCGTGAGCTGTTGCATTAATGGCAACTTCTCAACCTGGATTAGAGCGGGCGCAATTTCTCTAATCTCATAACAGGCCGGATAACGTTGTGCGATGTCATTTGCTTGAACATGCATTGCACTTAATAAGTTGGTTGATAACCTTATTATGTTTATGGTATAGTTTTAAGTCCTCCATCCCAACTTACTGAGTTGTGGCTGCTTATATCCCTATAGACGTCGTGTAGATGCTGGCTAAGAAGCGGCATACAATTACTTTGAAGCTAGCAACTGCTGGATCTTAGGGAGTGAGGAAAAACATTTGAAGAATAAACATATATTTTTAAGGTTTAAGCTTTTATTTTAAAATTTTTCATTTTTGAATAATGTAATAACTAGAAAATATATTATGGAAAAATATTGTAAACGTTAATTGTAATAACTAAATTTTACTATATATATATATTTTCTCACTTTCTTAGATAAATGATTTATTTAAATTACAAACTATTTACTTTAAAGCGGGTTAGTTGTGGATGCCTTGTATAGATTGGGTCTAGGATAGCGGTTATAAGGCCAACTTTTATTTTAGAATGGTTTACACGGTGGGGTTGTTACGATTTTGTCGTTTTGAGTCGTGACAGTATTTAGTTTATAGCTCGACCATCTATATTCATACACTATAGTTAAGAACGAATAGGCGGGCAAGACATAGGGGCTCATGCTTTCTCAAGTATATCCTTTATTAATGAGCTCATCTATTTATCTCTTAAGCTTAACAGCTTGCTTAAGGTTAAGCTTATATGCAAGTCAGTTTGGTAGGGTAGGTCATAATTGGATGTCAATGCAATGCTTAATTTCTCTCATGAGAGGCCATTTCTTTCAATAGCTTGCTAGGAAATAGATTCTCATACTCCCTAGGAGCTTTTATATAACATCAGGTAAGGAAGCTGACTCTTTCAATTCCAATAACCTTTGAACTAGCAGGAACATAAGGTGGTCGACCTGCTTGCTTCAGCGAATTCAACTTGGGAAAGGATTAGGGACTTCCTCTTGAAAGCTTAAGAAATTTGTGATTGTGCTTGTGCTTTCGGGACTTCCTTGGGGCTCATGGGGAACAGTACGACCTTCTTTCTATATTAATGGATCATATAAGTATTGTTATACCCATCGTTATCACTTGTAGATTAAAGATTATAAGATTAGGCTTGTAGACACACCTTAACTAGACCATTTCGAGAGAAATTCTAAATGTTCTATATTAAAATGGTACAGAGGCTTCTTTTTAATTAAGACAACTTGCACATCTCTTTTTTATATATATTTATCCATTTGCCTTTCTCACATAACTTCTTTAATTTTTTCATGTGTTTATTTTTAATTAAAAGTGAGAAAAATAGTATAAAGCTTAAGAACCATATCACTTAATGTGCTTGAAAGTTGAAGTTAACATCGAGATTTTGGCAAAATATTTTCCGATGCTTACAATCACCACTTATATGAGGTCTTTCATAATGTTTATGAAATATTGTTAAACTTTCATAATACCAATTATTCCTTAAGAATAGGATATCATAATGTTTAGAAAGCATTATGAGAACATTTGAAACATCATATTTGATGAGGCCCTTAGAATACTTAGTGAGTAAGCAAGTCAAAGAACCGTGTTAGAGCTTAAAGCAAAGAAATAATAAAGAGGGATCTTGAGAAAGGAAGCATCATTGAAGAATGATGAATTTAATCATATCGATAGAGTTGGATATTGCTTTGAGTAAGTTAATTAGATTGAGATTGTTGAATTGTGCCGAATGGTAGGCCATCGTATTGGCAGAAAAGGAGGACATACCTATTAGAGCTAAGTATATATGCATACAGTCCATGGAAGAAAAAGGATGTTGTGCTCTAATGAAATCTAGATAAATTAGGTCCATATCATAGTTTTTCAACGACAAGACTCGGTGCAAATTTCTAAGGGAAGATATCGTAAGTATTTAGGTAAAAAAATAGCTGCAAATAATGCATCTCAAAATTTTTTTATTTTATTGGCAAGCATATAAAATGCTGCAAATAATAGATCTGAAAAAGTTTATTTTATTGGTAAGCATATATCTAAAGGAAAAAATAAAATTTCAATGTACTAAGACACCATATTGCTACTATATGTATTTAATAGTACGAATACGCTATATAACCGAAGTTTTGTGGCCCTTAAATGCTTGCAACTTGTGTCACTAGTATTTTTGCATTATTTTCATGTCGTGTTATCATGTTAGATTCAATAATAATAATAATAAAAAGAATCACAACAACAATGTAGGTTATGCTCATCTCCCATTTTTTGTTGCTTGAAACTTCGGAAGAATTCCAGTTGTGGAATAATAATTTTAAGTCAAGGGCAAGAATAAGCATAGCTAACTATCTATATTTATATATTACACATTGATTATATATCCCGAGTTACTTACAACAGGACATTTGCACGGTAAAGATGACCTTATGCACATGAAACTTATTCTAACTATTGTACTTATTCATACTTTCTAATCTAATAAAGGACTTATGTATTAAAATATGCAACATTGTCCCTAGTAATGTATGGTACTTAAGAGTTGTACCAGAAACCCCATAACCATGTTTGTTCATTTTAGGTATTATATTCCTTCACCAAGCGGTGCTGGATGTCCTCTTTAAGGCCCTAAACTTCTCCGTTGCTTTCTCAGTTTTGGTAGGATATTTCCTTTTCAGAACCTGCCACATGTAATCGAGATAGAGAATTATGATTCATGTTAGTTTTGAGAGGTTCCAGATACTAGTAGATTTTAGAAGATGAAAGTGGTTATAAAAGTCAAAAAGAACCATCATTCGAAAACGGGAAAAATTACATGCCTATTTTTTCTTTTTTCTTTTTTTTTTTTTATTTAATGGAAAAATGTTAAAAGATAAGTGTTTTACGAAATTAATAACTAGTGTTTAGAGATACTATTGAATATACTTTTTTATTTAAATATTTTCTCTAATTGTTAACAACCATTGTGAGAGGCTAGCCGTCGATACTCATATCTTCGACCACCACTTAACGTGAAAATCAGTAGTATATGCAAATTCTTGAGATTATTAAAATAATTTTGGAAAAAATGTAAATTTCTTAATTTGAAATGTATAATGAAATCGGGGAAATCTTTTCTACGAAACCACCAAAAACCAGCCTGCCCTGATTTAATAAAAACTAGGAGACTATTGGAAAATTCATAGTATTTTACCTCTTTTCTATGATTCTGCTCTGCGTCAGCCTGTTTAGCAATAATAGTACATCAAAGTTTTAGTACTAACCAAGTCTTGACATATCCATTTTCTCAAGGATATAAGGAGAAAAATGTTTTGTTACCACAATCTTTTTGAGCTTTTCATTCTCTTCTTTCAGCTGGTTAAGTTCTACCTCTAACTCCACTGTGTATGCCTGCAGTAAAAACAAGATTTGAAAAAAATTAACATGTTTCAAACATCAACAATTGATAACCAACACAATTACTTGAGGGTTTTTTTCTTTTTTTTTTAACAAAAATAAAAACCAACCTGCTTGCGCGCTCGAGATCTTGCTGCAGATTCTCGGTTCTTTATCATCCTACGTTGTCTTCTCTCGACTACAACCTCAGGCGGACCATCGATTATTCTCCGAGGTTTCAGCCCCATCGCTTCAGCTAAGTTAGCACTCGAGGATTCTCCCATGAACCTGTTATTGCCAGTCAAAAATTGATATGCCGTGAATCCACTCCCTGCTAAGTGATTCCCAACATTTTGGCTCGTCGAGAATCCGTAACCAACCATATTTCTTGCTCCAAACTCTTTGTCTAGGGAAGCAGCCGAATCCAGAAAACCGCCCTGTTGTTTCGACATGGTTTCGCTTACGTTTCCTTGTAACAAGGCGGATGGTTCTTGGACTACCCCTGCCTTGACAAGGAAATCTTCTAATGTCATCTCACCGAGTGTCTGCTGGCGTTGAGGTGGTTCGCTATTGAAGATGCCACTAAGCCTTGAATGTTGTTGCTCTCTGTGTATCTCAAACCACACCTCATCCACGGTTTTGTGGCAAAGCGGCGTTGGAATCGAGAAAGAACCTTGCCTTGCTGGGGTAGAATGTCCTCCTGCATTTTTGTTAATAGTGGTTTCGTTTTGATGGTGTAATGATTGATTTAGATTTTCCTCGACACTCCAAATGCTTGCTAGGAATTCATCCATGTTCATCGAGCCAAAGCTCTTTCCACTCTTGAATTGGATTTCATCTAGGGTGAGTGAGAGAATTGAGTTCTGTTTGCTAAGGGAAGCCAATGGTTGCTCCTTGATCGATTCTTCTTCAGGTAATTGTACTCGAGGCGGTGATTCGATTTTAAGTTTTGCATGTGAAAAATGGTCTATTTGAGAAACTTTCATTGTGTTTGAATTGAAATGCAATCTATAGTTTGGATGAAAGAAGCCTTAGCAAGGTTTAGGGTAAAATCATTGAGCAAATCCGATTAAGCTCCTGCATTAGGTGAATAAGTAAATGAGTTAGGAAACACTCAAGGATGCAAAGTCATTGCTTGAATGTCTCCCTCTACTATACAAAGAAGTTAAATATGCACCATATATATTGAAGAAATTATCCAGAAAAGAGATTTAAGGATATTAAATGCACAACTAAGAAGAAAGATCGAGATTTTCTGACAATGAATACATGTTACGATTGTAGATTCTCTATGTTAAAATGATAATAGGGAATCAAATCCTAAAACCATAAAAAGTAACGTCTATGATTCTATTTATTTCCTTTCTTGATAATAGTTTCCTGTTTCCTAAAACTAGTGACGTAACATATACGACTTCAAGTTTCGGATTAGTCTCAAGCCCATTTAAACTCAAAAGTAAATAGTTCTACATTGAGGCAAACCAAGTTTTATCTCTGAAAAGTGAAAAATGAAATACATTTAACTTTCAACTCAGCTTGGACCTGAAGCACTCAGGTGCACTCACATATCAGCCCAGTAGGTGAAGTCTAACCCTGTTGGGCCACAAGCCCAACGTTGGATATTTCACAAGAACCAGAAACCCCAAAGAGAGGACCCACATTAACTTACCCATTTAATTTTTGTTTTGCCAGAACCTAACCGATTTATCATAACTGGTAAACAGAAGTGATTTTAATGAGCCATAACTTGAGTCCAATTCCTTGAGATTATGTAGCTCTACATCAACTACGAGATATTAGAGAGTCAATCTTCATTCTTTCTTTGGTGTTCATTTTGAAAAACAATATCAAATTGGATCTTTTAACATATAAAGTTTCATACAATCCACCGAACGAGATTAGAATGCGATTCTACTTCCTCAGAATTTGATTCTAAAGCCGCTTCTCTCAAAATTAAGTCCATAAAGACAATAGCGTTGAAATTGATAAATTGAGAGTAAGAAGATAAGATAAGTCATTATTTTCCTTAGGCAAGTGCAATGATCATTTCTTTCAACTTACTATAGTCCAACATTTACTTTTCTACTGGCATGCATGTACATTGCCCAGCAGATTCATCTCCTTCCAAAGTAAAATTTCAAGAATCAACATAGACAAATTCATGACTACTATATATAGTTATGAAAGTAGAAGATTCTAACATGAACTCTGTCCATATAAATTCTAATAGAACATACCATCTGCACCATGCATGGTACAACCATTAGTACTACGCTCAAACAAAGTCTAATGGACTAGGTCTATCAGAGAAAATCCGCCCACTGACAGGTACTAAAAAAAGGCACAAACATGTCGACCCACGTTAATGATAGATAATAGAAAACCACCTAAGGGGAAAAAACACATAAATAAAGATATTTACCTATGATTTGAGCTTGAGCTCTGGCTCCTTTTTCTTTTTCTTCTACAACCTTGCCTTCGATCTCAAATTTTGTTTGGAAGAATTAAAGACTCTGTAGTAAATGTGAGTTTGTGTGTGGAGACTAATGACTAGAGACTCTGAAATTGTAACTGCCATAGCCATGCAACCTAATACCAGGTAAAAATGGACCCATACTATGTTCTGTTTCGACACGTTTGTGCCACATGTCGCTGATTTTCTGCCATGCGACATAAAAGAAACAGAGGAAAAATCCTAGCTAGAAATGTTTCTGTTTAGTCTGCCAAAGTCAATGTATCTTGGCCAGCAAAAGAATCACTATCATCTGGTTCCATGCATGCGTTTTTTCATGCGGGTAAATGTATGCACAGATAGAAAAAGGGCTCAACGAAGTGTGAATTTAAGGACAATACTCCAAAGAGATTGAGTATGCATTGGGAAAGTGACAAGGGCTTTATGGAGATATTATTTTTGTTTTTATTATTATTATTATTATTTATTTATTTTTTTCACGTGGGAATAAGGTCATTATTGTAACAAGTTCTCAAATGTTAGACCACGTAATAAGAATGAGTGTATTTGTGTCATGTAGTGTCTGAAAGAACTTTACCTCAGTAGGCAGAGTTTCTTCTCCTTCTTCATTTTTGCTTATTTTTTGATCTATGCTACATAGAATGCAAGAAAATGTGAATTTTTGTGAGTCTTCCTCAGGATTCCTCCAGCAATTGTTTTCAAAATTGGTGACACGCTTTAAATAAACTAAGTATATGAAAAGATAGTAAAAATATTTACTGGAATGAGATAAAGTTCTCTATTCTCAGTTTCCTTCTTTGCAGGCTCAGAACCTATTGACTATAATGGGTGTTAGTTGAGCTGGACAAGCTCAGCCGACTCCCTCCTTGAGGGCTTCCAGTGATAATATTGACTACGCCGTTGCAAGCTTTGTTATTGCGGTTTTTGTTGTCTTCTTCTCGACTTGCGTCAGTCCGCCTTCTTTGACCAGGTCGCTTGAAGAAGTCCTGTCTTCTGCAATGCACTCATAGAGGTACCCACAACCCCGATCTTTTAGAAGTCACAAAATTTATTGGAATTCTGCGCTTGAGATTGCCGCTTATCTGTTTCAGCCATTGTCGAATTCCCTAATTGCGAACTTCCATAAGGATATCCCCATAGGTCGGTTCAAGGGGCTGTGCTGAGTTAGGTTAGGATGAGGTGCTTCGGATTTCGTGAACCACTGTCCTCATCTTTAGAAGAAGACTCCCTCTCATTCTTGAGGCCTATGCGATCCTTTGCCAAGCTGCGCTCTTTTTCCTTCTTCTTATCTAACTTGTCTTGATCAACCTCCCGTCTTACTTTAATTTTGTCTTCCATTATTATATACTTGGCCTTCTCTTTAAGTTCATCAAAGTTCTCTAGCTTGCTTTTGGCTAAGGACTTGAAGAAATCTCTAGATGGTATTACGCCTTGAATGACGACGTTCAAGTGACACCATTGACCCTTGTCAATGCTGGGGATCTCTAACATTGCAACATTGAAACGAGACAGGTAGTCTCGAATGGACTCGTCGGGCTTCTTCTTGATCTAATTGAGGGCGGATGAAACTTTGACCGGCAACTTGCTTGCGAGGAAATGTTGTTGGAACTAGTAAGTGGGCTCATCAAAACAGGAGATGGAGTGATCTGCCTAGCACGGGTGTCGTTGTATTCCCTACGATGATGATACTCACGGAAGTTGGAAGTTCAACGGGTTAGCATGAGAGCCCCGATAAACTCACGAAGCGGATGAGCTAAGAATTGCCACAATCTAATTACACAGTAAAAAGATTGATAAGATTCAATTTGAACTAGCAAAATAGCTAAAATACACTAATCTCTATTAGGGAATTAATAAAGTGTTGTTAAAAGATAAGAGTGGCTCCTTACAAATGAAAAGAAATAGGTTTTATACTAAGCTAACCTATTGACATTATGGGAAATAAATACAAATATAGAAAGTAAAGTAACCTTGAGTGGTTGGGTGGGTTTACCACTGGTGCCACCTCTCTCATAGCCCTTAAACTCTTTATGTTCTATTTCAAGCTCTTTATACTTTACCTCTTCCCTTTGTCAAGCAATTATGATAGTGTTGAGATTGGACTTTTTGTCTTTGCTTTTACTTCTCAACACATAAAACTAGCTTCACCACATCATCTAAAGAAGAATATTATTACACCTCAACTACATTAGCAATGTCATATCTTAATCCTATAATAAATTTTGAAATGGTGACTCAACAGGATCCTTGTTGTTGCACATCATCAAGAGAGTCTCAAACTCCTGGGCATACTGAGCAATAGTCATACTTCCTTGTCTTAAGGTGTCAAGTTGAGAATACAAATCTTACCCTTAATAAGGTGGTAAGAACTTCTTCTTCATCAACCATTTCATTAGGTTCCAAGTAGCAACTTTCACCTCACTATCTTCCCTCCTTTACTCCTTAAGTTGCTTCCACCACAAAGATGCATATTTGAAAAATTTTAAAGTTGCAAGTTCTACTTTGTTGTGCTCATCATACATATCATACTCAAACAATTTCTCTATTTGGCTTTCTCAATCGAAATAATCATTGAGAGTTCCATGCCCATCAAACTTTGGCATGGTCAATCTTATATTCTCAACACCTTTTAGTGGTTGATTTCTTTCTTAAACATGCACACCATTGAAGTTATCAACTTCATCTTCACATACCTCTTCTTGGTTCCTTTGAACACTAGGACCTTAATTCCTCCGTTCACCATTCCTAACTCCTCCTCCACTACTCAATTCTTCTCTTATTGTCTCATGCACCTCTTGGAAGTGATCATTCATATTTTGCATCACGCCTTCAATCATATTGGTTTGATGAATTAACATTTCTTGAAATATTTTCATCAAAACTATTACCAAATCTCCATTAAACAAATCTCTCACATTCCTCCTCCTATTGTTATTGCCTCTATCCTTATTTCTTTCAAGTTCAGCATTAACACTTTCTTCACTCATTTTCTTACACTTTAAACGTTGAATAACTTTCAACTCAACAATTTGTCAAACACTTTCAATGTAATACAATAACAACCTTACAACAATGTTACTCAACTACTCCTCAAATAAGCAACAACAACCACTAATCAAATCCTACAATAATTAATAATACTAACACCTTTCAACCATAATCATGTCTATGCAAGAGAAATTCCACAACTCCTTCGGCAATAATTACTTGGAGGATCATGAAGAAGTCAAACTTATTATGTGTGTTAAACCTTGGCTTTGATATCAATATTATGATGTTCCTAGTACGGGTGTTGTTGTATTCCTTACACCGATATTACTTACGGAAATTGGAAGTTCAACAGGTTAGCACAAGAACCCTGATAAACCTACAATGTAGATGAGCTAAGAATCGCTACAATCTAATTATGGAGTAAGAAGACTGATAAGATTCAATATGAACTAGCTAAATAGATAAAATCCACTAATCTCCATTAGAGAGTTGATAAAGTATTGTTAAAAGATAAGAGTGGCTCCTTACAAATGAAAAGAAATGAGTTTTTATACTAAGCTAACCTTAATGGCATTATAGGGAAAAAAAAAAAAATAGTAAACATGAAATAAGTAAAATAAAATGTGAAGTCTCGCTAGATTTTAGAAGGACTATCAAGCTAGTCCCTAATGATCGTTAAGATGGTGCCTATTCAATTTTTACTGACAAGTTGATACTTTTAACAACTAGCTGGCTAGTGCTATCGTCTTTAACATACATTGTGCAATCTTCTTTTCCCAATTTTGTCAAGCCAGTCCACCTTCACAACGTCAAGCTAGATCCTTAGAGTCCCTTTGCTTTGCCTTTTTTATTTTTTATTTTTTAGTGATTACAACTCAATCTTGCTTTCTTTAGGTTATAAAATATGTAGGGAGTCACTTTAGGGCTTGTTATGTTAGAAGTTGGTTTACGATTCCTATCATGGAGTTATACAAGAGGGTATTAATTTAAACTAAGTTTGAGCTACCTTTCTTAAGGTGTTTGATAATGCCTTGCACGTGATGGCATCACTTAAGCCATATAAGTTCATCATAGTTTGAAAATGATACAGGTGATCATTCGAATTAGCAAATCCATCATAGTTATCTAATCAAGGGAGTCGACTGTTAGTTGGAAGTACTTCACCTTGATAGCTTAGGTGCATGGAGACTTGTTAATTGAAAATTTGGCAGATGGGTCACTCTTTTTACTTTCCCTTAGTACGAAAATCTTATTAATGAAGTCCTTAAGTTAGTCAAGTTACATGTTTTCAATAGGGCGTTTACATCGAGCTTCAAATGGCTCGATCAATTGTTGAGAGTTGCAACTTGAGCTTGACTATGAGAGGTAGTTTGCAGTGTTGATTAAGCCATAACACCGCTATGAGAAGCAGTTGGCAAAAGGGATTAAGCTGTAGCTTGTTTGCAAGAAGCAATTGCAAAAATCTCATCTGTAAGAGCATAATTGCAGCTACTTGCAAGTCGTGCTTAATGAGCTAGAGGAAGTTTTCTTACAATAAGTAATGGTAAGGATTGCTTACCAAGTCCTTACAACATTTTATAGACTTGTTAAGTACTGCTTCAACTACGTTTAAGAGAGTAGGTGGAAATATCCTCTAAAAGCACCATGTCCTTGATATACTTAGGTTCAGCCACTTGAGCGTAGAGCTTTGCCTTATTAGCCTCAATTTCTTCATTTTGTGCCACTAAGGTTTTGCATAAGTTTTCTAATTTTGCGAATTGTTGTGGATCAACGAGTTCATTATTTTGATTATTCTGAGTGGTTGTTTGTAGTTTACTGGTTGATCAACAACGGTGGTGTTCTCAACATTGTTGGATTTTTCTTGGACATTCTCACCATAGTAGTTGTGGATTCAAATCATGAAGATGGTGCTAAATGTTGTTTTAGGATATTGGAATGGTATTTAAGGGTTTTGAGTAAGTGATTGAACACATGTGGAAGAGAACATGTCAATTTGAAGGGGCTGCTATAAGGTGTTCTGATGTAGACACTTCGATACTCAAGTTAGTAAAATGTTGGATAAAAAAGTGTAATGTGGGTTAAAAATGTATAGGATTGTAAGTAAGTTACCTAAAGACCTCATCCTCTATTTATAAAGGAATATAGGAGCAGGTTGAGCTATTCTCGACAAGTGCATCACAAACCCATGATGTGATCTAGATTTTGTAGAAGTAGTAGGAGATAGTTGTCCACTAGCCACGGCATGGTTTGAACTCCATGAGTTGAGCTTAGCCAAGATAAGCCTTGAGGTCCAAGTCTTCATGGGCTTGAACGTCTTCTTTTGATTGGGTTAGACCTTATGCTAATGATTTGAGTGAGCTTGATAGAACTCTTTTGTAACCTGGCCTTAGTTTTGAGGAAGACATTTAGATTATGGAGAGCTTTGTCTCAAGACTAGAGGTTAGATTAGACCTTGAGGACTTGGCTTATGCCTTGGGTAGGTTAGTTTGAGCCTATGGGCCCATGTTTAAAATGGTCTCTTAATATGCAATATTTAATAATTGCTTATTTTGAGAATCTATTAATCATTTTATCGAATTATTGCTTCTTTCATCTCACTAAAACAACTAAGTTTTAGGAGCATGATTGATCAACACATATAGTAGATATAAACATATCTCCATTGTTCTTGAGACACACACATACACACACACACACACACACATACACATACATATATCATATTCAAACTACATCACATATTACAATTTGAAGAGGAATAATTTGAACTTGGTTCATTTTATTAGGAAACTAATATTTATATCATTAAGTTATAATGGTCTTGGTAATGAAATAATCTCGGACATAGTCGGATGCCCTAAAATCCATAAAAGTTCATACGTGATATAATTTTAAATCCTAATAAATTTAAGCATCACTTTTTTCCCCCCTTCAAGAGAATTAGTCATTTATTCATAAACAAAAGCTATAGCCTAAATTACATGATTAGCTAGCAAAAGATCATCTAAAGGACTTTTTATTTATTTTTTTAACGTATCCTAAAGTAAATAGATCTCTCTTTATCATGAACTCCTCTTACAAACACTTACACTTAGATAACCCTAACTTCTTCTTAGTTAGCCCTAATAGGAAAAAAGCAATTTAAACCTTTGCCTCTAGATCTCTCCTTACCTTTTAATGGTCATGTTGAGCAACTAGATACTATAGGTAATCAGTGTCATGTTAATAAAGGAAGTCATGTTGCATCAACCATCAATGTAGAAAATGTCACTTATTGCACTTAAAAGGATAGCCTACTATGTCAATCATTTAATCATTATGAATCTTTAATTTCTTCCCATGGTTATGTATCTCCTAGGTATGACTTAGAGGAAAATTTGCTCGTTTTTGAGGAGGTGGATACAAAGCTAGCTGATGAGTTACTTGATGGCTTCAAGAAGGTTAACTTTATAAAGGTAGAGAAATAAGAACTCATTCAACCTTAGAAAAACTCTATTGTCAAGTTGATGGAATATCTCTGGGCTATTACATGAAAGATTGTAGAGTTTATGGTCTTTCGCAAAAACATTATCAATGATTAGTATTAGAGATGGTTATTTTATCCCATCTTTCTCCTCAATTGAAGATATGCATCAAGTTATAAGGTATTAAACTTGGTTTATTAATGGAACATTGTTGCAAATTCATAAATGGGAACTTGATTTTCAACCATCAAAAGCAAAGAATGATGTAGTAGCAGTATGGTTGCATATTAATGAATTACCAATAGGATATTACTCTCTTTAAGTTCTATAGAAAATTAGGGAAACATAGGTTCCAGTGTTAAGAATTGATATGTATATAATGACTAAGGATAGGTGATAGGAATTAGCTTACGACTATCTCTAAAGCTGAGGCTGGCCTATTTTAAATCACGGCCAATTTGTCCGAAGCCGACGTTAACTTCCCCAAAACTCCCTTTGGATCTATTCTTGCTTGAGGCTAACTTGGCACTCGAGATTGAGCAATTACTAGAAGGCTGAGAAGGGAATGAAAAATAGCTCGATAGCAACTCTACCAGCGATTGAGAATATAAGGGACTGGATAGCTAATGCCTTAAGTCCAATGATTAGTTCGGCACATCATAAGGAATCTAGTACCAACCAATTCTAGAGCTTGGCAATTGTAGGCTGACCTCATAAGCAGTTTGACTAAGCAATGTAGGACCTTAACAACTCTAATTTAAACTAGGATATTCAATTGCTAACCTCAACCAATTTAGATCCAACTCATTCTAGGACAACTTGGATGACCCGCATGTTGACCTTCTTGTTAAATGCATCGTTTAACATAGTTTTGTTTACTTGTAAATATTTTCCTTAACTTTAGTTGTGGGCCTACTTTAGGGTTTAAGGCCTTGTATATTATTTATAGTTTTTGACTTACTATAAATAGCCACTATTGTAATAGTAAGAGGGATAACTAGTAGTCATTTTAAGAGCATTATTTTCTTTGAGAAACTTCTCTCGTAAGCTTACTATGAGCTTGTCTCCCTTTTGTATGATTATTGAGCATGCTATTCCTCTTTAATCCCTTTGTGTTCTTGTCAATCTTCTCCTTAAGATTGTGGTGAACCCTTATCTGAGCGAGTTAGTATGTCACATCTAATCCTTATTTGAAACCCTGAGCCTTGGTTTGGTTTTCATGAGTTGTATCGAAACCCATTTCGAGCTCAATCCCTAGTTGTGTTTGTGTCTTAAAATGTGATATCCATCTAAATTCACATTCAAAACCCCATTTCACTTCCTATTCCTCATTTCCACTTGAACTCCAAATACCCATTCACGGTTCATACCTACTGCATACACTGTAACTCGTATCAATAGGGGTTAGTTTGCTCAAATATGTATAGAAATTAATTTGCATCTACCCCTTGTCCATATGTTGGTTATTGGAAAGAAGAGTTATAGCTTATAATATGAAGGTATTCAAACACTTTGTTTTAATTATGGTCAAGTATACCACATCAATATAAAATGTCCAGAAGGGCAAGTTAGCCTCTTGCATTAGGGGTACATTAGATAAAGAGGAAATGGTTAATATCAACAAAGGAGTCCATACAAGTGGGGCGTGAATCATTCTCTTCCTCTAAAGCGACACATGGCTAGGAATAATTCATACGTAGACAACGAAACATGGGCTAGGAAGGTTCTAGTCCTTTAGAGAAAATGAATGCTTTACAAAATAGTGAATCAACCAATGAAAAAATTGAATAAAGGATTGGAAAAAAAAAAAAAAACACATGAATGAAGAGTTGACATAAAATGTGCAAGAACTAAGGAACAAAGAAACTAAACAAGCATGCATTGAGTGGATACTTGTCAAGGGAAGGAGGACACGTGGCAAAGATGAACAAAATACACAAGGCTATGCCACTTTAGGCATGAACAACATAGTAAACACCCATGTGAAGTATAATGAAACCGGGCTTAACTTATTAGAGCGTTCAATGCCATGTTCAATACATGTTGTTGAAAAACAACAGGACCCTAGTGCCCTAAAGGAAAGTGGTGGGAATAGCCTAAAGATGGCGATTATCGAGTTGAAAATTTTGTTTTTCTCTTTTCTTAACTCAATTTATATTAATCTTGGTTTGCTTAACATAATCTTCTTGACTAAGCCAAAAAAAGATTTCAATTTATGAAAACATTTTTTTTTAAAAAAGGAGTCACCATCTAACCAAAGTCGGGAAAAAAGTGAAATTAGAGTCCATGAGTGGATATATCATAATTTTAGTTATTAGTCAACAAGTTTCCTAAAAGAACCATTTTTTTTTTTTTAGAAAAATAGAAACCAGAGAAAACATGGGCTTGGAGGTTATATTATTAAAACTTGAAGATTTCCATAAAAGAGTCCATAAAATAATTAAGTAGGCCTTTTATTTTATTTTCAAGTAAAATAAGCTTTCTTTTTTTTTTTTTTTTTAGAATACAGGTTTTTCAAAATAAAAGGGCATTTTTTTTAAAGATTTGGAAAAGGACTTAAAAAGGGGGAAACAAAAAGAATTTTTATTTGTTTAGGCTACCCAAAATGCCTACTTATCTATTGGGTGGGATTAAGCTTACATAGTTTTAAATTGATGAAAACTTTAGTTTGTTAGTTTATTTTATTTTTAGAAAACTTTTTAACTTTAAGTTCATTAAATTTTATTAATTTGAAAAAAAAAAAGATTATTTGTCCACTTTTGAAAAATCTTTGAAAGCTCCTAAGTTTTGGAAAAGGTTAATTATATTTTTTTTTATTTATGAAAAACAATGTTTCTTTGTGTAGAAAAAAATTTATTGAAAAACAACAACACTTTTACATTTTTTTTTTAATAGCCAATTACTCATGCAAATTAAACAACTTGCTATTAGCCACAACATGCAAAGGGAGCATACAATGTGACAAAATATTCCTAATCATGCAAACTAAATATATCGTGTCACAATTCATGTGAATCAAGTAACTAGACATGTTAAATCACTAATTAATAGAGAAAAATCAAGTATTTCAATTTTGTTGCTATTATTATTATTATTGTAAGCCCCACAAAATTCGTTTTCTTGAAATTAGAGTTAAGCTTTAACCTCAATAGATGTTACCTAAACTTGACAAGACAAAAGAAATTAAAACTGATAAAAATTTTAAAATGAGACCTTAAGATGAACTTGAAAACAACAATGTGCAATTCAAAAACCTTAGTCATGTACCAAAAAAAAGAAAAAAGAACAGAAAAATAAAAAGAAAATCATAAATAAATTTAACCCCAAATCTAAAGAAAGCCTTAATTTAGTTAATTGACCTTGAAAGATGTGGAATTACTTAAAACTACTAATGAACAACTAAAGACATTCTTGAATAATATAAATTAATCAAAGAAAGCTGATATAGGAAATATGATTATGAACTTAATAATATAAATATGATTTGCGTCATATATGTATATAAACATGACTTTAATCATGAAAAATTAAGGATGTAATATACTGTGTGATATCAAATTGATTTAGATTATATGAACTAAAAATACTAAATTTATAAAATTACTTCCATGCTATGAATATATATGTATATAGCATAATATATATGCACACATATTACATACCATCTCTCTTATACATGATATCATATAAAATATAACAAATGTAATCTTGAGTAAATATTGAATTATACAATATACAATGTATGTAAATTTTGTACCATATGCCATATAAGATCTATGAAATAAATTAAATCTAATTAAAATACTAATCAATAAACTAACACAAAATTATACCAGATCGCGCAAATTCGCTATCAAGAGATTAGAGATATTCCTAAATAATATTGCTTAATCAAATTAAGCTAGTCTAAGAATGACTTAATAAAATTACTTTTTTTTTTCACATAAATTATGCCATGCATGCATAAATATGTATATACGTATTAAGATATTTTAATCATGCATGGCATAGTATATGGTATAGTTTGATAAAATTTATTTTGTATTGTACAGAATTGCATGGAATTGTTAACGAACTATTATAAACAATTCTAAATAGTAATAATTAATTAAATTAAGCTAACAAAAATAATAAATTAATGTAATTAAAATTTTGGTTGCCAAACACATGTTTATAGTACCACACTCATGTGTTAGTATACATATAATAAATATATATATGTAACTTTTCTTATATTTTACATTATACTATATACCATGTATTCATACTAGTATAATATACTAGACATTTTCTATCAAGATCCTACATGATTGGACATAAAGGAGACAAATCTCCATATACTTTCCTCGAATTAAGGCCATCCATGCAAATCTTACCCATCATACTCCCCTCTCACTAGATATGCATACATACAATCAACCTTAATTTTTTTTTTTTATCTACTTCAAGCACAACACAAAACACTATTGTTTTTCTCTCTCATCCCCTCTCAATCAAACACACTAAGCACCAATACACACACCTTCATTTCCTTTTCTTGTTTTCACAAAAAACTCTCTTAATATTTGTCTTCTCGTCTAGCTAGAGTACCCAAAACATAATCTTATATGCCATAGTATACTCTCTTGATCGAGACATGTAGGTAGGTTCCTTAAGTTATTTTGCATTTTAATTTGAAGCATGTACACGAATATGTGTATAAAAGATTATATTATAAGGTTATAATGTTAAATTTGGGAAAAATTTAAAAATAAGGAAAATTGCCAAAAAATTACAAAAATGAATCACATAGCCAAAAGAAGAAGAAGAAGATAATAACAATAATAATAAGAAAATTAATAATAAATAAATATAGATATCAATTACATAAAAAATTAAAAATTTGACCCCATAATATTATTAGTGTAAAATAATTACTAAGAAATGATTAGGATGGTTTAACACTTGCTTGATTATGTCAATTAATAAATTAGGACCTAAATTAGTAGACATGATAAATTAGGCTAAAAAATTGGACATAAAAGCCCCATTTGACCCTTACGTTAGACCTAAACCTATGATGAAAGTACACTTAAAATTATATTTAGATAAAATATAGGCTAAAAAGTGTAAATTAGATAGCTCCTACAGGAGTTAAGATGAGAAACTTGGTAAAAAGTCACAAGTAGGCACAAACCCAATAATTTCGATCTAATAAGAGAGTGACCAATTGAAAGGCTTAGAAGTATAAGAAGTATTTTAATGCCCAATTGAAATATTCGAAGGGTCAATGTTAGTTTGAAAGGTCATCTACAGTTTAGGTGAAAATTTGTACGAAAGGGACTCATTAGAAATCTTCAGATTAAAAGTTGAGCCCATTAAATATTAGACCCACTAATAACTAGAGCTCAACTATGAATTATGCAAGGCCTAATTAAAAAAGAAAGTGAAAATGGCTTGAATATCAAAAGAAAATAGTTAGGCCCAATTTAGAATGAAATTTGTATGAAGCCTAGTGTACTGTAGAAAATGCAGGTCCCACCTTCTAAAACGAGCCCCACCATGAACAGTACATCCAAAAGTGATAGAAATCGACTATAAGAAATAAAAAAATTGGAATTAAAATGAAAAAGTTATGATAAAAACAAGTTTTAGCGATAATCGAGAATTATAGCGAATTTACACAATTAGATAGGTAGTTATTCAAATACTTATTAGTATTTTCCTTTATTAATATTAGGAAATATTGACCTTAACATAGATTTGCTCCTAGATTGTTACAATTATAAGATGACTTAACTAAGTGAGTATTTTGATGATTATTGTACTTGATTGTGCTTGTATATTAGTTGCACCTAATTGTATGACTACTATTAACTGGTTACATGGGGAATTGGTAATCATGCATGTGATTAATTGTTGATTGTCTTGATTACCAAAATATCATAAGATATATGAACTGAATTAAGTGATAAACTAATAGTATCCTTTTGATATGATGATTGTTTACCATTATTGTTTGGTTACTTAAATAAATTAGACTTAATTATATTTGACTTATTAAATTAAATGGTCATGCATAACATGCATTAGTAGGGACTTATTGGTCGTTACACTATGCGTATGGAATGGAAGGGTTTACAGGGGTTGTAGTTATCATTATTTAAGTTTTCCCATGGTATATATGTATAACATGGCCTTATCCTAACTTGTGGGCTTATTAGGTGTTTGAGACACTAATCTCATAGCTAAGAGCTGTGTCCTAGAGTCTATTGCTTAAGGATAAGTAGAGTGCATGTGCTACTCACATCTATACTAATGGCATAAGTTGAATCATGGAAAATAAAAAGAAAGAGAAAAAGAAAAGGAGAGTAATAATGATCACCATGTGAGGCTATTTAGTGGATTAGAAGCTAGAACAATTGGAACTTAGGTTTTAATGGACCATCATCTTTAACCTTAGCTATGGAAGGCGAAAATCCGACCTATATATTGTTTTCATATGTTGTATGTACATGTTTACTGCATTGCATACAGTTTGCTTGCATTCATATGGTTGCTAATTTAACTTGCTTGATTTTACTTAAAAAGTATAATAGGAGGAACATCTCACTAAACTAGATGTAGCTTACCCCCTTGTAGTTCCTTTTGCAGGTTAATTGAAAGCTAAGATTTGGGTTAGGACTTGAGTGCAAAGCATTTCAACTAGTAGAATAATAGATAAAGAGGAATAGAAAGATAATTTATTAAGCTAGATGGTACCTTTACAACTCTAAAATTTATGTTATAAATATTTGTAATCTATGTGCCTATTCTTATTATTTAATAGGAGATATCGATTCTCTATGGATCTGGCGGACAGTGGAATATTGGATATTCATAGTTATTTATATTTTACGATAAGTTAATAAACAAAAAACCAAAAGCCCTAGTGATTAATTAATTAAAGTCTTATAATCTCAAATTTGCAATGTAGTTTTCATATATGAGTGCACAATTGATATAAAGATTTTAGGCAATCCAATTAGGCCTCCTTTAGGGTTGTTATAGAAATAGTATTAGAGCTTTAGGTTTTCAAAGATAAGAGAATCTTACCAAATGATGAGATGGGTAGATCTGAGTAGAATCAGGATTAGAGATTAAAAGAATTAGACTTTTAGATTATATAATATATGTAGTATTACCTATACGTATTATGTCTTCATTTATATGTATGTATACCCACTAATTGTTGAATCCTTCCTTAACTAAGATGTCACTGATGAGATTATCCCTAAAGGCTTAAAAATGGATGTTTCAAGTGTCAAATAAAAAATGTAAGGAGCAAGTGTTGAAATTGAGCAAAAGGAAATGCCCCCAATTATATTAAATTAAGAAGAAATATATGCATTGAAGATCAGGAGTGCATGGATATCTTAAACTCAAATCGAAGGGTTAAGATACTTTGATTAATGATTTTCCAATTTTGATGATTCCAATAATAGTTTGAATTGGGAATTTAATAACCTAGGTGGGAATTGAAAAAGGTGATATAATAGTTGAATGCAAATATGATCTTTCGTTGATATGTATGAATTATGAACTTGTGTATGAAAGTGCAAACTTCTCTAATGTTTTGGAGAATTGTTAAGGAATGATGTTGATTAATGTATGTTTTTCTAAGTGGATTTGTCTTGATGGAATTTACTGTATAAATCCTATTTTGAGAATTGTAACCTCCCAAAATATTATTTAATAAGATTTGAGATTCTATGAGCTGTTGCATAATAAGATATGGGTTTTAGTTGTTAGGAGAGAACATGATGGTTTAGTTATGGAGATACTAAGATAATAAATGAATTTTGATGAAACAAACAAATTAGAAATAAGAAGTATGGGTGAATATACATAGCAAGAGGAGGAATGGAACTATAGATAATGAACTGTATTACAAATGTTGAAGTTGTTGGACATTACTCACTATTTGGCATGGATCAATGAGGAGTATGACAGTGTTGGACTTTTGTAGATTAAGATATAGGAGAGGTGTTAGAGTAAGAATGAGTTATCTTGATGGATGGCATCATATAGGTTGTAAGCCCTACGAAATTTCAATAACCCAAAAATGAAATCGGATGAAGGAGCCCTTAGATAGTCCCTAGAACTACCCAAACATAATAATAAAACTTGGGAAAAAGAATAGAATCCTAAGTGTCAACCAAAACCCTAATTGAAGTAAGCCCTAAAAACTTAACTAAACGATCAAGAACCCTAATATTTGAAAGACCCTTAAACGATAGCAAAACCTTAAAATGATCATTTAACCTTAATTAAGTGTTCAAATATCTTAATGTCACAAATAAGTACTAACAGTAAGGTTGAATCGATCAATACTTCGAAAATGCTAAACGATTGAAACCTTAACTGTCGAGTTCGTACACTAATCAAATGACTATAAATGAACACCAAACCATAAGGAAACTCTAGCTACACATGTAGGGCATTTAGATTAGCTAAAGTATAGTGTCAAAGTTCAACAAAACCCTAAACGCATCCTAATTACGCATAAATAGCCTAATCATGCTTAATTACCATCAATTACCCTAATCCAAAACCAACCCCATTACATCTTAGTTAGCTATAAGCCAAACATGATTAATGACCAAAAGACAAACTCTTAACCCTCTTTCAAAATATCTTGTACCTTAAGGGAAGAAGATCTTACCCAATATGGCAAAAACCAATGAGGTATATGGTCCCCTTTTTGTACCTTATCCTTGATTTCCTGAACAATCAAAGTTTGTCCCCCATCCTCTTTCCATTCCTATGATCACGCACTCCCATTCTCTCCCTCATTTTTCTTTCCTCAAACCCTAAACACTCTCAAATCTTCTCAAACACTTAGTTAAAAATTAAACACACAAATCCCTTTCTTCTTCTTCCTTTCAGCCACCACTAACTACCCTATTGATGGCTACCATAACTCCCCCACCACCACTCCAAAGCACTTGACACCAACTTTCACGCCTCACATGCACTCCACATTAACCCTTCAACATACTCACACCCTCTTACACAAACAAAGGCTTACGTCATATAACCACAAAGGGAGGCCTTCTATACCTTGTTCTGATAAGAACCTAGACAAGGTTTTCCTTAGTTTCCTTGTAAGATAATGCTAAATACTAATGTTTTTCCCTGTTGAAACTTATTTTATAGCAAATCCCTATAAGTTATAAGGTATTTTAAGAAGGGTCAACAAAGGTTAGTACAACAAAAATCACTTTTAGTAGAAGTTATAACATTAAAAGACTAAGTAGTGTAGAATAGTGTAAGTTTTAATAGGAAATCATCAAGTAGGTTGATAGGATCCTTATCTCTCTTGCATGCCACCTCATATATGTCCTCTCATACACATATCCACACACTTTTATGAAGTGATTATGGTTTTAGATTAGTAGAAACATAGGTTACTAGAGTAGAAACATCATAAGTATTAAGTGTTGCATGAAAATGGAAGATTGGACCCTAGGAACAACTCATGGCTACCGCTTCATGAACTTACTAGATTTGGAAATTCTTGTTTATTAGCTTAATGACATGTTTATTTTGTGTTAAGTATGGTTTAGGACTTAATTAATTAAGTTAATTAGGCTAAAGTATGTTTAAGGCCTTAAATTAGATTAACGAATGATTATAGGCTTAAGAGGGGTGTTAATAACCCCAAGAACTATAATAACTAGATCTATAAACATATTAAAAGTGGGTTAAACTTAAGTCTAATGTTAGGCTTAAGTTCAAAAAGACAAGTGAGCTTCAACCTAAGGTCTTAAATAGTAATTTAGATACATTAATCCTAAAAGAACCAATGTTAGAGCCTATATAGCTAGGTGACCAGATCTAAACCTTAGGTTAAAAGGCTTAGGAAAGTTATTTAAAAGGCTCATAAAATCCAAAGGCCCATTCAAAGGGTAGTTCACCCTACCCCTTCATTTCTAATAGGTATCAAACCAACATAAGGGTTGGCTTGTTGACATTGATGGCCTTTTAGAGATGAGCTCTACTCGTCATTATAGCCTTCTTCAATTCGTGAGTGAGTATTGCTTGTAGTTTGTTAACTTCTCTTAGCAGCATTAGGTTTAGCATGATCTTCCTTGTCAACCTTCTTGAACACATACGTGTTGCTGTATTCATCATGGATAACTTTCTATCAAATAGCCATGGTTACCCAAGCAACACGTGTGAAGCACACATGGGTAGTACATCATAGAGAATCTTGTTAGAGTAGTTCTCGATAGTATTACTTGTCGAGTGACATGTAGTGCTCTCTTCTTACTTAGCCAATGCAATTTGTACAACCTCAGGTGTGCGATAGTTGGCTACTTTAACCTTGTCATCAGATCGGTTGATGTCACATTGGTGTAACTTTCACTATCCACAATTAACATGCTCACATGATCGTTTACCTTACAAGTGATATGAAACAAATTCTCCTTCTATTCTTCCTCGTGTAAGGGTTCTAAGTTCATTACACATTAGAAAACCAAGATCAGTTGATTTATGTCCTTGGCAAACACATATTCTTCAATTAGCTCATTATCATGCGAAACTTCTTTCTCTATAGTGTCCTCCTCTTCAAGTTCCTCGTCAGTACTCTTTACTTCCAGCTTCGGGACGTTTCCCTTAATGACCATAGTCCTTTAATTTAGGCACTAAGTAGCCATATATCCAAACCCTTAGCACTTAAAGCACTTAATCTAGCTCGTTTTCTTACCAAATCTTTGCCCTTTCTCATAAGTTCATATCAGCATGTCACTATTAGGTCGGCCTTTGTATTTGACTCGGACATCCATCTTTCAAATCGGCTCATTACTTGATTGAGCTCGGTGACTTCCCTATATAGTCAGTTAGTTGGCAGTCTAGTCGATACTCAGCTTCTTTTTTGCTTCTCCACTAGTTAAGCTAATCAAATGGCTTCATCCATTGTGGTGAATTGTTGGAGTTCCATAATGTCTCGAGTATCACCTCTTAATCTTGTAAGAAACCTAGAGATTGTTCGTATTAGGGTTTCCTCTACTTCACAGTGTATTATAAGCGTTTGAAATTCTTGAACATACTTGTCAACAGATTAGCTTCCTTATCTCAGCTCCTGAAGCTGAGTAAACGTATCTTGCAGATAAGTATTCGACATTAATCTGTTTTTGAGTATTCTCTTCACCTCAATCTAAGCATTAATCTCTTTATATTATTCTCTTCTCTTCATAGCCTGGAAATTCTTTCATCACATGGTGACATATTCGGAGAACTTAATAGCAGTAGTTCTTACTTTCTCGTAATCCTTATATTGGTAATAGTCAAACACACACTTCACCTTTTCTTCCCATTCTAAGTATTCATCTATACTTATAGACCAATTGAAGCTCTGAACCCGAAGCTTCACATGGTCAGAGGCTTTAGGTGCTTGCACTCACTCTTCTTCTTCATAATACTCTTCCTTATCCTCTTCTCCTATGTCTCCTAAGTCAATCATTCTCCTTACTCATTAGCTTACTCCTTTGCCTCAAACATGTCGAGTTGGGTTTTGACCTCTTGCAAGTCAGGCAGCTTGTAGGGTATTATGTGTGGTTTTAGTAGGTCAATAAGCCAACGCATGAATAGCTTGAGTTAAATTCACTAAGAGGTTAGCTACCTTAGTAAGTCCCTTTCAGTGCTCCTAGGGGTTCATTGAGACTATCGACCATGGTGGATAACATTACTATTGTCATCTCTAACACCAACGTTAACACTTGGTTCTATCATTTTCTCTAATAGATTTTAGTTTTCAAATTCCTCGATTAGGTGTTTTTAGCAAACACTTCTGCAAACTAGAAATTTACTAACCAGCAAACACGATAGTTAAATGAACATAGTAACTTGCTCTGTTCCATATATGCAAAATAGAGTATAGATAGAACTTCAAAACAATCTACTACAACTCAAGTGAAACTTTCGCTCTAATACCAAGATGATGCGAACTGTGACTAAGAACAAACAAGGCTGGTCCCTGGATGGGTCTAAGTTTGTCGAAAGCTTGAAAAGGGGTGATGGGGGAATGCACGAAAGAGTGAATGAAAAGTAAGCAAAACCTATAAACAACTCCAAATGATATGACACACCAATGGAACTTCCGAGGACTTATGGCACAACTTGATATGACATACGAATTTGTCCGGTGAGATTACTTGCCACCTAGTATTGCTTAAGTGTTAGGATAAGAATGAAATGAAAGTAAACAATCAGTGTTTATGAGAGGAAGGATATTCAGTCTATGGATGATAATATGATGTTTTAGCTACAAGTACATAGGTATTTATACTTGATAATCTAGGGCAACTTACTTAAAAGGAGGAAAGACAAAAATGGTATTTCCTAAAGAAGTAATGTACGAAAATACAAGGGTAAAAATGAATATTGAGGAAAAAGCAATAATTAGTATAACGGATTCTATATGTAGTCTTATATACGTAGCAGAAGTGCATTGGTAAGGCCATTGGAGGATGTAGATAAAGAAGCACGATCAGATTGCTTATCCAAGTAGGGGTAATTGAAGATTAATTCGGTCTCTCTCTCTTGGCTTCTTGGCTAGGACAATGCTGAGCAATTGGTTGGCTTGGACATGAGTGAGTAAGAGTGCATGGTTTGGCTATCCTCTCGACATTTTACAATTTGGCATAAAACCTTTGAGAAGTGGGCAGTTATACAACTCAACATACATAGTTGATTAGCAAGGAAATACTTGGCTTTGGCAGGAGTCGATTAGAGCAAGAGAATTTGCCTTGCCATTCCCTCTAACCTTCGAGCTCGAATACATGTTAAAGGCTTAGTAGATTGATTCCTATCACTACCTAATTTAGTAAAAAGCACACAAGGTACATGGTCCCCTTTTTGTACCTTATCCTTGATTTCCTGAACAATCAAAGTTTGTCCCCCATCCTCTTTCCATTCCTACGATCGGCCACTCCCATTCCCTCCCTCATTTTTCTTTTCTCAAACCCTAAACACTCTCAAATCTTCTCAAACACTTAGTCAAAAATTGAACACACAAATCCCTTTCTTCTTCTTCCTTTCAGCCACCACTAACTACCCTATTGCCGGCTACCATAACTCCCCCACCACCACTCCAAATCACTTAACACCAACTCTCATGCCTCACATGCACTCCACATTAACCCTTCAACATACTCACACCCTCTTACACAAACAAAGGCTTATAGCACATAACCACAAAGGGAGGCCTTCTATACCTTGCTCCGATAAGAACCTAGACAAGGTTTTCCTTAGTTTTCTTGTAAGATAATGCTAAATACTAATGTTTTTCCTTGTTGAAACTTATTTTATAGCAAATCCCTATAAGTTATAAGGTATTCTAAGAAGGGTCAACAAAGGTTAGTACAACAAAAACCACTTTTAGTAGAAGTTATAACATTTAAAGACCAAGTAGTGTAGAATAATGTAAGTTTTAATAGGAAATCATCAAGTAGGTTGATAGGATCCTCATCTCTCTTGCATGCCGCCTCATATATGTCCTCTCTCACACATTTCCACACTTTTATGAAGTGATTATGGTTGTAGATTAGTAGAAATATAGGTTACTAGAGTAGAAACATCATAAGTATCAAGTGTTGCATGAAAATGGAAGATTGGACCCTAGAAACAACTCATGGTTGCCGCTTTCATGAACCCACTAGATCTGGAAATTCTTGTTTATTAGCTTAATGACATGTTTATTTAGTGTTAAGTATGGTTTAGGACTTAATTAATTAAGTTAATTAGGCTAAAGTATGTTTAAGGTCCTAAATTAGCTTAATTAATGATTATAGGCTTAAGAAGGGTGTTAATAACACCAAGAACTATGATAACTAGATCTGTAAACATATTAAAAGTATGCTAAACTTAAGTTTAATTTTAGGCTTAAGTCCAAAAGACAAGTGGGCTTGAGCCCAAGGCCCTAAATAGTGATTTAGACATATTAAGCTCAAAAGAACCAATTTTAGAGCCCATATAGCTAGGTGACTAGATTTGAACCTTAGGTTAAAAGGCTTAGGAAAAGTTATTTAAAAGGCTCATAAAACCCAAAGGCCCATTCAAAACACCCTCCATAAGCCCCTTAATGGTTTAAGGCCTTAAACTTAGTGAAATGGCTCATTTGGATTTATAAGAGTATCACCAAGGCTCACTTTAAAATTGTAAGGTGTTGCACAAAAAAAAAAAAAAACCCATTTAAATTACTTAAAAGAAGGCTCAAAATTATTATGTATAAAGCCTAAAGTCAAAAACTAAGCCTAAGGCCCATAAGTAGACCCAAATCATAAAGTGACCCAACTCCCCATTTAGGCCCATGACCTTGTATGGGCTAAACCGATAGCTTACTAATCTAGAAACTTAAAAATAACTTCACCAAATGAAAGAAATTTTAAAAACGATGAAAACGACTATAAGATCATTGAAAACAGAGTTAAAATGAGGAAGATATGTCTGAATTATGAAAACAACTAACTCCGGGATAGTGAGCGGTAAGCCTAATTCATTGATGCAAATAAAATACTCATAGATCTTAATTATCTTCTTTAGGGGATGTGGATTTTGAGATGGGCACGATAGAGGATTACTAGTACTGTTGAGAATCATGGCTGAATGAGTACATTGCCCCTTATTTTGCTTGTTTATGCTTGTAGTTAGTGAAATACTTAATTATATCTAATAACTAAAATCTTAGCATGTTAGGGTAAATGGGAAATTCTATGTGCTTGATATGATTGACCTTAATTGCAAAATATCCTAAGTCAATATAGATATTATATGCTTGCTACATTAGAACTTAGGATCTTGGAGTGTTTGTACATAATGATTGGTCACCCATGAATTGAAGCTAATAAATACTTGACCTCTAATTAAACTAGACATGCTTTGCATCCTATAACATGACATAATGGGCATCAACATTACGTAGTAGAATGAGGGATCATGCTTGTAATATCTTAAGATTTCGAGTTAGTTCAATAACTGTATGATTCAAGCTCTTAAATTTAGGGTGCCAGGCTATAATATCTATTTTATTTTAAACTTTACAGTAAAGTTAGAAATGTTAGATAAAGTAATTCAAGTAAAGTTAATTTCTTAAAATAAGCCATATAAAAATATTAATTTGAGAAAAATGTCAATTTATCGCTAAAAGTCGATAATTATTAAAAACAAGAAATTCAAGATTTTAGATATAGTGAGATATTAGAGATAAGTTAATTAACTTACAAAAATAATAAATGAAGTTGAATTATACATAATATACATGTATTTACATGTGATATGCATTATATGAATTAAATACATATATATAGTAATAAATTATTATTAAAATAATGAAAAATTAATAAAAAAAATTGCATGGATGAGTCATCAAATAATGTGTTAAGCTGGTATTAATTGGGAATGGCGAGTCAACACTTGCTTGATGAGGAAATGATACATGTCCTTTAGGAAAATAGAAAATTGACATGTGTCATACACATGTTCAAATTTTATTTGATTATGAAAAGTTCAAAAAATATAAATAGGACCCAAACCCTCAAATTCAATATTTTAGAACTCTGAAAATGAAAGAAAACAATTTAAAAAAGTTAGAAAAAAATAAAATAAAAATAGAACAAAGTATAGGGTCGGAATCGGTCTAAGGCGGTTCGTATACCCAACCACTACCTGAGTTAGATCGGCTTAGAGGACCAACAGAGGGTGGCTGGACAAGGCTTTTTGATAAGGTGCGGTAGCCAGGAGGTGGATGGAGTTAGCCAGGTGGTGGCCGGAGCCAGCCAGTTCAAGTAAACTAAAAGTTTGCTTGTAATTTGTTTAATTTACTAAAAATATCAAATGTTATCCATTAATTATGAAATTCGTTTTTTTTTTTTTAGGATTATTTTAGGTGTAGATTAATGAAATAATTTTATTTTAATTAAATAATTAGTGTAAATATAGGTTCCTTAAGAAAATGTTCTGTTTGGATGAAAATTGAATAAATTTTTATAAATATTAGATGATGTTGTTTCAAGCTCAATTTTTATATGTAATACACCTAATATATATATTTAATTGTGGTAACAATAATTTTTGAAATTAAGCATGTTTACTATTTTTTATAATTACTTTGAATAAAACTGCCATTTTTACCAAATTATTAAAATAGTTAGTTTTTGGTTAAATAATATTTGTTTATTTTCCTTAATTTCAAGCTGAAACCCCTATTTTTGTAAAAATAGGTAATAGTGAATTTAGTATAATTGCTGATCGATAATTAACCTACATATTTTTATAAGTCTATAGAATTTTTCATGAAATTAATCGGGCTCGTATACCATTTATTTCGTATTTTCCTAATATAAGCTTATATATTGGCTTAATATGTAATATAGTAATTAGTATTAGTAAAATACTTGTCAAATTACGTAAAATGAACACTTTGAGTTATAATAAGTGTTGCTGGACAAGTGTGAAAAGTATAATTTTTAGGGTTTTTAGTTCAGTACTAAAGCTTACTCGATCAATTTAGGAGTTAGGGTAGCGTACAGTCGAGTCGTAATACAAAAGGGTATTTTTGGATATTTGGAAATATTGATGTAAACCCTAGAAAATCGATAGTTTGAACCCTAATTTAAGTCTGGGTGTCTTAAATTATGTCATGAGTTGATAAGGTTAGTAATAATAAAAGTTTATGAAATTTAATAAATCGAATATAACACTGATAATAAAAAGCCTAGAAATTGATCGAAACCTTAAATCACGTATCAAAACTCTAAATCCGATTTATGCACAATTACCTGAAATCGAACTCGAACTTGATCGAAACTCCGAAACTATAACTTTAAGCTTATAAAATAATTAAATATCACTCAATAGTGATATAATTGTGGTCGATTGCAATTATCGACTAAATCGCGTAATCGAGTAAAACTTTTAATGAAATCGTTAAAATAACTTGTAAAAATTATAATTGTAATAAGTACCAATTAAATTGATAAATTTTCATAAAATTCCAAAATTAATTTATTAGTATTATTTTTGTGATTTTTATGTTTAAAAAATTTACTTATATTTTTTTATTATTTCCTATTTCTTTCTTTTTCCTTCCTTTTTCTTCTTCTATATTTTTTCCTTCTCATACGTAATTTCCAGCTGCAAAAATCAGCAGCGCATGTGCATAAATAAATGTACATGTGTCACAAAATGAAGAGATAAGGATAAGATAATTAAAGAATGTATCTTGTCCAATTTAATGAAGAGATTAAGTTAGGTTATTTTTCTTTTTGTTTTAATTGTTTCCTTAAATCCTAATTGTTGATCATCACGCCTAAAAGGAAATCTAGAGAAAAATAAATAAATAAATAGAAACCGAACAAAAAAGAAGAAGGAAAAGAAAGCAAAACAAAAGGAAAACTAAAAACAAGAAGAAAATTTAGAAGAAAAAGAAGGAGGAGGAGGAAAAGAAGAAAAAAATTTGGAATACTACCAATAAATTTAGGTAAGTATATTTTATTTACTTATACATATGTATATTAAATAGTATGTGCATGTACATACTAATTATCCTATTACATATACATGTATGTATGCATAAGTAGATAAACAAATGCATATGTATCCTTTATGTGTGTATAAATATATGTATGTAGTTATGTATATATATATATACTATTATGTAAAATATACGGTATATGTATATAAATGTATGTATAAATAAGAATACATATAATAGGTACTTAGAACTTTTACTATTGGATATATATATATGCATGCATACGAAAGAGAAAAAAAATAATAAAATAAATAAATATATATATGTATATATAAATAAGAGTACATATAGTATGTATTTAGTATTTTCACAAATTAAACATAGATATATATATATATATATATGTACACGTGAATATGAATATTTCTGTATATGTGTATATAATCTTTATTTTCATATATAAAGATATATATATATATATATGTTTAATTCTGATCTTTGCACGATGTTGTCCTCGGTAACGTCCCATAGTAAAATGACCAAGTAGATCTAGGATGGTTTTTGGCATTTAGCTGATTG